>JAKMXF010000354.1:662689-1096098 GCA_024704765.1 Oopsacas minuta | reverse complement strand
AGGCGGGGAAGTTGATGGGAGAGTAGACGGGCTTGTAAGGGAACTGAAATGCAGATGTCCTCTATCAACACGAGGTTGTGATTGGTCAGGAAAGCTGGACAATATTGAGGAACACATGAATGGTTGTGATAAAGTGAAAATAATATGTCAGAAAGGATGTGGGGAGGTGTTACAAAATTGTGACACAATAGACCACCAGAAAGAGTGTCCCTTCCGAATTCTAGAGTGCGAGTACTGTAAAGAGAATGTAAGAGCTAATCAAGTAAACGAACACATTAGATTATGTGAACACCATCCAGATGGTGTTGTTACATGTCCTTATATGGAAGTGGGTTGTGACACAATTGAAATAGCAAGAAAGAATTTGGAGACACATATAACTCAGAATGTGATTAGTCACCAGAAGTTATTGCTACATGAATTGAATCAGCTGAGAACTGAGAATAAACAGCTGAGAGCTGATAATGAACAGTTGAGAGTTACTAATGAGTCAACCAAACAGTTTATACAGTCACATGAACAGTCTATACAGTCTCTAATGTCTACAGCTGGTTTTATTACTGAATACATAGCAGATAGAGGTAAGACACTACAAGGAGTAGAATGGACACACGGGTATCGAAAAGGTGAAGCAGTTTATGGACCAATCTTATATCTGGGACAATGTAAACTCAGAATACATGTTGTAGGGCGGTATCCTTTGAACAATTCCTTAGAGTATGATGCTTGTTATTATGTAACGAGATTGAAGGGAGATAATGATGACATCATAGACTCATTAACTATAACATACATACACCTCTACAATGTTAATTTATCTGATAACATTAAGTATAATATAGAATCTGTTAAGAAGGATGCACAGCTTAAAGTAGGAGATAAGTATTATATAAACAGTGCATTTAGTTTTTGGAATAAATTTGATGAACTAACAACAGTGAGAATATTCTTTGATAAATTTTGATAGATTTCTTAACTTTGTTTGTAGTTTGTTATTTATTTTTATATCAATAAGCCTATTATAAAGCTAGAATCTTATTGGCTACTGACAGCTGTTATTATTTGTTATGAGTAAGTCTAAGAAGCGAGTGATCCAATTGGTCAATTATTCAAGTGATAGTAGTGATGATAGTACAACGGATAAGAAAATAAAGCTGGCCCCAATAAAGCTCCCTCTCCCTCCCTCGATTGGTCTCATGTTTGAGGACACAGAGGTGCAAGATGACCCCTCCAGCCTTGGTGGGAGAACACGATCCTTCCCCCATATGAGAGGTAACTGGGTCAGCTATGTGTATATAGAATTAACCCACGATTTGTTGGAAAAAGTGGCGAAAAATATTTTATCAAACTTTGGCGATTTGAAGTTGGAACCTTTTCAGGATTTTCACATAAGTCTCTCCCGTACCCTCCCGATCCCCTACCACTGGCTCCACCAAATGACGTCATCACTTAAGTCCCTAGCTGACACTCTACAGCCATTTTATGTCACTTTTAAAGGTGTCAAAATATTTCAAAATGATGATAATTCTCGTTATTTTGTAGCAGTACTTGTTGATATAGGAATTAGTGATCTATCCTGGATACAACAAAGGGTTGATGGAATTATGTCTGGTTACAAACTTCCAGTGTTCTATAAGCCCGCCTCTTTTCACACTAGTTTGTTGTGGACGGTTAAAAAGTGTCCAAATGGCACTGAGCAAATTGTGGAAAAATTGTGGCATGAAGTGGTCTCAGAGGTGTTAAGTGGTATTGAGTTTGAAGTTGAGGCGATTAATTTTAAGACAGGACACAAGAGTTACACATTTACTTTCAAAAAATAGATTTTCATATTTTCCGTTTTGTAATTATTTTTCACTTTTGTGTCAGTATGTGTTAAAATTGTGTCGAGGTTATGAAAATATCTGTCTCGAATTTGTGTTCCTTTTGGAGTGTTTCAATGTACCCTCAGGTCTTTATATGACCCCCTAAGGGCCAATTTATATCCTATGGGGGAGAGGTTTCCAACCGTTGACCCCTATAACAAATTAGGACAACTGTGGACCCGTCCCATAGACTGCAATATCCCATTTTGAGATCCTGTGGACCCCCTGCTGTCTTCCATGGACCCCAGGCCGGGAACCACTTCCCTCTGGTCTAATTAAATTAAGAGATTCCTTATATATAGCTGAGCTTTAGTATAGTTTTTTGCAATACAAAACCCATACCCTCATTCGAAAAGGCCACTTTCATTGAACCGAAAAATGACCTTTCCTCGAACATAGAAAAGCTAATACAATAAAACTGTACTATTGCACAGCTGAGCTTTGTAGAAGTTATTTGTTGAATTAAATTCAGTCCGATAGATGGCAGAGGAAGATAAGAACCAGATTCTTGCCCTGTTCCAGGCCGCTACAGGAATTGACAACTTAGAATTGGCTTTTTCCTCTCTTGAAGATGTGGATTGGAATCTAGCCAAGGCGCTAGAAATATTCGCTCCTAGTTCCCCTGTCCACGTGCCCTCTATGTCTACCCCTCCTGAGCCCCCTCTCCCCTTCACGATACCAACAGGTCCCACACAAGACCCAACACCTCTCCCCTCCCAGGCGTCAGATTTGTACTACTCCTATCCACTCTCGGTCAGGGTCCGTTATGAGGACACATATCACACTATCAATGTATACTCCAGCAAAACTATAGCAGATTTCAAAACAGAAGTTTGTGTCAAATTGAACATTCCATCAACACACCTTAATCTCTCAGGATGGCCTCGTATAGTCAACGATGAAATGACATTAGGGGACTGTTGTCCTGGTGTCCTGGCAAACACCTTGAGTTTGAAGGCAGAGAGACGGGTAGATGAGAACAGAGTTGTTTGTATACAGCTGACCTATCCCCCAGCTGATGTTAAGGAGTTTGTATTTCCTGTTAAGAATACTATCATGGAACTCAAACAGGTGATAAGATGTTTGTTAATCAGTCAATCAGTATTCAGAGTATATTAATTGAATTAAAGATTATTTAGGCGCCTAGAGGACCAATGGTCCCATTGGTCTGTTCCCTTCACGGAAAAAGTGTTAAAATGCACTTAATTATTCCTTATATAGCATTTGATAGTACAAACACACAAACAACACACACACACAATATTTACTAATTATATTCTCTCATATAGCACGTGGCTCAGCTCTCCGGTATCCCAGTTAAGGACCAGGCTTGGAGCGGTCTACCCATCGGAGCTACAGATCTGACAATTATAAGGAATTCCAATTTTAAGAATCCTCTACATTCCTTAGCGGTAACTAAGAAGAATAACCTATTTACTGATAGAAGTGTTACTTCCACTAATAACCATAATTCTGTTGAAACAGAAGCATTGACTAAGCAGGTGAGTATATACATATTCTATCACCTCTCTAAGACCCATTGACCATCTATACAGGGGTGTCATGTCCCATATGGGGCGAGAGGACCAATATTCCCTGAACCCCCTCATATATCTTCAAGACATCCCAGTATTAATAAAAATATATGCCTATCTCCTCTTCCAGAGGGCGTCGATTCCCTTCCCCCATGGGAATACAACCTCAAGACACCCCTGCTTATATATTAATATTTTCACACCTTTAGGAGAGTCAGGATGACGGGGAAATGTACTATGACTGCTCAGACTCTGAACCCGACATAGACCTGATAGAGGACGATCTGGACGACACCCCCAGTGATAATTTTAAGGACCCAATGATACCGGAAAACTGTATCGACCAATCTGGAGCTCTGGCTATATTCTCTGAGAATTTTGAAAAGAGGTACGGACCAATTCACCCCATTTTCTTCTGTGGGTCCATGAAAGATGTAATCGCCCAAGCGACCAAGGGAGACCTCTTGGACCGGCGTCCCGTCGCCGTCTATCTTCACCATGACAGGAGCATTTCCTCAAATATATTCTGTCAACGGATTCTATGCTCTGAAATTATTTCTGGCTTTCTATCTTCAAATTATTTGACATGGGCATGGGACATGACCTTACCAACGAATACCACAAGGTTTCTTGACAATGTGACCCTCAACTTTGGAGACGAGATTCGTAAGCACCTAGGGGCCCTTGGACCATCAAGTTACCCTCTCCTCCTAATATTTCAAAAGAAGACGGGACAACCTCTTGAGATAGCCACCATGTTATCGATTGACACACCACATGACGAGGCATTGAGCATGTTAGTGGCAGGATATGAACAACATGTGTCCACTATAGAGGAACTCAGAGATGTTGAGGAGGCACGGTTTAAGCGGGAATTAATTAAACAGGAGCAAGATGAGGCGTACAAGGAGTCCGCTGAACGGGACGAGAGGAACATGAACCAAAAAAAAGCAGCACAACTTAAGCGGATCGTTTCACAGGAAGCTAGACTAAGGGCTATGGCAATGAAGGAGGATTCGATTAACATCGCGAAACAGGAACTTCCAGAGGAACCAGAAAAGTCCAATGAGGTCACGAGTATTCGATTTAGGTTCCCCTCAGGGGAGGTGACGAATAGGCGGTTCTTTAAGGAGGACAAAATTGGTCTGCTTTACACATACATACATTCAAAAGGGTGTCTCCCGGAGTTACATAGACTAATGATGAATTTTCCTAAAAAATATTTGAGTGATTGCCCTAGCAACGCAACTCTTGCGGAATGTGGGTTATGTCCTCAAGCAATTATCTTTGTAGAAGAATGTTTTGATGATTCTTAGCTGTTTGTTTGTTTGTTTGTTTACTTATATCACAGGATATATTGTGTTTATTAGATGTTGATACTCAGTTTATTGACACGATTATGCTCCCAAATAGGTGTTAAGATATGTTAAATTCATTTCACACAAAGGCAATTCTCCATACTGAATTTCACAGATGAAACTAATATTACATATCTTAATTCGTTGCTATAGTTACTCTTAGGAATGTCAGATCATCTTGGAGGAGACATGCGACGCGTGAAGGACGATAAGGGTAAGTCTGATACGATTCAAGCTCTGGATGAGGGGGACATAGCTATCCTGAAGTCTTACGGAGCAGGTCCGTATACACACCCTATTAAACAGGTGGAGGAAGATATCAAAAATAGGCTCAAGAGAGTCAAAGAGCTATGCGGAATAAAGGTATACAAATGACATATTTTCGAACGGTTTGGCGCCCGAGGCCCAACCCCTGAGGGTGTTGGAGTCAGGTAGAGCCTCCAAGAAGTGGCATACTATAAATAATGTGTCCACTTTAATTCATGCAAACATATAACTACCCAATGAATAACTGCTGTTATTATCCAATCAAATGACTGTATTAACCCTAGCCTATTCCTCAGGAATCTGATACCGGTCTAGCTCCTCCCGCCCTATGGGACCTAGCAGCTGACAAGCAAGCCCTCCAAACAGGTGAGCCACTTCAAGTGGCACGATGCACCAAAATTATCGACGCCGACACAGAAGAACCAAAGTACATAATTAACGTCAAACAGTTCGCTAAATTTGTAGTGAATCTTCACAGGTCATTGTCACCCAAAGATATTGAGGAGGGGATGAGAGTGGGCGTTGGGGATCGGAATAAGTATGAGATACATCTCCCCCTGCCCCCTAAAATAGACCCCACTGTTACTATGATGCAGGTATGTTGTTGATATTGTTGTTTACACTTATTTAGCTATTCAAGAAAGGTCACAATTACCTCATAATTATACTCAATGATTTGCTTGTTTGTTTGTTGTTTGTTTTTTTATTTATTGAGGAACTGGTAAAAGCTACAAACTTGATATTGATTAATATAAGCTAAACCTCTCAAACACCCTGAGAAAGGTGTCAAAATATCTTGACCTATAAGATTTGAGGTTAATCTGATATTACATACAAGTTGTCAAATACATCTTATTTGTTTATTTGTTTGTTATTTGTTTACTTATTCTATTGGTTAGGTAGAAGAGAAGCCTGACGTCACATACTCAGATGTAGGAGGATGCACAGAACAAATTGAAAAGCTAAAAGAGGTAGTAGAGCTCCCCCTCTTGCACCCAGAGAGATTTGTCACCTTAGGAATTGATCCCCCTAAAGGAGTGCTATTATTCGGACCCCCGGGGACGGGTAAGACCCTGTGTGCCAGGGCAGTCGCCAACCGGACCGATGCGTGTTTTATTAGAGTCATCGGGTCTGAATTGGTCCAGAAATATGTGGGAGAGGGTGCTAGAATGGTACGAGAACTATTTGAGATGGCTCGTAGCAAGAAGGCTTGTATTATATTCTTCGATGAGATTGATGCTATAGGTGGCACAAGGTAAGTACAGGCTCTTTCATCGACACATTTGGCGGGCAAAAAGGTGTCAAAATATGTAATTTTATCCTTGAACAAAATAGGTACATATTGTGAATTGGGAACACAAGGTGTTAAGTATCATTTTGAATATTTGATTCAAATTCTAAAACTGTCGCTATACACAGGGTTAAGTTGAGTAATAATTTCTAAATATAGATTTTCAGATGGTGATGGGTCCAGTAATGAGGTACAGAGGACTATGTTGGAGTTAATTAACCAATTGGACGGATTTGACCCTAGGGGGAACATCAAGATACTCATGGCTACCAATCGTCCTGACACCTTGGACCCAGCTCTAACTCGTCCTGGTCGTCTGGACAGGAAGGTGGAATTCGGTCTCCCGGATCTTCAGGGACGTACTCAGATCTTCCGTATACATACTAGCTCCATGAGCGTCGAGAGGAATATCCGTTACGAACTTCTCGCTAGACAGTGTCCAAACAGTACGGGGGCGGAGATACGGAGCGTGTGCACCGAGGCAGGGATGTTCGCCATCCGTGCGAGAAGGAAGATCGCCAGTGAGAAGGATTTCTTGGACGCTGTCGTTAAAGTTATAAAATCGTATGCTAAATTTAGTGCGACACCTAGATACATGACTTATAACTAACCAGTCTTATTGCTAGTTATAGTGTGTGATTATTTCTTGTTACTCTAGGGGGCTTATTGGTCCCTAAGGGTGCTGTTTTGATATCAGTTAGTACTGTCTAACAAGGGGGAAGTGGTCCTCAATTTTTCACCGTGGAACCTTGAGGGTTAATCGGACCAATCCTCCTCGAGGTGTTACTTCTATTTATTAATTATAGATGCATTCTATAATACGATTAGTTCCAGTTCTAACACAATTTCGCTCTTTAACACGACTTAGTTCCATAAAGGTGTTAAGTAGCATGGAGGTTAAAGTGGTACCAGCCTTACAGGATAATTTTATGTATCTACTAATTGACACTAACACCAAACAGTCAGCTGTAATCGATCCAGTGGAACCTGACAAACTTATGGCATTCATTGCGCAAGAGGGTTTACAGCTAAATTGTGTCCTCACGACACACCACCACTTCGACCACTCAGGGGGTAACGAGGCTATAGTGGGCATGAGACCCAAGCTACCCGTTTATGGAGGTGATGATAGAATCCCAAAATTGAGTCATAAAGTTAGTCACGGAGAGCAATTACAAATCGGTGAGAATTATATAAGACATATTCTGACACCAAATTTTGAGGAACTGGTAAGAGCTATGAACTTGAGATTTGGTATGTGTTTGGAATGTGATTAATCTAGGGTCAAGTTCCAATATCTAACCGAAATCGCGAAAACTCTCTGAGATAGGTGACAAATTGTATCGCCCTATCAGATTTGAGGGTTGATCCACATCTATTAATATATTGCAAATTGATTGGCTGATATTTTAGGGTTCCTTAAGGTCACATGTTTCGAGACCCCCTGCCACACTTCGGGACACATCTGCTATTTCGTGGAATCTCAGGACAAGAAGGACCCTGTTGTCTTCACAGGAGATACCCTCTTCCTAGCGGGGTGTGGGAAATTCTTCGAAGGGACTGCTCCTGAGATGTACAAGTCCCTTATTAAAGTTTTGGGGGTGTTGCCTAAAAACACCCTCGTATTTTGCGGACACGAGTACGCCCTGAATAACTTATCATTTGCCCGGCATTGTCAACCGGATAATGAGGCTGTTAAAATTAAAATAGACAATGTTAAGGAGAGGCTATCCAAAGAACTGCCATCTGTCCCGTCCACCCTAGAGGAAGAGTTCAAGTACAACCCGTTTATGCGTGTAGACCAGCCTGAGATTCATATATTCACAGGTACTACTGATCCCATTGAGTCTATGGGGAAGCTCCGAGCTGCTAAAGATGGATTCAAACCTGTTCCTCTTTAACGATATTATCTGTTTATTTATTATTGTTCTTTTAGCAACTTATATTCTTAGTTATTTGTGTCCTCATTCAGAAGGGGGCGAACGGTGCATTTGGCCCCTCGGGGAGGATTCTGGGACCGCACCTGTCCTCTCTCCCCCAGTACGGACTGAAGGATGAGGATAGGATTCCTTGATTATAGCTAGCTTACTTACTTAATTTCAATAATACTAATAACCCTTCAATATACAAACAAAAATATAAACACAAACACCAACAAATAATTATTCACGAATCAGTTGGATTTTGTAAATATTGTCTGTAGGTTCTTGCTGGTACTACAGGTGATTGGGGGGCACTCGCACTCGTGTACCGGGTGTTATTTGGGATATCAAATGAAGAGTTGTCAATCCCCCCGATGGTCAGATAGCCTCCTGAGTCCATTTCATTTTCATTACTCTCCAGTCTCAGGTACCCCCCATCATCCTTGTTAGGCCCTGCACATTCGAACTTTGATTCTTCTATTAATTCAGTTATCGGTGTATTAAGACCGCTTAGATTATCCTTATTCCAATGAACAACGGCGTAACCATGATCAGACTCATTGTCGTGTAGCTTCACCTCTTGCGGTCTGGTTTGATTACCCGCCTGGGGGTCTCTGAACTTTAACTGGGCATATTGGGGCTCTTTCTGGGTCTCTGGGTCCGAATTTATCACTGGTCTTTTCGGTACTTGAGGGGTTGGCATTTGTTCTCTGAGGGTCAGTCGTGTTGTCGGTTTAATTGTCTCTCCTCGATCCTCTATTTTAATCGTAGGAGATTCAGGCGTTTCCAGTTTCTTTCTCGGGAGGGGAATTGGTTGGTCTAAATCGGACAACCTACTCTCGATCTTCACATTACGGGGCAGGGTATGTACCCTTTTGGCCTTCTCATGCCTAGGGGGGAGAGAGGGATTCTTGAAGCCATTCCTAGGAGGGAGAGGGGGGCTCTTTAGAGCATCGGCGGGATTGAAGTTCGATTTAGCATTTCTATCTAGTGTAGCCCCTCTCGGAGGTAGGGGCGGTTTGTCCTCCACGTCGGGCTTAGGGGGGACAGCAGGGGTCCGTATAAGTAACGGGGGCAAGGGAAGAGAGGCGACTGAGTCGGGGGTTTCTAAAATGTCCTCCACCAACTTTATAACACCCCTCTCCAAATACGCGAGAAGTAAGTAGCCTCCTGTAGAAGTGATAACAATATGCTGCTTCCTTTCCGCCTCCTGTCTTTTCAGTATGAGGTCCATAACATGCTCTCCCTTGTCCAACCGAGTGTCCTGGAGGATCTTGATACTCGCTATTTCACGGTTACCAATCTTAACGCCTGGAATGTTCTCTGCTATCATAAATTCTATCTCAGTTGGAGAGGAACGTAGCGTATATTCTCCTAGCAAATTCATACCATTTTCAAGTTCTATTTTCCTAATTAACACATTAAAATAGTGTGTTGGTATAGCGACAACTTTCCTTTTCATAAATTCTATAACAGCATGTAAAAAACACCTACGAGATTCGGAATTATCCGTCTGGAACATGTGGACAATAAGCTCCTCTTCCCCTTCTTCATTTTGCTTTATGCATTGACAGAAAAAGTTACATTCCTTTGCTCCAGTTTGTTCACATGCAAATGTTATAGTACTTAAGTCTATATCTTCATTCAATGGGATAGATCTTTTATCACGGACTTTAGCGAAATCAGACGTTAACTGTAGTTTGAGCTCGCTTGGCCCCGTGTGTACCAGATCTCCTAGCATGGCTTTAGTTCTTGGCCTCCACTGCTTCTTTTTGTCCAGACAGTACCCCTGTATTTCCCCCTCCCATAGGATATCTGGCTGAAAGTCTGCCATTTTGATCCTACTTTTGATTATTTTTCTTAAACACAGATTGTAATCATATTCCCTAGATTTGCCTATCTTATATCAGCTTACTTGCTTGTTGTTGGATAGAATTTCAATTCTAATCACTTCTATTATTATAGAAGAGATAGCAATTATTGCTTACACACATATACAGAGCATTTATGGAGCACTCCATATATGAAAGAGCGTGTAATATGTGACTGAGGGGTCACCAATACTCTCAAGTGATCGGAAAATGTCAACTTTCTGGGCCAAATACAAACCAATTGTTATTTCTTGTGATGGGTTTCGCTCCGGGACCTTACCGATTGTTTACAACACCCATAGACTCATATAGAACTTGTTGCCCACGTGTGTGCCCCCAGATTTCAAAGTCACATGACGGTACCATTTTTGTAGGAGCGGACACACCGGAGCTCGCTCCTATTTGATTGCAAACAATTTACATTAAACTCCCGTTAGATCTAACACTGATATATCTAAGTGTGAAAGTGTATAATTATGTCCCCAAACCGTCAAAGTAACATATATCACCGGATATATCGAATTAATCATCACGGTCCCTTTAGTTTCGATCTTACCGAAGTTGACTCTATTAATTTAATCGTTAGAACTACGAGGACACCATGAAATGATAACAAATCGAAGTGTCATACAGTGGTGTTCGCCTGTTTGCAATATTTGCGTATTTAGGAAGGGAAATCGGGTCAAATGTCCCTCCTGTCCTCTCTCAGAGGACTTGTTTATATACATAAACACGAATAAACTAACATTCTAACAAACAAACAGATAAACAAACCTTACACAAATGTCTGACCTGTTTTACGAATCTCTTACAGGGCAATGACACTAATATAATTTTGCTACGAATCGACCGTAAGTAGCTTACTTCTAGAATTCACTCTTTGCATTATGCAATTTGCCAAATAACTAATTCCATCTTGTTATTGCTGTTGCTAGGTTTACGAGGGTTGTAAGTTGTTTATATAATTGTGTGTAATTAATTATTGTTTACGTGTTGTGGTTGATTGCTCTGTCATAGATATATTTCATAATTTTATACGAATATACTAACAACAATAACAACAGACATAGCATTCTATGCAACAGATTATTTGATATTGTCTGCTCTTTGCCCCCTCCTCCCCTCTGGGACCGCCGCTACTGGTATACAAATATCAATTACACCCCCAGGGGGGGTAACATTCTATCAATGATACCAAAACACTATCGGTTCTGTTTCTGGACAAGTGACCGTTTAACCGGTGGAGTCTACTAAGCAGAGTCGACTGTATTATGATTTGAAATATCATACGTATGTACATGTGGTGGTTATTTCCTAATTACATTATCAAAACTAGCTTCAATTAATATAGACTATTAATAGTTAGGTGTTAGAATAATATAAGCAGTCTAGGTTAGTGCACATTATCAACCCTGTGAAAGGTTAATACGAATCATTATTTATTTGTTTATTTGCTTTTTGCAGTAGACCCTCGTTAAGGTTGTATAAACAATGAAAAGCCTTCCAACACCTGTATTATAGTAATGTGAATGTTTGTATATTTATTTGCTGATTGGTTTTGTTTATTTATTTCAAACCGGTTTCTTACACATTAGTTCCAGCTGTTAAGCGGATTTTCCAATTAACAGAAGATATTCTAATAATAATACTAAAGAGCGGCTCTATTCTCTTCTATTGTATGTAGCAGAGTCCCCTATAGCAAGTAACCATTCTATGTTTGAGCCAAACCCACCCAATACTGTGGAGCTCTCAAAACGGACCTCCGAGAAGCGGACAATCCCTCTACAACGGAATGAATTAGTAATCATGTATGTAATACTTTAGCAGTCTCCAAGAAGCTGACAACTCCATAAACGGAAAGAAGCGATGTCCCCAACGTGTCTGTTATCCGGAGACTCTACGGTATACAAAATTAGAAATGGTTCGGATTGTTTAGTGTCTTCCGTGAATTCATTTTGATAACAGTCACTGAATCCCGAATTTAGTCACCTAATCGAATTTTTGTATACGGATACTTGCCAACTGTCCCGTCTTTGGCGGGACGTCCCACTTTTCGGATATGTATTGAGGGCCAATGAGGCTAATATCCCGCCAGAACTTTCCAAAACCTTAAGTTTCCGGCTCTTTTGCAGTTCAAGCTAATGTAAATATGCTGAAGTTCACTGTAGTTTGTTTGTTTGTTTGTTTGTTTGTTTGTTTGTTTGTTTATCTGTTTACACAAATGTTCGCAATCTTTATCAATAAATATACCAAAATCATAATTATTAATATTCATAATCAAAACATATTAGGAAAATATTAGTAAATAAATAGACTATAAATTATAGGAATTGATGAAAAAACAACAAACAAATACCAACAAAATCTACATGATCGACACTTTCCTTTACTTGTCTTTTATGAGAAATCAAAAATCTGTAAAAATAGTTATGCCAGCTGATTTTATGCGCTATTATTAACACCTAACAGGTGATTGCAGGGGGCTACTCGATGGGGCCAGTATTGAGCAAGGCAAATACGGGCAGGCGTCTGTGGCTATTCTGACGCATGGGAGCTGCGGTGAAGAGTGAATTATTCGAGAGGCGGCAATCGATAAATTGATCCTGACACGAGAAATGGTCTTCCTCGTTGAAGAACATATATGGGGAGGAGATAGGGGACCCGTTGGGTGAGTAGGGAGAGCTTGGGGATTGTGGACTGAGTCCACGAGCTATGTCCAATGTCTCTGCGTCTTCATTGTGGATAAAATGGCAACGAGGACCGTAACGACAGTAACCCCAGGAATGGAATGTGCGACACATTTGTGTCTTGTACTTAGGGTGTCTGTTGGTCGTTCTCACTTCGTCTTGTCCGTGTGCAAATTGGCATTTGTCTCCATATTTGCATATCCCGCTCTCCTCATAGGATCGACAGATCTCGGTCTTGTATCGTGTCTGATTTTGCAACAGTTTAGGGGATCGCTGGGAGTCCGATCTTTTGAAATTAACGTTGGCAAGAGAGTTTGTGAGGTCTATTGTCTGAGGTGGGAGGCCGGACCATATGTCTTCTCGTTTGAAACTTTGTTGTGAGTGCATTTTGATAGTTGTCTCTAAAAATAAAAGAAAATGAGATATGCTGTCTTGTCGTCAAAAATTATTCAGCAATAATAATGCTTAACGGGAAAATTGCGGGCTTTATAAACTCTCAGAAGATCTGAGCCTTCTTTAGAAATTCGGATTTTGGACTTATTTTTATACTTTTCGCTGGACAGAGGTGCGTCAGTCTAATCCAATTAGCAGATTGGCAACTTGTCGTAATTAATTGCGGTCTCTTTATTAATAACATCGCAATACCGTCGTCATATGATCAAAAAGTAAAGTCATCTCTAGCCATTTGCAAAATAATTATACGACAGTTTTCCTCATCATAGCAACGTGAATATGTTAGAGGAATGTATTGGGTCATCTTTGGCATAATAACACGTGCTTTGAGTTCTATTTAAAGAACACATACTTACCTTTTTGAAGTTTCTTTCGTGTTGTCGTAGAAGTGTAGATTATTGTTTGTTTGTTTGTTTGTTAATTCGGATTAGAATCTCCTTTATTTATAATAATACATTTTAGAGATGTGCTGCATCAACTCCTACATCAGTGTGTTTATTTTGACTTACAAAGCAACTTTAAACTTGTTGTTCGTTCTTATTTTAAACTGTAAACAATCATCGCCTCTTAGTCAACAGTTTAATATGTCTATTAGGAAAGAGGTCTTCTTTAGTTTTTGAAACATACACATAATTGCGACACAACTGTGCCACTATGACATCGAATAGGTTTCTATTTATAATTTGCAATATTCATTCACAAGTCTGGTTGTACAATTGTCTACGTATATAGCTTTTAAAGCTGTTTATCAAATTACTAAGTAATGCTGTTTACTTGTATTAAGTGCTAATGTATTGTACTTTGCAACTCAGTGATTTTTTATTATTTATCCTGTTAAAGTGGTCCAATTGTTGTCTGTTTTCTTTCTCTGTTGTTTACTGAAATATAATCGATATTGTATGAAATGTTCCCGTCGCTTCTCCAGTCTGGAATGGGTTTAACACCTCCAATAACCTGACCCTCTGGGCGTGTTCAGAGGTCTAATATATCTGGATAATTCCTGGTCCCTATCCTCACATCTGGGACCGATAATTGGACCAAAGGACCCCTTGGGTAACAAATTACCTTTCAAAATAGTCTTCTCATTTCTTCACAATTAGTAAACATATTTGTGTCCATCTCAATTACACTCAAAATGTTATTGTTTTGATTATAAATAAACAAATACTTCTCACACACTCAATTTGTTCTTAGTTCCATTTACAGATGTGTTGTTGATAAAACTTTGTACCAAAACGCTATCAACAACAAACTTCTGTTGAGCTTGCAATAAATAATGTAGCATCATAGATACGTGTTATAATATTAAACTTGATATTATACGTATATATTATTAGTAATTTCTCAGTTTGTTTACATAATTATTTAGTAATGCAAGTGGTCATATGATTTAGGGTTTAATACCTATGAACTATGCCACATCTTGCCCCGCAAAATGTGTCGCAATGCCAGCTTTTGTGCCATCTACCCATTGAAATATTGCTTATAAGAAATGGCACGAATGTGTTCACACCTTTTGTGTCTTAAAATAGATCATTCTTGAATAATGACAGATGTTTAGACACCATTTAATATGTAAAGATTGGTATAGCGGTCGCCCGGACAGAGTGGCGCCTAAATACAGCCCCATTATGCCACAATCCACCTGTGTATAATCAGCCACTTTGACCACTTCCAAATGTGTCGTCTTAACACTTTCACTATTTGTGTTTATGTTTATAAATATTGCAAATATAATTGAATTAGTATGGCATTAATTGGTAAGGCGCGTAAACTAACTATACGAGAAGAGAGAGAGCTCTTGAGGTTTGATTTCGACCCCATCATGTCCCGGTCCCTCCCCCGGGCCATGTCCAAGAGACCGGAAGAGAGTACGGACGCCCTGTTCCGAGCTGAGAGCGCTCTAAGAAGTTTCTGTCCCTGTGCTGCTAAGAAAAGTGGCGATGAAGAAGGTGAGATAAGTAAATTGAGTGAGAATGTGTCGCACTATCTAGAACCACTCCTTGAAAGTGGCACAGTCGACACATCGACACAACATCAAGCAAAATTAATACAATCAATCTTGCTATATAGAAAACACAATACACAAGAATGTTTACAACTCTTAACCGAGGTGTTAATGGAATTACCACCGGAAATATCACCTGGACACCATCGTCTCCTCGCGGAATGTTACTCCCTAGCAGGCCTCTCACATCCCAAACATCACCGCAGGGTCTACTACTTCACGAAATGCATACAGTCCGTGTCACAAGCTATCGATGGGTACCAGGTACTCAAGGACCTCAGGGCAAGGAGTTCGTCTCATGGGGGCAAAACTGTCCGGTCTCTTGACGTAATGTTTATAGCAGAGGTTCGAGATGTCCCTGAGCTCCTGACCCAATTGATCCTTTCCTCCCAAGAGGATCTGTACCCTACCCTATCCTCCCTCAGACAATTAATGATTAGTAGTTCCAGATTCCCTTCCAGAGGTGTTAGACTGGTATCAGCTGTTTGTTTAGCTAAAATTCTAATTCTTAAATTCTCACATAAAACCTTACAAAACTGGAGCGACAGTTTTGAGTCCCAAAAAACGATCTCCTGTCTCCGAGAGGACCTCCCTCTCCGATTAGACCCCTCCACCCCTCAAGAAGAAGCTGTCCTTGTTCTAAAAACAGCTCTAGATGGGATAGAGCTAGACACCGGGTATAAACTAGAGACAGAAGCGACAAATGGATCACCATGCCACAATGTGTCACATAAACTGAGACCCGAGTTTATCGACACATCCATGAGGGACTCCTGTCAGGAGGCCAGTGAACACAATTTGGCGCTTAGGGTCTACAATCTTTTGTGTCTCCTCCTGCCCAACCCAGCGGTCGGATTGGTTCCCCCGTTACAGCACAGTCTAAGGCGCCAATTCTTCTCTCCAGAGCTAGTTTGGTTCCAATATATACAGGTGTTAGTTACAGTTGGTAACACTAAGTTAGCCACACGTGCTATTGACACCATTTTAACGCGAAAACCAGATTTCCTTCCCATTAGGATGGTAGCCTGTAAATTAACCGAGGAAAATAGGCAATATAAGAAATGTATTCAACACGCCGAATTCCTAAAGTCATCTGAAGTAACCATGGTAGCGGCTAAAGGCTATGGAATATCTGGGCTGGCCACGGCTAGAATGGCGCTCAGAAGTACTGACACAATTACACTGGATAATTTATTAAGGGAGTCAGTTCAGCTGTTTGAATCAGCTGTTGTTAAGGACAGTGGTTCTTATGAGTACAAATATCTGTTAGCATGTGTCCTAGCTGTACAAGGAGACCTCAGCAGGGCTACTTTAGAGGCACAGAGGGCTACTGCCATGGACCCAACGGATCACAGGTCCCCTCTTCTACTTGTACTGATCCTCTCGGCCCAGAGACAGAATGATAAAGCCCTGTCCCTGTGTGACAGACTAGCTACAGTGTTCCCTTGGTCACTGGAGGTGTTACAACTGGACGCTAGGTTAAAATTACATCAGCTGGGAAGTGAGGAAGCTCTCGTCAGCTGTAAGAATTGTGTCGCAGTGTGGCAGAGTAAGTTTGGGAGTTCTCTCTCCACAGATTTATTCGCCTCGATGAACTCAGGTGTTAGTGGCTCATCAGATGGTTCAAGAAATGGCACAGACAGTCACATAAAGGAGGGACGGCTAGACGGAGAGGCGGTCTCCAGTTTGGTGTCGATATGGAAATTAACAGGGGAAGTATTTCTGTCTGCGGGTAGGTATAGTGATGCAAAAATGTCATTCAAAGAGGCGAACGTTTTGCACTCTGGCAGGAGTCCAGACATATTATGGTGCTTTGGGGAAGTCGAGCGGACAGGCGAACACAAAATGAAAGCTAAGAGCTTTTTCGAATCAGCGCTGTCGATAGAGCCACAACACTTGGACTCTTTAGAGTCCCTTGGGTCTATTTTATTGGACGATGGGAACATGGGACAAGCGGAACATTATCTACAACTGTCTCTTAGACACGGGGACAGACCCCTCGCCCTGAGGGGACTAGGGTTAATTTGTCAGAAGAGGGGAGAGTATGACCGTTCGGTAGAGCTCCTAGGACGCTCCCTAGTGCTCCAGACCGCTAGACCCATTGTCCCATTCTCATCACTACTGGATAAGTCTATTACTTAGCTGTAATCTTATTATGTGATGTATTTATTTGTTTATTGTTATTTTCTAGAGTGAATTGTCAGAATTTGTTTACTTCCTTAATTACGTTAAAAACTGACACAAACATTTTAACACCTCAATATACATATAAAATATGAATACATTATTTAATATTTCGTCCCTTGGTCTCCACAGGGAGGAACAAACTAGCGACCCCTGTCGCCACCCCCATGGCCCCGAATATGCCTATTGTGAGTAAAAACTGTTCTCTTAATAAAACCTGTGACACAAAACTCGAAATAATTACAGCGAATCTTGCTACTGTGCTTAAAATAGCAAGAGAAGTCCCGCGTATTTCAGTTGGATACACTTCACTGGTGTAAAGGAATGCTACCAAAAAGACAGCTGTTATTGAGCCGCGGGTAACGAATAGGGCAATAGTCTTAACTATCCGGTCATGAGATGTGCATATATACAGGAAAAAGAATGGGGCGCCACTTAGAATGAATTCCAGACAGAAGGTCAGTTTCCGGCCAATCAATTCCAGGATAAAAATAGTTATTATTATACCGGGCAATTCGGCAAAAGTGGTGATTAGGATTGCAGAGTAATCGCTTAAGGTGAGAGGGTGACATAGTGTCCGGGTTATAGAGGTGTTAGAAGTGGCATCTTGGCAGTGTGTGTCGTATATGAATATGTCCTGAGTGATGAGGACAGCTCCGTAATATATAAAACCACTCGTGAACCATATTAAGGACAGAATCAAAGTAGTGAAAATATGTTTCCGGTTGAATATCTGTAAGGATTGTTTGAGTTGGGTTTTGAGCCTATTTTTGGACCCCTGGGTGTGTCCCTCCTTGGTCACCTCGTCGCTAACCAACTCCCCCTTTGGTAGAGACTTTCTATTCATCCGCGCGCCACGTTTTAACACCTTTTCAGCTTCCGACACACTGCCCTTCTTGATCAAATACCTCGGCGATGTGGGCGCGAACCAATAATATACCATAGACATAGCGATAGGAAGGCAAGATAAGAATGCGAAGTACCTCCATCCCAGATTAGGTATCACTAGATAACTTAATAGCATCGTCAGACAGAGACCAATTGTCCAGTAAATGTTCAGAAGCATAATGGCAGGAGATCGGTATCTAACTGGCATAAACTCGACACAATATGTTGTCACCTGGTTACCGGAAATAATTAACATTCCAATGAGAAATCTTGTCGTCAAGAGCCATCCATAATTAGGCACAATTGCGGAAAGGATCCCGAATAACATTACGAAATAATTAGCGATATTTATCACTTTTTTCCTTCCATACCTATCTGCCAAAATGCCATAAATATTGCTCCCCACGGCGGAACCAATGGGGTACATGGTCGTGATGAGGGCCAGCTCACTGTTGGACAAACCGAACTCGCATTGCCAAGAGGCGCTCAGGACTGCGCTGTGTAGAGCTACCCCCGAATGGACAGCCCAAATAGTTCCTGCAAAATTGAACGCATTTAATTGGAACAGTCCTAGGCCGATTTTCTTGATGGCGGCGTCTACTGTGTACTCTTTAGGGTACTTGTCTTGTTCCACTCCCTCTTGGCCTAGCAGCTGAGCACCCTCATCGTCCAATTGCTCCTGTTTTGCGGTCGTGAATGAAGTCTCTGCATCCATAAACTAATAACAATAAAGTAAACTATAATCTGTGCTACTACTTCATGCAAATAATGGCATACTTAGCTTCATGAAGGTTTATATAAGTGGCATGCTCAAGGCCACATGGCTGAATTAATCAACAAAATATACAAATATTAATATTGTACATTCAACTCCACATATATCAAAGGAATTATAGCAGTCCTTAGATGTAACGGGAGGCAACTGTGTACTATCATAGAGAGGAGCTTGATGCCACAAGCGTTTAATGTGTACCAGAATTAATGGAGGTTCATACTGGTACCAGACGACAGATAATGGAGCTATGGAGCAAAGAAATGGGAAAAGTTCAAACTCAAAAATAGGTGAAACAATTGTGTAAAGCAATACTAACAATCAATACTAATGTTATGGTAAATACATTCTGAGTAAATAGTAAACAAAAATACAAATAAAGCTATAATGCTGGTAACAATTCTATTTTAATTAGAAGAGTTATGCTGTCTTCTTTACAATATTTAGCTTCTAATATTTCAGTCTTTGAAATGAAGAAATTTGCATAACCTTGATTTCTCATCTGAGTAGGTTTCTTTAAGTTATCAGGATATTTCTCCAAATATTCCTTAGTTACTTGATTAGTGTATTCATAATTATTATTACTGTTAATGTGATTGAGTATAATAAACGTATATTTGTATCTGATAGGCCAGTGTAGTTTATCATCATAATCTCCTTTCATGATACAAATGTAAACACCTACTTTACTGAAAAACAAACAATTCCATTGAATACAGCCCTGACACTTGTATAATCCTGCATAGAATGGATCACTGTAAGTATCCTCTTTGTTTTCTATCTTCTGTTTAACACCTTTAATCTTCCATTCCAATTGTCCTGTAGACAGAAGTGTACAAGAATAGAGTATAGACTGTTCATGTGACTGTATAGACTGTTCATGTCTCTCATTAGTAACTCTCAGCTGTTCATTATCAGCTCTCAGCTGTTCATTATCAGCTCTCAGCTGTTTGTTCTCAGTTCTCAGCTGATTCAATTCATGTAGCAATAACTTCTGGTGACCAACCACATTCTGAGTTA
Source organism: Oopsacas minuta (assembly GCA_024704765.1). Classification (NCBI taxonomy): domain Eukaryota; kingdom Metazoa; phylum Porifera; class Hexactinellida; order Lyssacinosida; family Leucopsacidae; genus Oopsacas; species Oopsacas minuta. Next base: position 1,075,980 of record JAKMXF010000354.1, on the reverse strand, counting down.
TATGTGTCTCTAAATTCTTTCTTGCTATTTCAATTGTGTCACAACCTACTTCCATAAAAGGACATGTAACAACACCATCTGGATGGTGTTCACATAATCTAATGTGTTCGTTTGCTTGGTTTAGCTCTTACATTCTCTTTACAGTACTCGCACTCTAGAATTCGGAAGGGACACTCTTTCTGGTGGTGTATTGTGTCACATTTTTGTAACACCTCTCCACATCCTTTCTGACATTTTATTTTCACTTTATCACAACCATTCATGTGTTCCTCAATATTATCCAGCTTTCCTGACCAATCACAACCTCGTGTTGATAGAGGACATCTGCATTTCAGTTCCCTTACAAGCCCGTCTACTCTCCCATCAACTTCCCCGCCTCTGCCCTCTGTACAATTTGTACAGAATGTCTTGCCTTCGGTCATTTTAGTTTCTTTACTGATTCCATCACATTTTGAGCAGATTAATAACTTCTTCATATTCTCAGAGACCTGTTCCTTGAGTAGGTCTGTTCGATACCCTCCTGTCTTTCCCCTCATATCCACGTAGATGAGAGTACTTATAGAGTCTGGTGTTACAGCTTCTCTCTCTGCCATGTACCCACTTGTTTACTTGTTTGTTAGTTATCACTTATCAGTTAGTTCAGCTCTTATATGCATACGTTATAGTGTATTTGATATTAGAGAAGTTTATTAACTAAGAGGTTGTGTAATTGGAGCTGAGCCATGTGATCCACATAAATGCCACTTTACACTTTGTAAATGGCTGTAGATATATTATTTTATATTAATTATGGCCAAAACAGCTGAGATGAGATAGGTGTTATAAATTTCTTAATACATTTACAATCAGTTACAAAAACCGTGCTTTGAAATTTGGTGTTTCAAAACGAAAGTTCTCTGAATTCAGCGATTTGTTTACAGCCTGAGGTGTGAAGCGGAAATGAAGCACCATATGATAACAACAAAACAACAAAAATAACAATATGATTAAAAGAATCATTCTATTCTCTTCCCTCTAGTTTCATAAGGTAATAGTATGCTAGCTACAGCTGTCAGCAGCCCCACAGTCCCAAATAGTCCAATGGCGACCTGGAAATGTTCCCTTAATAGAACCTGTGAAACGAATCCTGTTAGGATAGTGGCGACCCTGGAGAATGTTGAGAGGATAGAGAGGGCCCTGGCTCGTACCACTGTCGGGTACACTTCTCCTGTATATAGGAAAGTAAGGTTGAAGGCCCCCGCGTTTGCTGCCCGTATGATAAACAATAACACAGTCTTTGTTGTTGTCTCAAAAGGAAAACAAATAAACAACAAACAAAATCCAATTCCACTAATGGCAAATTCTAGAATGAATGTGATTTTCCTACCAATAATTTCAACGAGGAAAACCGTGACAATTATGCCCGGGATTTCAGCTAAAGTGGTGACCAAGTAATCGAAGTAATTTTGAGGTGTTAAGTGGTTACAGTGGCTCATAAAGTGGCTCATAGAGGTGTTAGAAATATGGTTTATACAGTGGTTGTCGTATGTGAATATGTCAGCTGTAATTAGGACAGCTCCGTAGCCTAGGAATCCACATGTAAACCATATTACTGACATAATGAAAGTCGTTAATCTGTATTTCTTCCTGAAAATTGTGAGAATTCCTTCCTTTTTTGTTTGTTGTTGTTGACATGTAGAGTTGTATGTTTGGACACTTTGTATGTTTGTCGACAACTCGCCTTCTGGTAGCGATCTACAATTTAACCGCGCGCCCAATTTTAACACTTTTTTTGCCTCCTCCAATTGTCCCTTTTCCACCAAATACCTTGGAGATACTGGAACACATAAGTTATGTACAGGAGGTATACATAACAATATACTAATGACCAGGACTAGGTATCTCCACCCAATCGGCACCAACAAGTAACTAAGCCCCACCAACACACAGGTCCCTAGTGTCCAGAACAAACTAATCGACACAACAGCCACTGAGCGCCACCTTGCGGGCATAAACTCGACACAATAGGTGGTGCACATACTGGTTGCCACATCTATCAATCCAAGCATGAATCTCATTATTATTAGCCATGTAAAATTTGGCACGAAAGCAGATACAGCTGACAAAAGTATAATAAAGATATTCGCCACATTCACCACTCGTCTCCTACCATATTTGTCACATAGGTACCCGAGGGGATTCACACCTATCATGTTACCCAATGGGAACATAGCGGTTAGGAGGGCTAATTGGAAGTTACTGAGGGCGAATTCGCATTGCCATGTGGGGATCAGAAGGGCCAATTGGAGGTCTATGAGGGCGTGGAACGCGCGGAGAGACCCCGAGTATACGAACACGTTAAATTGGAACAGTCCCGCTCCTATCTTGTCCAGACCCTGGTCTACCGTGTAGAATGGGGCTAATAGAGATTGTTCCTCATTGGATATTTTAGCCATTAGTTAGTTTCTATTCACCCAACCAGTATTATATTACATGTTTGTATAGTTAGATTATATATGGCTGAATTGCCACATGGATTTCCCTCAATGGGAGCTCTGCCCCCTCACGGGGCTCCTATTCACGCCCCACAAATGCTACCCCCTATGCCAATTCAACATCCCAACATTCCTCTGCCACAGACCGCTCCTAATCAAGCGCTACAGTTCCAGCATAATGCTACCCCTCCGATCTCTATGCCCCCATTCCCCGCCCAACCACAGGCCGGTGTTCCCATGATGCCTATGCCGGTTCCTTATATGAGCGGTCAACCTATGATCCCTGTATCGATCCCCCTCCAGATGGAACATGTACCCAATAAAGATACGAAAGAGAAGAAGAACAAACGGACCGAGAGGAAAGTCCCCTCCTCAGAGAGAGAGGAACCTCATCCCCTAAAGCGGCTCAGAAAGAAACGGAAGAAAAAGTGTCCATGGTCCGAGCACAAGGCTCCAGACGGAAGGATGTACTACTACAATTCTGACACTAAAGAATCCGTATGGCAGAAACCAGAAGACCTCCTGCTCCCAGCTGAGAGGCTACTGAGACAATTAGCCTGGAAGGAACACAAGTCAGACGCTGGTAGGAGTTATTTCTATAACTCAGAGACCAAGAGAAGTACCTGGGAGATTCCCCCTGAGTTGGAGAGGGTCAAGGCAGTGGTGGAGGCAGAGAGGGCACATAATATACCCGGGTAATTTCTTATTGTATTCTTATTCATGGTGTATTTACCTATTTCTCACTACCAGATCTCCTTCTGAATACGAAACAGACACTTCCCTTTCTGAGCCAGAGGGGGCCGATAGACCAGAGGTAGGGATGGATGAGGAGAGCAGTAGTCCTGAGAGACCGTCTCCCGTCAAGAAAATGGTCTATCACACCCATGAGGAGGCAAAATTGGCCTTCAAGGAGCTACTCAGAGACAAGAAGGTTCCGTCTAATGCCACATGGGATCAAGCCATGAAACTGATTGTTAATGACCCAAGGTTAGTTAACAATTTTCCGTTTATACTTATTGGTAAGCCTACATGTCAGAAGGTATAATCTTATTGGTTGTTTAGGTACACTGCCTTGAAGAAGCTAAATGAAAAGAAGCAGGTTTTTAATATGTACAAGACACAGAGAGCTAAAGAGGAGAAGGAGGAGACAAGGGTCCGGGCTAAACAGAACAAAGAGAGGTTACAGAGACTCCTAGAGGAACATGAAGAGGTCACATCTCAGACCCGATACAGGAGAGTATCTGAACTACTGGAAGGTAATGGTATATATACAAATATGTTTGCCTTGCACTGATGGGTGTTATAAAGTTGTATTCATTAATATGCATATATAGGGGTGTCAGTCTGGGAGGCGGTACCAGACCAAGAGAGGAGAGAGCTCTATGAAGACGTCCAATTTATTCTGGCTAAGAGAGAGAAGGAATTTGAGGAAGAGAGTAGAGAGAGAAATCAAGGAATGTTGAAACGAGTTATAGACAGAAATGGACAGGTAACTTACAGGTAATTCCTTTATTTAATAATATTAAATTGTGTCGTTTTAACACCTTTTGTGCCACTAGAACCACTTGGAAAGATTTCGTAAAGCTACTTGAACAAGATAGGAATTTCCAAAGAGACGATGAGCTACAAATAATGGACCAGACAGACATGCTAAACGTATTCAGTGCTCATATAAGATTTTTGGAAACTAAACAGGAAGAGCAGAGGGAAAGGAAAAGATTAAAAGTTAGGAGATTTCAGAGGAAGAATAGAGATGCATTCCAGACATTCCTGGAGGAACTCCATGACTACGGTAGTCTGACGTCATTATCTCTGTGGTCTGAATTGTATCCTGTCATATCAAAGGATGACAGGTGCTAATATATATGAATTTAAGAAGTGATAATTGTTATCTCTTGTACTCATAGGTACCATCAGTTATTGGGACAGCCCGGGTCCAATCCTCTTGATCTATTCAAGTTTTACGTGGAAGACCTGAAGGCGAGACTACATGATGAGAAGAGAATTGTTAAAGATATATTGAAAGATAGGAGTACCCAGGTGGAGGTGTCAACTAGCTTTGAAGAGTTTTATAACGAACTGTCAAAAGACCCACGAGCCCTTGCATTGGACCAGGGGAACATTAGACTAACATTCCAGAGCTTGGTTGTCAAAGCAGAAGCTAGAGATAAGGAAAGAGTTAAAAACGAAGAACGAAAAAATAAGAAAAAGGAAGCAGCGTTCCGACAGATGTTGGAGGGGTACCTCACTTCTCTGAGCGGATCTTCCAGCTGGGAAGAGGTGAGAGACGAGTTGAGTAAAGAGGTGGAATTTGAGAAAATCCCTGAAGAATCTCAGAGGAAAAGATTATTCATGGAATACATCAAAGAGTTGAGAGAAGCTGAGATGGTAGCAGCTAAAGAATTGGAGAAGAAATCGAAACACAAATCAAAACACAGTTCACATAAGCACAGTAAGAAGCATAAACGAAGGAATGAAGAGGTAGCTAACTCAAATTCAGACAGGGAAGAGATTGTGAAAGCGACCAAAAAGGCGAGACGACGATTCAGTAATTCTGCAGCCACTGACTCAGAGGGGGAAGTAAAGCGAAAGAGACACAAACATGAAAAGAAAAAGTCTAAAAAGAAGCGATCACACCATGTAGAGTCAGACAGTGAGGTAGAGACAAAGCCATCCAGACGTAAACATGAAGGGGGCTCTAAAACAAGTGAAGGAAGGTCTAAACACAAACACAGACACTACGACAAGAGTACAGACTCTCCGATGGATACTGAACAGGCCAGGAAAAGCTCCAGGAGTGAAGACGATAGAAAAGATTCCAGTGATAGCGAAGGACAAATTTGAATGACTATTGTTTGTTAGCTGTTTAATATTCTAATTGATAAATGAATTACAGCGGTCTGGTAGGACTGTTGGCATAGACTAAGACTTGATTGGTCTAGACCAATTTAGCATCAGTGTCTGTCCGAAAAGACCATCCCGGAAAAAACCACCTGGAAAACCCGGTTTTTCCACCCTTGAAAAGGGCATTAAATTTGGAAAGAACCACTTATGACCATAATCAGCATATGTGACTTTACTCCTGGCCCATTTGTGACATGTAAGAGACTGATTTTCTAAGAGATTTTAAGCTTTTATTACCTCTTGTTGTTGAAATTTCGGACTTTAACCCTTTATACTGGGTTCCTAATGTTAGACAGAGGTTTGTGGAATATCAACTAAAGAACTGACATGTTGATGTTTGTTTAGATAAGATATTATGAAAGAGAATAACAATAATAACTCATCAATATTCATTTAGATATTATGATCAATGATCATACCTAATCAGCAGAAAAGACCGGTTTCTTCCACTTGCCCCGGTCTTTCCAAAAAAGGGCGGTTTTTTCCGAACACTGTTTTCATTGATCCCATGGGTCTATTTGGACCAATTAAATTGCATTGTTAGATGTATGTTCTATTCACCGAGTACTGAGTATTTTAATGGTGACAATATATGCATATTTGGGTCTCCTCGTGATCACCATTATGTTCCTCTTCTATTGATTCTTATTATTTGAAATATAAAGATTTCTATTCACAAATATTTTAGGAATTTTGTAGAGCTTTCTTTGGAGATATCATAAATAATTCTGACGTCTGATTGAGTAAAATAGTTCACACCGATATGGGGAGATTTTTCTCGGTTATTTCATTCGTGTACATGAACACTTATGTTCCGAATTTAAAGCCTGTAGCTCTTACCAGTTCCTCAATATTCACAAAAATATTTTATTAGCATGTATATTACGCGTTTGTGTCGCAACACCTCAAAGCAATGTGGCCGCATGTTCTCTACTGAATCCCTCTCACAGCTAAGGTCCCGATTAATCTATCAAAGCAGGAAAAGAGGGACTTTAGAAAATGGGCTCATCCTTTCTACATTTGTAAACAGATTCTTGAATTCTTTCACAAATAAACAGTTAAGCCTATACGATCAGCTGATTAATTCTGAAGCAGATGATTGGTCTATTTACTACTGGGCAACTGGCAAGGATAATCCCCCGCGTAAATTCGATAATGAGATTATGTGTCTGTTGAAAGAGCACACTAATAATAGACTGAGAGAGGTAAGGAACTCACAACCAGAACTAAATAAGGAACTATTCCAGATTGTATAATATATCACTTTATGTTATATCGATTTTGTCCCCAGGAAGGGTATAGGGATTGGTACAATAACCTCACCCCCCGGGGCGTGTTCAGAGGTCAAATCCATATCTTCATATCTGAGGTGTTTGGGACTGGGGCGATGAGGACAACTCTCCCAACTAATTGCAAATTTCTGGACCCATCTGGAAATCTAGGGGTCCACGGGGTGGAATAGTTTGGGAACCTCTGTGTTAAGACATGGTCTTATTAGCGACAGAAATTGCTCACTAAAGGTGACAAGACTTTTCATTAAGCATCCTGAACATGATATAATATACTCTATGGTTTCTCCGACACATTCACTTCTATCTTAAAAAGAGAATTATTGCCCTTAATTAATATTCTACAGCAACCGAGGCCGTAAAATTGACTGATTGGAATTTGACCTTTAAAAGGACACATCTGTGCCACCAATCAGTATAATTTGGGTAGAATTCACTTTAACTCTTCTTAATTAGTTCTAGTTTCAATAGGCTAGTACAATTAACTATAAAAGCAATAATTACCTTTAATATAAGTTTTAAAATGAAAGTTTATTTGTGGATTTTTTGGATAGGAATTATATGGACTGTGAATTGTGTCGCGGGGCAGGAAAGTTGTCGCATATTTAGGACATGTAGTGAGTGTATTAGTAGTACCTTGGCATGTGGCTGGTGTGACCATCGTCCCTTTTATCTCACCGCGAATGGTATTCGCCCCCTCTGCGATAAACCCGAGGCCCTAGAGCTCGCGGGCTGCCCCCTGGACAAGATTATAAACCCACAGAGTGAGACTCCAGTGGCTCTTGGTAGCACTCCTCAATTGAACCCCTCTAAGTACGAGATGAGGCTACGGACCCAGACGGTAAAAAACGTGACAATTCAAGTGACTCCTCAGCAGGATTTCCCTTTGGATTTGTATATACTGATGGATATTAGTAAATCAATGAGTCAATTCTTAGAGCTGGCTCAAACTGCAGCGGGGGATATTCTGTCTACTGTCACAAATCTGACCTCTGATTCCAGACTGGGGTTTGGGACATTTGTTGAGAAGAGGGTGCGCCCCTTTGTGAACACAAATGATGCGACACATAGTGCGGACGCATTCAATAACGTGCAGCCCTTGACAACCAATTTGACACAATTCCAGGATAATATTGACACTGTTGAGACGTCTAACAACCAGGTGAGTAACATTTATGTACATTTATTGGACAATTTGGAGCCATAGGGGTGGGGATTGGCACACGTGTGGTGCTCCAATAAAATTGTGTCTGTCTGCCGTGATTTGAAATTACAAAATATACAATGGTTCCATTTGTGGCTCTAATTTTCTATGACCATAATATAATTCCACCAAAATGAATTGCTGTTTATTACATTCCATTCTAAAGCGTGGTTGCTATGCTAATTTTATCTAGCCATAAAGTTGTATAGGGTATCAGAATTATATTTGATTGGTTGAATTCAACCAATAGAAATGATGATAGAAATTACTGAACATTTATGTAGAATGTCTAATCTTCTCTCTGATCTGTTTGGTTGGATATTTGATATTCAGGTCCCTAGAGGTTATAACTGTTGATTGGAATGTTGTGATTTTGTTTAGGACACTCCTGAAGGTGCTTTGGATGCGTTGGTCCAGTCCATGGTGTGTCAAAGTGGCATTGAGTGGCGAGGGAAGTTCGACGCACTACGTATGGTCCTATTAATGACAGATGCAGAATTCCATTATGCACTTGATGACAAATTAGCTGGAATTGTAACATCTAATGATTTGCAGTGTAGAATGGCAGATGATAGTAATGATAATAAGCAACAGTTTCCGAGCTATTCACAGATTATAAGAACAGTATTGGAAGTAAGTTAAGCCCCCAGTATAGTGTGTTTTTTGGTCGACGAATTGGCACGAGCCACAACTATTCGGGAAGATAGGACTCTATTCTACATTTTATCAATTTTTATCATTTAAGACGGACTTATAATTTTTGAGTTATGGCCATATAAAGTGGTTGAACCATAGCAATTATGGCTTATATCAACACTACCGGATTATAAGAGTTCAGTGAACCAATAAAATGTCAGAGTTCTGGGAAAGTCTTAACCAATAGAAAGTCAGGGTTTAAGTGCCTATTAGTTATGTCAATGACAGCTTTCAGGAGGGCTATTGACCAATAGAATACTAGAGTTTATCCAATAGGAAAACATAGTGGTGATATTCTCAGTGGATGCGGACGTTAGAGATTTCTACAGTTTGGTTTCTAACCTTATTTACAGCGGAAATAAGACCAACGCAGCTGCATTACTCAACTCACAGCTATCAGCTCTTCTTAACCTTATAACAGAGTCTTATTTTGAATCTAGTACTACAGTAATACCAGTACTAATCAGTAGGAGTACTCATATACGTTCTGAATTATCGCTTTCTACTTGTGAGAATATTCAAGCTGGTAGTAATCTGGTTTGTAGGAATGTGAGCTATAATACTAGCGCTGAATATTCTGTGAGTTATTGATTTAAGAGACAGTTTGATAGATTATGCGCCATATATTTATCCTTAAGATTTGCATATTCAGGTAGAACTCAGCTTAGATGAACATGTTTGCCAACTCCCTCCTGACCAGAGAACACAGACAGTAACATACGCGTTCGTAGGGTTCGGACAAGTAACTATAGAAGTGGACCCTATTTGTTCCTGTGATTGTGAGAACCAGAGGGATGAGAACTCCTCCTTCTGCATGGACAGAGGAGCACTAGTATGCTCCGTGTGTAGTTGTGACCCTAGTTACCAAGGTATGTATTTGGAATGTGTAAATATACCCGAAAATAGGTCCATATTATTATTATTATTATTATTATGAGTTCGCCTATTATCCATGGTCCAAATCTAGTTTTACAGTGACACAGTAATTACATATTATAGTAGAGGTCAGTGAATGCTTCCTGTAGGACCCTTTGACACGCCACGTTGACACTGAAGCCCCCAGCGAGACGGTTCCCCTCTATACTGTTACAGAAGTACAAATTGTACCCCAGGGTGTCGATTATCTCGATAGGGGGCGGGGTTGGGCCGTTGAGGTGCAGGCGCATAGGGGTGTACACGTATGGTTCCTCTTTGAGGTGTTTGTTTAGTGTCAGTTTGTAAGATATCTCTTCTTTCTTAGCGAAGCTGATAGGTTCATTTTCTTTAGGCCTATTGACAGGCTCTTCTTCCTGCTGTGGAGAAAGCTTCTTTCCTATTGGACAATTCTAAATGAAATACAGCTGTCATATTCTACCACTATATATAGCTAAAACCAAAAAAGTTTTATTTTTTAAATAAAATACGAATTCGGAAAGTTTTGGGATTGTTCCCTCGATAAAAGGCGCCAAAAAATGGGAGAGGGACACATAATCGGTATCTACTGTATTTTAATTAAGTTAAGAAGTGTTACCGCTAATTAGTTCATCTAGCTTCCTCTCGTTCTCCTCCTTGGCCCTCTGTTTCTCCCGTATCATCTCCAACCTCCTCTCATCTCTTCTGATCTCAGCGTCCGTTATGTCTCTATCAAATTTGTCCTGTGTGTCTCTGATCTCTTGTTCCTGTTTACGTCTGTTCCTGTATATCTGATCCCTGTTATCTTTCTTGTATCTAAAATCAGCAAAAAATCCATTATCAATTGGTACCAATTAGAAACTGTGCTCATATGACACAATTATCACACCTTACCCTGCCACATGACTCACTTTTCAATCTCACTACTAATCTCTAATATGTTAATGTTATTAACTCGCTTATGAATCATTTCCTCAACATTCTCCAAATAGTCATTATACTCCTCCAAGGTGTCAAAATCCTCCTCCCTCTTATTGAAGTCTCTCATGATCTCCTTGCGTATATTCACGTCCCGCTCGATGTACATGTCGTCGAACTGTCTCTCCCGGTAGTCACTCTTCTTAAGTGGCTGTCCGCACTCGGGACAGGGGGCTGTTGGACGTGTGAATATTGTGTTCATGCAGTTTTCACACATTTTGTGTCCACACTCGTTTATCATTAGTTTCATTTGTGGTTTTTGATATGAGCTCATTTTGCATTGGGGACATATTTGTTCCATTTTTGGCTAAATGTATATGTATAAAATAGTTAACACCTTTCAGGATTGGACTTCAGGGGGCAATGGGTACATTTAAGTTACCTAGAGACAGGGGTTAATACTTGAACACCTTTGTGTGGTTTAGACCAATCAGATTTTATTATTATTTATCTATAGGAGCGATGTGTGAATGTGAGAGCAGTGAGACCAGAGGGTGCATAAACCCCTCCAGTCCAGATGGGGAGGTCTGCTCAGGAAAAGGCGCATGCTCCTGCGGGAGATGTGACTGCTTTCCGTCCCCTACAGGCGTCCAGTTGTTCTCTGGAGATTTCTGTGAGTGTGACAACAACAGATGTCCTTTCTATTTAGGGGAGCCCTGTGGAGGAGCGGAGAGGGGTACATGTCTGTGCGATGGGACCTGTGACTGCAAGGACGACTATGAACACGGAGATTTTAGTGTCGTATCGAGATGTGAATGTCCCAGAGAGGATAGTGTCCCAGCTAGAATGGCATGCACAGCTGATTATAACGACACTAATGCCCTTGTTTGTTCTGGTAACGGACAGTGTCACTGTGGCGCATGTATATGCGACAGGGGGCCCGGACAGAGTCTAGAGTCTCCTCTATATGAGGGCCCATTTTGTGAAGTATGCACCGGGTGTCAGTCCGCTTGTAGCAACCTCAAAGCGTGTGTGGAATGTCTGTTGTTAAGGAACGGCCAGTGTGGAATATGTATGGATATAGCATGTGGTAGTGATGATGATTGTCGTGCCACATATGAGCCACCGACACTATCTACCACCCCGTTATTTAACACCACATTTCCTCTCCTCAGAGCTAATGCCGCAAACAGATTGTGCTCCTTTATTGTGTCGGAATGTACTTGGGATGTGTTAATCCTCTCTAACCTAACGGGAATGGAACCAGGGATATTATTAGTTCCTAACTTAAGATTGTGTCCTGAAGTGGTTCAATGGTGGTATTACTTAATCGGCGCTATAGGAATTACAGTTTTGATTGGTGTAGCTCTCCTTATTTTAATTCGAATGTTCGCTAAGTATTTGGAACATCGTCAGTTTAAAAAATTCGATAAGGAGGCAAGAATGACTACCTTTCAGATGGGTGTTAGTCCCATATTTGTGTCCCCTGACCAAGAAATACACAATCCAGCATATCAGAGAAAGCCCGCACAAAAAACTGACCAACAGGAGGTCAAGAACCCAATTTATCAAAAGAGACTTGTCCATCTTTAGTTTTTGAAAAAATTGTGTTTTTCATTTGTATTAATTTGATTAAGCTATAAATATGTTACTATTTATAGAATTGTGAGATTATAATTGTGAATTTTAGGTGTCAAAATATGTATCTGTGGGGGCAGATAAATAAAATATACACTTAAAGTGTCTTGGTGTCGGTTAGCTGCTATTTCTTGATGTCACGTGTCATTTCACACTTTCGGAGAAACTGGGGCAAGTACTTGTTCCTATCTTCTGTCACTTCTATTGGTTCGTATTTCGGTTACAACCGATATTGTGACACAATGATTATGTCACAATTGTGTCGCCAGGCGAGTAGATTCCAAGCTCAAAGACACGAAGTGGCAGAGCCACTTGAAAAAGTGTACGTGTTATTCAATCCCTCTGCCAATCGAGGTAAAGCTAGGAAACATTTCAATCGGTACGCGGCGCCGATTTTGTATTTGTCCGGCGCAGATGTGACTATATTGGAACTTGAATCGGAACAACACCTGAGAGAAATGGTGAACTATCTCCCGCCGAATACTGGGAGTATAATAGTGGCAGGAGGAAGTGGTACACTTCTTAACGTAGTGACAGCTCTGTTGAGACGAAATGATCATTTGAAGGAGTGGGACAAAGTAACATTAGGGTTCATTCCCCTTGGGTATCGTAACGGCCTCAGGGGTAAAATAATGTCCAATGAGTACCAATCGAGAGCTGAGAGGATCGCTAAATCGGTCCTTGTCTGTCTAGAAGGTCGATCTAAGCCAGTCGATGTTATGGAGCTGATTACGGAGGAAGGAAAAACTGTCTATGCTATGACAGACGTTCTCTGGGGGCCCCTCGTCGAAGGGACACTGGTAGCTAATCGGTACGGACTCCTTGGCCCTCTGAGGGGGTTATTTGGGTACCTACGTCACGCATTCAAGTCATCAACGAATGAGGAAATTGGAATTGATAAAAATGACAAACAACAAAATTTAGAAATTTCTGGTTTAGCTGTTTCCGCTAAAAACGGAAAATTAAGTTTCAGAATTTGGGAAAAAATCGAATCCAAACTCGAATTTGCTAAGTTTGGCGCCAAACAGATGTCTTACAAAACACCAGCTGATTTCCTAGAATATAAATTATCAACACCTATCAATGAATTGAAGATTCAACCAATCAGAGACTCGGATTATTGGTTCCATATTGACGGGGACGAGTTTGAACCCTACCCCGTCCAAATAAGAATTCTAAACAATAAAATAAAATTTTTTACTGACGAATTATTAAACACAAATATTTGAGTAATTTTCATAATTAGATTACCGCAAAAATACGAAATAATTACAGAATTTTTGAGGATAAATTGTCCTTAGGTGTCAAAAAATTCATATACAGTAGAACTCGGCTTAAGACGTACTATTTCTTATATCCCAAAATATCAGTTATCACTATTTGGAATGCAAACATATTCGGATAAGACGTACACTCGGTTAAGACATACTAATTTCTGTTTCCCGAGGGGGTTCGTCTTATCCGAGTTCTACTGTACGTGAATGCGTATTTGTCAACTGTCTCCATTTCTCTGATATTTACAAAACCGCATGGCCTGACAATACAGATACAGGAGAGGAGGTCGGTAGGTGTTATGTGTCCTCAGTTTCTTAGCAAAACATTCTAAACAAGTCAACTCCTGATATATAGAAATACCCGCTTCTATCGAAGTGTGAATTGTACAAATATGGCCCAAACCGTCAAAGCAGCATTCAGGCGCGGTATATTCATTCCAAAAGAGATATTGTTCCCTTGTTCTTCTACATTTGTTTTCAATAAGTGAACAAAACATAAATATACTTCACACTAGAGATGCACCGGATATCCGGTATCTATCCGGTAACTCATATGTCTAGTGTTAGATATTCTGTGCTATAACAAACCTAAAGAGACACTAATAATCCTACATTTTTGTGAATAAAGAGGAGATGCTCTCCTTTTTCAGGTAACACTCTGTGGCGCCTTTCTTCAAATACAATTCCAGCACTACTAAATAATCTTTCACTATACCCTGAGCTAGGTGGAGTACCCAAATACTTAACAAAAGTATCCGGCCCGATGGGAAATTTTCACATCCGGTGTATCTCTACTTCACATATTCATTTGCTATTTCTTAACTGTTTTGCGTGACAGAGCCCAGACATACAGGAGAACAGGTACCTGGCTCACGCTCCTGTCACATGGGTCTTATCACCAAAATTGGACAATTAGCACTTATTCTTAATTATCGATGAGGTAAAGGTGTTTACATATCAATTTATATGTCAACAACAACAACAAAAAGCATAAAGTTATAAACGGCTTTACAGTTCATTAACAGCAAATATATTTTCTTTGATTAAAAGCCACAAAGTTGCACTTATCTAGCTGCCACTATTGTTTAGTTTATAGGCTCATTTATCTTCTATAATTACTTAAAAGTGATTCAGGCTTTGAGGATTGTCCCCAGCTCCCCTGTCCCGATGAGGATAGGTATTTGACACCTTTCAATAACCTCACCCCGAGGCGTGTTCAGAGGGCGAATCCTTATCAAATCCCCTCTGAACTGGGAAGGTGAGGACACAAATTATGTCTCTTTGAATTTGTTCCACTTCTCATTGTTTGTGGCTCGTTTTATAGTTTTCACACTTCTATAAATATTGTGACTTTAAACTCATGGAAATTCCTTAAATATGAAAATTTAATTCTCCGATTATTTATCCTATGGACAGGGCCTCTGACTGGATCGGAGAGCCCCTGGCTAATTTCCTATCTTCCCGAAAATGAGTACACATTACCCAATTTTAGAGCCCCTTGGAGCGTGAGTCCCGAGGCAAATGGCTCTCCTAGCACCCCCTCTAGGGTCTGCTTATGAATACCCTTAAAATTGAGTGAATACTTTCATAGAGAGCGGCCATTCAATAAGAGCTCATATAAAAACGGTGATTGAACATATTTAAGTCTTAGAATCGATATTCTTTCATTTTTGATAAGAAGTCTATTCTCAAACGAACGAGAAATTCTTCGATATTGTATCACACATTTATGTGGCGCTAAGTGGCACAAACCACTCCATTAGCCACTTTATATCCATATTATTTTTACAATTTGTGTGTTAGTTAGTTTGGATATATTTCCTAGACAGTTAGATGCAGGAATGTCTGATAACGCGAGTAAAATAGATGAAGAATCGTTAGAGATGGCTAAAGGGATCTGGGCAGCTGTATGGCATAACGATATCGATACCTTAAGACGACTACTCCATACCTCTTCCCTTGAGGCTATTAACCATAAAAATGAAACTAGTAGGACTGCTCTACACACAGCAGCGCTCAATATTAATGTTGACTGTGCTAGGTTATTAATAGGTAAGCTATTTGTTGTTTTATTTACTTATGGAAGTCAGCTCCGTATGACACGGATATATAGAAATACCCGCTTATATCGGAAGTCTTAAATTGTATAAATATGGTCCCAAACCTTCAAAGTAACATATTTTCCATCGGCCATATCCAAGTAATTATCACCCCCCTTTAGCTTCGATATAACAGGAGTTGTCTGTTTGATATATTAGTGATTTATTAACCAATAAATATTCAGGGTTTATTCCTTAACAGAAGTTTATTGCAGATTAACCAATTAGATTCCTGCCTTATTTATTAGGCTCTTATTCTATTAATAGAATTATCATGGACTAATAGGTTACATGTACCTAATCCATTTCTTGAGGGTGTGAGGGGTAACATAGTGGCCTAGGGTCCTAGCCAAGAGGCCGGTTCATCTATTCACATAGTTATAATTTAATTAAGAACTGACACTGATTATTCATTCTAATTAAATTATCCGATAGACCATGGAGCTGATGTTGATGTTGAGAACAAGGACAGGATGACAGCTCTACACTTTGCTGCGTATAGTCCCTCATCCGGTGACTCTAATTACCGTCCTCTCCGTAATAAGAAGAGACACAAGGAGATTAGAATGAAGCAGCTGGAGATGGTACGACTACTAATTTCTGTAGGGGCTAATCCCTTCAGGGTTACTGTCAGAGGTGAGGACAGGGGAAGTAACATGATTTGTATAGCCCGGGGTACTGTGGACCCCGTCTCATAGACTGTAATAAAATTTTGATATCCTGTGGTCCCACTGCTGTAGCCTGTGGACCGCAAGGGGTCCACGTGCCGAGGGTTGGGAACCGATCATATCTGTGTTCATATTAAACTAGAGTGACACTATTGGCATTTCTATCAGAAACCATATTTACCGCTTTAGAAACTAACCAAGGTTGAAACCGATCGAACCGAAAATCAGCGTTCATGAATAGTTGCTCAACGGAATACTGAACTTTTCGGCTGCAAGGTTGATACTAACTATATTTAATTCTGAATTGTATTATAGTATCCTTTTGATTGTGGCATGATTCTTTATGCTATAACACCTTTGAATTGTGTCATTTGTGTCGCATCACTGCTTCTGAATAATATCTATTGATCTTAACCAATCAGCTGTCAGTTTAAAGCCTTATTAATATTTAATTGGAAGGAATTAATATTCTATATTGTCTTATATATATATAATCTTAACACCTGGTGTCTGGACCCATTGGACAAGCCTTGGTCCCCTTTGGTTCCTCAATTGTCCCAGTTAGGACAATTGAGAACTTCCCTACAATTAATATTTTCACACTTTTGATAATTTAATCTAGGAGAGACGCCGGAAACTCTAGCGATAGAAAATGACCTCCCTGAGATGGTTCACTTCCTAAGAGAAGAGTCACTTAAATACAGAAATAGAGAGCTGGAGGAGGAACACCGAAAGAATTATGAAAACCTCAGGGATGCCATATTAAAAGAGGACCTCGGTCATTTTATTGATGTCTTAAGAAAGGTAAGTTCATGTTCCCATTGGCCCCGCTTAAAAGATCCAGTTAATGGGGTCCAAATATGATTAATCGGTAACAGTTACTCTGGATGGTTTTACTTAATTATTTACATATTTTAGGATCCAAAATGCCTCAACAAGCGCTGTCCAGATACAGGACAAACTCTCCTCTATCTAGCCTCAAGTATTGGTGCCTTACCAATAGTAGAATACATCTTATCAAAAGTAGGAGGAAATTTAGATATACCAGAGGGACAGGCCGCTTCTAAGACTCTCACTCCTCTTCATATTGCTTGTCAGAAAGGGTACACTCCAATTGTGAAGTTACTCATGGGAAAACAACCAAGGTTTGTGGCTGATAATAGGTGTTAATATGTAGTTTCATATGGAACTAACACTCTAAAATGTATCCCAATTAAGTGACGTCTCCTAGCTTGTACATTAAAGCTATATTTACTGTCTAAGCACTCAAATCTGATAGGTCAAGACATTTTGTCACCTATCTCAGAGAGAATTTGATATTTCTCCTAGATATTTGAATTGACACCTCGATATATCATATTCTATCCTCATACCAAATTTCAAGTTTGTACTTGCTTCCGATTCCTCAATATACGTCAGAAATTTCCGATGTATTTTCATGCGATTTCACTCTTCTTGCAGGGACTCTCCTGGGGTAACACTTTTGGGACGGTAACATATTGGCCCTGTATTAATTTGGGTCTCACGGTCGGTGTGGCATTTGTGTCCTTCATGGCTACTGAACTTGCACTTTTTGGTGTCAGCCAAGCTTCTACAAAATCCCTGATAGAACATTTCGTCACCTTTTCCTAACTTTACATTTACGCTATTTGTATTTATTGCTAGCTATGTTGCTTATTTCGATGCTGATGGTAGAACCCCACTACACGATGCGTGTAAGTTTGGATATCTCGATATCGTACACTATCTCCTATGTTGCTCCTCTCCTATCGAGTCAGGAGGACAGAGGGACCTCTTGGACACCGTGACGGTACCAGGGGAACTTCACACAAAGGCTCCTTCATCAATTGAGAAGTATTTAAACCCGATTAATGTTGACAAGAGACAGAGAAGGAGTTCTTTACATGATGCAGCTGAATCAGGGAACCTTGAGGTGTTAATTTAATTATAAACACAGTACAAAGGGTACCATGGAGGGCGAGAAATGTTACCCCATTTGTATGGGACTAAGAATTCGCTCTATTTTAATTTATTATTTATTATCTTCTGTTAGGTTGTACGTCTGCTTTTGATGTTTCTTGAGAAAGGGACGGTAAGAGGGGTCGATACTACCTCAGGGGAGCTCAGTTATAAGTCCCGTCTCCCCAGTCTAACCCTCGAGCAGCCTCACCCCCAAGGACCCAAGAGATCTGACAATCTAACCTCCTCGACCGGACGTAGGTCGATAGCTGGAATAGACAGTGTGTCGCGGTCTGGGTATACCCCCTTCCACCTCGCAGCTCGTAAGCACCACTACTCCGTGTGTGACGAGCTATTGGCGGCAGGAGCTCACCTGAACGCCATCATCCGCCCTGACCTTAACAAAGAGATAGATGTAGACTATACTCTACTGGTAGCTGCAGCTCATTCTAATGATTTGGAACTCGTTAAGTTAGTTAATTCAATTAGAATTCGTTGGTGTGTGACTACACCCTTATGTCCTGTTTCCTTGGTTACCCCGTTGGTATGTGACTACACCCTTATGTCCCAGTTTCCATAGTTACCTCGTTGATATTTGTCTTTTTGGGCCATCTTAATAACAATTACTTACTAATCTAATTAACCTGTAGTGATTATAGATTTCTATCTTTTCCAGTTTGCAATTTGATATTTGTTTGTTTAGAAAAGTGTTCGTATAATCTAATTAAGGAAATCTGCATACACGGACAGTAAAGTCAATTCTATAAAAACAGATTTAAGATTAATTAGAAAGTTCAAAAATTTCTTTTTGTGATATAATGTTCAAAAAGTTTAAGAGAAAGTAAGTACTGTTTTTGAATTACCGTGGTGTTAAGCGGTCCCCTGATCCAGGCGCGAGGATGGTGCTCATGTTCCAATGGAAAAGGAATGTACCTCCCTCCGGAAAATTGGACTGTTGTCCATTTCACACTCCCCTTTTTTCTGGAATATCAATTAACTATTAGCTAGTGACTTATTGGCTTGATTGTGTCACTAATATTTGTGTATCTGGAACCATAAATGGAACTATCACCTCTCTAGAGATAATCCAAATATATTTCCTTCGATTGATACCTCGTTAATTAGATTAAAGACCCTCAGATCAATGAGTACCTGTATTTGTATTTGTATTTGTATTTGTATTTGTATATGCAAATCTTGTTAATATTTCTAACAATTTTGCTTTGAACAAATTATGTATAATTTTCACACCTATCTATCTCATAAACACCCTTGTCCTATTCCTCAGGTTCCTGTTGAGCCGGGGGGCAACAGACGAGAGAAATCGGGCTCTAAGACGAACACTACGTAATGACCACACAGAAGCAGCTGGCCTGCTCCTCAGCTACTCAACGGGTGTCCAAATATCTCCCAACGACCAGACCTCGGACTATCACACCTCAGAGAAGGAATCACACCTCCTAGACATAGTCTGGCAACACCGAGAGCTAACCAAACTTCATCCTGATTGGATACAGACAGTTTTAAGAGAGAACCTCAAGCCCGCAATTTCTAGTGTATTAATAAAGTTAGATGTTTCCAGGAATAAGTTGACCTCTCTCCCCTTCCAGATCTTCCAGCTGTCTAACTTGATTGAGATTGATGTTAGTAACAATCAGCTGACTTTGTTACCCTCCTCTCCCCCCCCTCTACACAATTCCATGTGTCAAGAGGGGACAGATCTGGATGAGGTAACTCTTTATAGTTTCAGTTACATATTATTATAGTGTAACCTCCACAAATCGGGTGCTAGGGACAAATTCCACCCCGTTTCCCCGTTTGTGCAGCTACACTGTACTCCAGTTTAAATGTGCCCTGGAGAAGTGTGAAAATTGTGTCGACCTAGTAGCCACTTCACACCATTGTCTCTGTGAAAATTGTGGCTGCTATGTGCCTATTTCCTACTCCCCACGGCCTTTGGTCTACGATCCCTTAGAGGTACATATTACACCAATTTAGGTCAGTTGGAGTTGTACCCGTCTCCGCAAACTCAACGCCTCACACAACCTCCTGACAGAACTCCCGGGACACATATTTAGCCTGCCCTCTCTAGAAGAGCTCAGAGCCACTCACAATAATATCTCAATGGTGTCGGTCTCCATGTGGTGCTCACCTGGCCTGTCACACATATATTTAGACAATAACAAGATTTCTCAACTGCCTAATCCGACCCCACTCAATCTTTCTGAGGTAAGAACCAATCAATTTCCTGTCTCAGGGTGTTAATAATTAATTTATTAGTAAACATATAATTGATAAACCCTCAAATCTGATAGGTGGACACATTTGTCACATTATCCCAAAGATTTTGTGGATCATTTGATTAGAATTTACAATATATTATGATTGCACAACTTGTCACCAAATTTCAGGTTTTGTATAGCATTTACAATGTCTTCAATAATTTCAAATATTCGATCAGATTTATTTTCTAGGAAAGCAATTTGGACAATTCTGTCCGGGGAGATAAAGTGCTTCTATCTCCCTCTAGCAAGACTACACCCGTACACACCCTACAACACACCAACTCCCTCACAACCAGCGGACTAACTTCATTCTCAGACTCATACAACTCCTATCTCCCTCCTGTTCATATCGAGAACACTCGGTTCCGTCCGAACACCACAGACCGATGGATGTCTACTCTAGCCGCTCCTATAAAGGGACAGTTATTCGGGACACTGGATAAGAAAATAAACATGAGACGAGAGCAGTCTAGGAAGAGTACTTTAGAAGACCCGGACAGCTCTGAGCTAGACATCCCTCAGAAGAGCAGAGGAGCCAAGGAATCTTGTCTAACAACACTCTCTCTTAACTACAATTATCTTATCTGTTTACCCCCAGCTCTGGCATGTTACGCTCCCACCCTTAAGAAACTATACATAGCGCATAATCAGCTTAAACAGTTGGGTGTTGTACATGATTTCCCTCCTAACCTTGAAATACTTGACGCCTCTTCTAATCAGCTGACCGAGTGCATATCTACTAGTTTGACCTCTAGCGCGTATAAGGACCAAGCGTGTTACTCCCCACACTCTCAGACGGTAACTGTCCTGGACGATCAGGAACTCGTCTGTCCCCATAGATTCCACAAAACTTTAAGAAAGTTATCAACTCTTAGACTTGCTAAGAATAATCTCACTAGCATTACTCTATTCAGGTTAGAATATTATTAACAAATAGCTCCCTATCTCATGGTTGCCATGGTTACATACATCAAGTGCTAACAAGGTGTTAATATGTGAATATACCCTAAGTAACTTGTACATTCATGTATAAACCAATAGAATATCAGCCTTACATACTGGGTAAACCCTAACATCTGATAGGTCGACACATTTACACAGAATATCAGGTGGCAGTATTTAACGTGTGAACTGTGAATTTAATTATATTCTATTTTTAGAATGCCGATCAAGCAAAACGTCTCTGGCATAGACAGATCACAAGAGGACCCTACAGAGACCGCTAGTATCCCTCGTGACAGCTACTCCATAGGAACAATTGGGAACTATAATAAGAACAGTCATGGTTCCGGTTCCTCAGAGAATTCAGGTCATGGGTTTCATTCCCAACTAAAGAATTCTAAAGACTCTGGTTAGTTTATTATTAATTAGAATGAAATTCCATTACACCAATAGTGTTACCAAGGACTTTATCTTAAGGTTTTTCAGTGAGTACAAGCGTTACAAGGGAACTGACTCATAAGGACCAAAAGGAGTCCACTACGGAGGTAGCCCCCCCGCTTTACCCCGAGCTGTCCAACTTGGACATTTCCAATAATAAATTGTCTGATATTCCCAAGGAGATCTCACAGATACACACCTTAGGGTCACTAAATGTCAGTCACAATGAAATGGTGGAGAATTTACCCCTTGAGTTATCTCGACTTGAGAATTTGTTCCAGTTGGACTATTCAGGATTGGATCTTGTTAGACCAACTGTGGCCGATCTGGACAAATACCACAGGACAACGGATAAGCTAAATTACATGCGGGCTCTCTTGGACAGCTCCGCTAAGAATTATAAAATGAAGCTAATGATGGTGGGTCTGCAGAGACAAGGAAAGACAACTCTACTCACTAAACTCAGAGAAGTAAGTGGTAACTATTCCGTTGAATACTCTCATGATTGTTCCATATAGTATTATTCCCGGCTTGGACCCTATGTGATCATTTCTGGTTCCTCTGGTCCCCTTTATCCTGTATTTTATGAACACTGTGTCTCTAGGTTAGTGAGAAGGGGAGCACGTTTAACCCCGCATGGGGCGAACGTACCAACTCTCTAAACTACTCCCAGTGCTCTCAAGATAGTTCCCCCCCTCAGCCAAAGGAACAGCTGTCCACGGTAGGGGTCGATCTAGGGGAGTGGAAGTACAGTAAGGATCTGGCGGATAATCACTTCGGAGCAATAAAGAATAAATTAAAGTCCCCTAAAGGGAATCCAACGATAACATTCTATACATGGGACTTTGCTGGACAGGAGGAATATTACGCAACACATCAATGCTTCCTCACATACCGATCTCTATACTTGTTGCTATGGAATGCTTCTAAAGACAGGGAAGGAATCAAGAACTTAGCCTTTTGGTTGCATAACATACAGTCTAGAGCACCAGGATCTCCTGTTATTATTATTGGTTAGTTATGGACAATAATATACAAATAAACAAGTAAACAAACAAACCTGCTGTTTATAACTGGATTCCATAGGCTCTCATGCAGACCTGCTGGGGTATACACAGCAGGATAGAGAGGAGAAGAAGCTCCGCCTAGAGACATACATACGAGAACAATATCTGGTAGACAGACCCCTTCATGAACTAGAGGAACATGGCCTCCCTGTTGTCAAAGGTGTCTATTTTGTAGCTATGCCGAGTAACGGACGGTCTGAAGGGATCCATGAATTGAGACGGAGCATTTATGACATCGCCATGGCCCTATCTCCTAACGAGAGGAAGGGGAGATCTGGAAAATCGGGTGGACAAACCCTACTGGACCAACCTGTACCCGCTAAGTATATTAAACTAGAGGAATCTATCCACCAGATACGGAAGGAATGCAAAGGAATTTCTAGAACACCTGTCATGAACGCCCAGGAATTCAGAGAACACACGAGAGGCATAATATCAGAACCAGCTGACCTCCAATATGCAGTTACCTATCTACATGAAAATGGTGTATTATTGCATTATAATACACCAATTCTAGAACATCTGTATTTCATTGATCCACAGTGGCTTGTTGATATGTTAGCGCATATTGTCACCGTAGCTGAGGTGAGATTATTTACTTCTTGTATTTGCATGAAGTAAACAAGTTTGTGTACAGTGAAACGAAGTGCCCCTACTGTTTATTTATTTGTTTACAATATACGGTGATAATATTTACATTTGTGTAGGTAAACAGATACATAAAGCGAGATTGTCAACAATCAGGCATATTGAGTGTCTCAAACATGGCTCAAATATTCAAAGGACAAGTATTTCCCTCCACATACCAAAGTGAATATGTTGAGTTGCTAGGGAGATTTGAGGTAGCCCTCGCTCTTGACTCTGAGAAGTTATTGATCCCTTCCTTCCTCCCAGACACCCCTACCTATACGATACATTGGTACCGGACCAAGTTCCCCCGTCCTCTCATAAAAGATGTGATCCAGGAGTACCTAATGGATAAACCATGGAGTATTCCATCTATCAGCTCTAACGGTTAGTTATAGAGGTGTTAATTCAATTATCCGTGAGGTGTAGTACAATTTGTAAGTAATTTTAAGAAGGCCATTTGGTATGTAGCAATGCCTATTGAAAGTTGAAACCGGTACCAAATGACAAAATCGGAGAAAACCTATAATTGAACTTTTCAGAATTAGGAAATATTGTCACCTCTATGAGATAGGTGACAAATGTCCCACCCAATCAATTTTGAGCTTTACGAATTAAAGTATAACCTGTTGTCAATCCAAACCAATCAAAATCAATCCTGTCATACACGAATCCTATAATTTTAATTATCTTAGATCACCAATCTGGGTCCAGTCCAGTATTCGACCAGTCATACACAGCTGGTATACATGAACACTCCTCCCAGAGAGGAGACTCTGGTGTCAGACTGAAGTACACAGGTCTACTTCTAAGGAGATTTTATTTCATGTTATACATGCCTAGCGGTTTCTGGCCTCGTCTCATTTCTCGTATGATGTCTAACAACTCCATTTTGGAACTGATAAGGGAACTATTGGGACAGTCCCTTGAGGACTCAGAAGAGGATGTGTCCCCAACTACCAGATATAAGTCCGGGAGTGCAAAGTCCTTCATGACAGTGTTCGAACACTCAAAACTGAACTGGTCCTACTGGAAGACGGGTATCGAACTCTGGATTGAGGGAAAGAGTGTAATCCGTATCTCCGAGATTATGGGTACAGATTTCTATAGTCGGTGCTCTGGGTCCCCCTATGAGGCTTATGAGGACACCAGCGACAAGTCCAAGATGACCACTCGTAAATACCCTGACATACAAACACAAAGTTTAAACCCTAACGGACAACAACACTTCAAAACAGGAGTAGGACCCATTGATCCATATGCTGATACTAATATGATTATATTCGCGTTTAATGGTGCGTATCAGTCAGTTAACGCACTCAAACGAAGAGGTTTAGAGATACTTATCCCGGATATTATTTCTCTCAACTCTGTGACTAGTCTGGAAAAGTCCTGGACAAGTGCCAAGCTCTTAGCCCGTGTGGTAGACTTCATAGACGCACTCTTGGAAGATTGGTTTCCAGGCCTGGGCGCCAGGAACATCCTCCCTGACGAGGGTATCCCTAAAGTAGTCCGATTGGTCCCATGCCCCCTCTGTATCGGTATGGGACAAGGGTCGCACAGTGACAATAAATCTCGATGTGGTAAGTCCGCAATTAGAAAGAAAGAATCAAACCCCAGCAAGCGGGGGTTCTCTATAAAAGACGATCGTGTCAACGCTAGTGTAATGATCTCACAGGCCTTACTTAACACATACGCGTTCCTGGTGGAGGAGCTTGTGTTCTCTAGTAAGGAATCTCACTTCATTGATTGCGCTAATCACAATAAAGTTAATATCGCGGATATAGCTCCTGATTTAATGTTTGCAGATATCCAGTATATGGTCCTAGATTCCAATTGTGTGGATAGGAATGTGTATATTGATTCGGGAGGATTTGGTGATATATTCTCAGGGAAATTGTTCCGTAATCCTAATGGGAGTGAGTGTACGACAGGAGACCAGGGGGAGGAAATCGCAATTAAGGTCCAGGCTAACAGTGAGAAGAGGGGGGATAGTAGGACAGATGATAAGCATGTGTCTATGGCTGGCTATCTGAGTATGAGAGCTGAATTGAGTATATTGGAGAGTTTATCACATCCTCATATTATTAAGGTAACTATAATTATTCGTAGATTCTTGTGTTTATTATTGAAAACTAACAAACAAAACAAATGAACAAACGAACAGATACGACAGTCCGTCGGTGTTCGTATTCACGAGGTTCCATTGTAACTGACAAACAAACAACAAACAAACAAAAACAACTATTCACTCTAATTCAATTAACATTCCTTTAGGTATTGGGGTTACTACTTAATCCTTACTCCATGCTCGTAGAATGGGCACCACTAGGGAGTCTCCACGCAATAGTGACGTCATACTGGGAGAACAACCTCTCTATTCAGCCACACGTCCTCCACAAGGTGATCTGTCAAGTAGCAGAGGGTATAGCTTACCTCCACAAAAAAGAGATAATTTATTACGACCTTAAATCGCCAAATATTCTAGCATTTGAATTTCCAACTATTCAATATTTGAAGGGTAGTTACAATAAACGAGACGATATGAATATGAATGCACTAAATGATGAGAAGATTGTGGTTAATGTCAAAGTAGCTGACATGGGAATTAGTAGGTGAGTAAATATGACCCCTATCAGTCCCAATGGGTCCGAATATATCAAATCTTGTCCCCCAAAAGCGGGACAGTTGTCCAAATACAATATATGCCGGTTATAAGAACACCCTTGGGAGTAGCAATACACGTTCTTATAACCTGTATTAATATACAGGAATATATGAGATTCTAAATTGTCACGTTTCTTGCATAGATATTCTGTCCTCGGTAAGAGCAAAGGATTCAGAGGTACACCCGGGTTTATGGCCCCTGAGATTTTAAAGTTTCATGGTACAGAGACATGTGACTCTAAGGTAGACATATTCTCAATGGGAATGTTTATGTATGAACTCATTGCTGGACATTTTCCTTATGAATACCAGAATCTAATGGATGGACAGATAGAAAAGTTGATTGTGTCGCGAGAGAGGCCATCTCTACAAAAGAGGGAGGTTACTAACCCTTTCTTCTTTCTGTCCTGTATGCGGTGGTGTTGGGAGGATGATCCGAGGTTCCGTCCAACCGCTCCAAAGCTAGTTGAGGTAAGTTGTCGTTTTTAGCACCTTTGAATAACCTCACCCTCGAGGCATGTTCAGAGGTCAAATGGTGTATGCATACCTTTCTTCACACCTGTGGCAATGTCCCCTCCTTCAGTCGAGGTGTGGTGGGAGTAATTTTCACTCAATTATTTAGGTTCTGAACAAGGATTCTCTCCCCCGACTGATTGATTCATTCCCTCTCGGAATTTCTAACCCCGTATCAGCTGTTTGTCTGTGTGTCCTACCACAAACACCTCATAGCCAATCTCTAAACTCATTGGATATGTCCTCAGATCATCGATCCCCCGAGAGGAAAAGCTCAAGCTCCTATAGTACAATGGAGACACGGGAGGAGCTCTGGATCTGCTTCAAGGATGAAAGAATGGGACAAGCGACTGTTGTCAGTTTCCAAGAGCACCCTTATCTTAACATAGAAACTGTACCGCTCTGTCCATCGAGAGTAAGTTGTAATAATCTCATATACCCGGTAATTTAATTAACAGCTGATGTGATTACCTAACACCTCAGTGCTAATTAGAATATGCAGCTATAAAACTTCACAAATAACTACAGCAATAGTATCCTAGATTTGTGTGAATATATTCATTATTTATAATTAGGTAAAGTGTCTCTGTGCGGTTAAGGATACGGTTTGGGCTTGCTCAGAGGGAGGGGAGCTATTCGTGTACCAAGCCAGTACTCATAAACAGCTGTTCCAGCGTCCTCTCATACTTGCAGGACAGGAAGAAGAAGGGGAGAACGAAATAACTAGCATCGTTTACTACCCAGAGTTATGTACTGTCGTCGTTAGTACGTTCTCTGGTACAATTCTATGTTTTGAGGATCAGCCAAGTGAGATAGAGGAGTGGGACTATAAGGGATACGTTGACCAGAGGAAGTGCTATCTACCTGTTAAGCATACTGTTAAGTTAACACATTCCATCAACACTATAATTGCTATACCAACTAATGAGGAGGACACTTTTCAGGTTACTTTAAGATAATTTATTAGCAGATTAAGTGGGTAAACCCTATAATTTGATTGGGTGAGACAGTTCCATAAGTTCACACTTTTCTTATTTCTATTTATCATCAGTTAATCAATAAACACAATTTTACTAAT
Organism: Oopsacas minuta; assembly: GCA_024704765.1. NCBI lineage: Eukaryota > Metazoa > Porifera > Hexactinellida > Lyssacinosida > Leucopsacidae > Oopsacas > Oopsacas minuta. The sequence continues at coordinate 1,048,349 of JAKMXF010000354.1, read as the reverse complement.
ATTTACAAATTCCTAAGGTCTGGTGTGGTTGCTTAAAGAGTACAGTAGCTGTTATGAATGTAAAAAATTATACCTTCTCTCACCCGGAGTATCTTAAAGCTCCCTTCTCTCAAGAGGATCAGACAGAACATGGGTACATTCATCACCTAGCTCATACCCTCTCTTACAACCGGTACCATCAGATTTGGTCCCTATTGAACCCCTCCTCGATCCTCCAATGTTGGGACGCAGAGAAACGAGAACCAATCCCCGGGCGGGAGTTTAGATTCTGTGATCATAAGGAAGACCCTGTTCAGTCTATGATAGCATTCGAAGAATTCATATATTTGGGCACACTGAAAGGAATGATATATATCTTTAATACAGAGCTCTGTCGGATAAAATGCGAGCTAGAGGGACACGACAGGACTGTGTACAGTCTGACACGAATGAATGGGATTGTACAACCGGGCTACTGGATGCCTAGAATCCTCGGGAAGACCCTCCCGTCCAGGCAACGGGAGTCAAATCACAAAAAATTCGACCGTCTACACAGACACCGGCCTGTAATCGTCAGTATCGGTACTGGATTCAAAGACTTAGCTGAACAACCTATCTCCTCTATAGAGGTAGATTCCAAAGATACGTTTATGTTGGCATGGCTTGCTGAATATTCAATTGGAATGGACTAGTAATCTGTGTATATATTTATTTTTTAATTATGTATTTGGTAAATGGACAATTCTGTATATTTTTACAATGCTAAGTCTGTTATCTTCCTGAAGGATCCACAGGGTCCGTTTTTCTAATGGGGTCGTGTCCGTGACAACCATAGAGGGTTTAGGAATGTGAATATTCATGTGTTTGTTTATTATTTTGTTCTCCTTCAATCCTGCATGAATTTTTGGTTGATATGCATGTTTTCACACCTTTGGGAATATGGGAGTTATGTATTATATGTTTTCTAATTAGCTCTGTTATCTATGATCAGCTGATGAGTATTTGAAGGTGTCAGAATATCCAATACATTCTACAGACTTTTGTGATAAGTTTATCTTCCAAATTGTCCGTTTTTGCTGATATGTTCCCTTGTAAAATGGCATAAATCCTACTTTTGGATATGTCAGACCAGATGGCAGTGTTTCATACAGGTACTCTCCTAGAATGCCACTATTTTGACGCTAACATTTGTGTCTTTAGTGGCTGTTATACTGACACATTTGTGCTATACAAATATCTTAAATATTACTTTCAGTCCCGCTATTTGATTAGAATACATTCTTTATTTTGATTATTATAATATTCTATAATTAGGACACTATTTCTAGAGGTGTGAAAATTAATTAAGCTACCTCACAGCTGGAATTATTACTTCTAATTTGTTAATTTCCATTCTGAATTTAATTATTATAATTAAAAATTACTTCCTTGATTACTACCTTAGTTACGCAAAATGACGATTGCTATTTATTGTAAATTCACATACGTATGCCACTTCTATGCCACATTTTATTACATAAACACAGATAAACAGATTACTGAGGCCATTTATTATTGAGCTGGAGTAGTGGCTCAGCAATATTAATCCACCAGTTAAGATTAGTCAAATATATTCTATTTCTAATATGTGAGCACTTTTGGCGGATTCAGTGGCCACTTTATGAGTATATAGTTGTCACTTTATGAGTATATAGTGGCCACTTTATGAGTATATAGTTGTCACTTTATGAGTATATAGTTGTCACTTTATGAGTATATAGTTGTTGTAATTTTAGCTTATAAATCTCCAAAAATCAACTCTAATAATTCACAAGTAATCATTTGTTGATTTGTTGATTTGTTGATTATTTTCTATTTCAAAACTAAAGTTGAAACTCCCTACACGACCTTTGTTTACCTTTTCACAGATTATAGACAGATTCGTTATACCTTTGCAAAACTTAATTTTATTAACTGCTAATTACACATATACAAATATAAATACATTCACACCTCTGCGTACTCTTCACGGGTTATCTTCATGTCTAAGCACGTGATCTCCATATCAACCATATCATGTTTAAGAATGTAAAGAGCTTCAGCACACTCGCTTACACTTACAATAGGAATTTTAAAGTATATCTTCTCTCTGTTGTTATTTTTGTTGTTGTTGTGTAGTTTTGACATATCTTTGTCTAGGATAATCTGTGGGGCGTTTGGTTTTATAAAGGGAGCTGTTGGGGGTATCGCGGAGATGGTGCATGATCGTGTCATCTCGTTTAGATGGCTTGAAGGTGAGCTGCTAATATTTGACGTACTGTCCGTTAGTATGTCTAGGAATGGTTCTTGTGAGGGGGAGGTCTCGGAGGAGGGAGGGTTAAAGGTGTCCAGATTGAGGCGTATATCCGGTGTGAAACTGTCAATAATGCTTTGAACTTCGGTTGCATTGTGATATAAATCAAAAATCTGTTTAACCAACTTCTGGAGTTCTTTCTCAACCATACAGGTGTAACTCTGATCGCAGGCCTCAAAGTCCCAACAAGAAGTCACGAAAAAGTCTTTCCAAATTTGTAACTGTGTCAAGTGGAACTTTGGCTCAAGTGTGTCCTCAAGTTGTTTGAATAGGACATTGTCAGTGAGAGTTGTCACGATTGGTTTATTAACGATACTCACTGACCTAGATCCCATTATAGAACCTTTCCTAGAAGAGTGTAGAGGCATAGAATAGAGGGAAATAGACCGGCCAAGATATCCCCCGGTGGATCTATGTATCGAGAATGTGTTTAGACAATCCTCTATGAGTGAGTACATATCGCTGTTACTCATAAGGGCCTGTCTCAGACAATAGAGGGGATTCAACGCTGTTTCTGTCTGTTGAGTTGGGTATACTAGTCTCCTTAGTTGCCAGAAGGTGTAAAGGAATGTTGTTTGGTTGTTGTCTGCCAGAAGTTCTAAAGACTCCAGTTTGTGTCGGATAGAATTGAAGAGGAAAGTGGCAGAGGCACATGAGTACATTTCTTGTGCCATCATCAACAGAAATTGGGAATTAAACTCAAAAGTTGTTGGAAATTGTTGCATTATTTGCCAGCAACAGTCCAGCAAGAGTAGGAATATCGGACAGAGTCCGTTGGTGTCATCCTCCCCCAGATTCTCAGAGGTGTGTTTAAGTCTGGTACAAAAGGGGTGACCGTATGCGACCCATTCTCTTTGGATGAGGGTCTCAAATCCGATAAGTGTCCGGCACTGTGGGTCACAAATCAGCTGTACGAGGGTAGCAACAAGTGCCGTGAGGTCTCTGCCCTCTGGTTCCAATAGTAACACGTGTTGCTTTTGGGTTTTTAACAGGTCTACCGTATGGACAGCCCGTTCCAGACAACTCGACACTATTTCGAGCCATTTTGTATTTTCCACAGAGCTCAACCACTTGTCCTCCTCATGAACAGCCTCCATCATTCTAGCGTAGCTGAATTGGATCTGAGCGAGGGTCGGGAGATCTTGTCCGAGGTCAATACGCAAGTACTCAGTCCTCTCCATAGAATTAGTCGAGTCCTGCTGGACACATGAACTAATGTAATTATGTTCTAGTAATGATATGGATACAGGTGTTACCCCGGTATACTCAGGAAGTAAATAAGCAGACCGCATCAAGAGGAATCCGTTTGGTGTCGAGTACGAGAGGGTTGGGAGTCTCCCTAGCCGATAGAACTGTGAGGTCTGTGTCAGTAACTTGTCCGGCACCATGAGGGGACAGACGAGATAAGGTGGCAGGGTCTGACTTAGTTCAAACTTAGAATTCACACCTGATACTCTCCAGTTTATAAGTTTGAGTTCCTGGACTTCATTCTCCCAGTCACTGACCTCCTCATATGATGGAACCTTAACCTCTCCCCTTGGGATCGTAGCTGGGTCCCATGATCTCCCCAGGTCCACTGCGAATAGTTTCGTTACGCTACACGGCTGTGTGTGATGGAGTACAGCATGTATGAACTGTTTTACTTGCCCTGGCGGACACTCGGACATCAAGAACCGCACTCTTGTTGTGTCCTTGCAGATAATCCTGAACTCTTCAGGGATCCTCATTGCCTTTGTATGTTTGTTTAGTTGTCTGTACTCACTGGACCCCTTTACAAGGGTCTGAATGGTGTGAATGTTCCCCTTAGATACCGAAAAGTAATCAGGAATGTTCCGCCAGTAGGTCTCACTACTCAGCTGTAAGCTAGCCGGACAGACACATTCACTGCTCAGGAAAATTAATCGGAAGTTCGTGCTTATGAGTGTTCCCCTGATCCTCTGGGGTATCGCATATGTCTCGTTTTCTTTGTGCGGGTTTACATGTCTGGCGTCATCTACCTGTGTGATCACACACTCCCCTGGCATTAGTATACCCTCCATTGTAATGTCTTTTGCCTTCTCGGCGATAAGTAATGAATTCTTACTCAAATTCCTTCGGGAAAATCTCAAAAGTCTCGATCTTCTTTTCACTTCTTCGTCCATCGTTGAGCTTAATGATAATGGCAATGAAGTATTAACAGGAAGAGAGTGTGTAATTGTTAGAGGCGAGCGTTCCTGTGTTGATCGTCTGAGAGGATCGTGTCTCCGTAAATTCACCGAAAATCTGTTGCTAGGTTTATTTAACGATATACTCCTTGTGAGAGGATTATACTCTGAATAAGATAAGTCCGTATTATCCTCATCCATAGCGTATTTATATCTGTTCTAACCGCGTATAGGTTAATACCGCAATTAGAGGTTATTAATAATTCAAATGTTTGCAGTTTCATGTCGAATATTTGGTTATATAAGGCAGACGAGTACCTACTCTATCGCAAGGGGATCGTGTTACCATATACGCTTGCATATTCTTAGAATTCCTTTTGTGTTATTGTGTTTCTTGGATTTGTAGATGATGCTAATGGGAGGGTGGTTATATAGGTGGAGCTTGGAGATAGGTTTTGGTGAATGGTATTTTGCTTTTTATCATATGAAAGTAAATTTGGTTTCATATAGCCGTGAATATATTTTGTAAATTCGAGCACAGTATACATATCTCAAATCTGTGCAAACAAACAAACAAACAAACTGCAGACATAACACATCCCAAATTCGAAATTTATTTATTTTCATCTTTAGAAATGAGTAAAGTAGCTCCAATGGGAGAAGCTATTCCACTACTATCTGTAATACCTGTGACACAGTCCGAACCCGTGTCCGAACTTACCAGCGCTTTACTGTCCGATAACCTGGAGCATGCAAGGTGTCATCTATCCGCACCCCCAGGGGAATATACTTCTATAAGTATGTCAGAGGATTACAGTTGGAAGGGAGAATCTGGCCAGAAGTATCGTACAATAACCTGTACGTATAAACAGGATCTGCTGGTACTAGCCGCTAAATCAGGCGACGAGTCTACAATCCGGTCTCTCCTCCCCTCCCACCAGGGGGAGACGGAGAGGGACACTGCTCTGTGGTTCTCATGTCGGTATAATCATGTACCAGTAGCTGTCCTCTTATTTGAGACGGGGGCTAATCCAGCTTTTGAACTATTTGGGATTCCTTGTGTGCATCTGTCCGCTTACTATGCGTGTCTCCCTCTCCTTTCCCTCTTCCTGGGCAAGCACCCTGATCTCTTGCAGCTCCCCATCCAGTCAGGGACCGTTCATCTAGACCTCAAGGTACCAGACAGTCGTCTAGTCAAGTTCAGAGACGGAGCACTTCCCTGTCACATGTGTGCAGTTGGTTCCTCTCCCTCTCTCCCCCTCCTGGAGCTGTTGATCCCCTCCGAGACAGGCGTAGACCTTGAGGACAAGAAAGGTTGCACCCCTCTCATATACGCCTGCAAGGCCGGTAACAGATTATGGGCGGAGACCCTCTTGGACAAGGGGGCTAATGTGGAGCACCCCAGCTTAACAGGCAGGCAGAGTTTCTTATACGCGGCTAGGCGAGGTGACCAGGAGGTGATAGAACTCCTGGTTAGGAGACAGGCCTCTCTGATAACGACAGACAAACAAAACAGAGGAGTATTCTTCTACGCGAAGGACGAGGAGGTAGCTAACAGTATCCTAGACTGTGTCCTACGGTACCGGAGGGAGTATCCTCATGTCCTCCTCCCAATATGTGAACTAGTCTCTCAGGGGTACACACAGACTATTCACTCCTTCCTTGATACCCTAATCTCCCGACCCAGTGAGGACACGATCCGACTCCACCTGGAACCTATCGACTCTGTGCCGATAGACTCTAAGACCAACCAGACGCTCCTGAGTTTACTCTGTGAGCTAGACCCCACTCTACCCCTCTACGACTCCCTTGTCCTCCGAGGATACGTGGACTACTATATGATCCGCTATGGTTACCTGTACCTGTCAGTAATGTTCCTTGAACTCTTCGTCTATTTAGTGGCACTCTCAGTGACATTCTTGTTAGGTGTTAAAACTATGAATTCAAACAATTCTTCTACTCCACTTGAAATATTCAGACATATTTGTGAGGTATATGTGTTGCTAAGGTGGTTGTTTCACTCAATATTTGAAGTGGTGGAGCTTGGCATTATTTTCAAGAATAAATATCTGTCCTTAGACAGAGACACCCACAAAATCACTTCATTGAATCCAACACATAACTCGTTCATTGTGTCGTTCGTATCAGCTGTTCGTGAATACATCACGGACGGTTCAAACACTGTTGATTATTTGTTACTTACCAGCGGTTTTGTTTATGCCTGTTTACGAGTAACAAGTTTGTTCACAAGTGTGCTAAACATACAAACGATCTTTGCAGTGTTTGTTTACTTCTTCAGCTTCTTGTTGTTGTTACGTCATATTGTTGTTATTCCTGTAATCGGTACATATCTCCAAACACTTTACGAAGCTCTGAAAGACAGCATTTTATTCCTAATCGTATTCTTCATTCCACTTTTCCAATTTTCTGGAATGTTCTATATCTCATATTTAGCACCTCCACCCGACCCAAATTTGTTTAACACCTCTGGGAAGTATGATAGTGTTCGGACTTCCTTTGACGGGGAATATTATTGGTTGTTACTCAATGGCTTACGTCTCTTAGTAGAACAGGGGGCTATTATTAAATTCAATTATCTGGAGGTTTACAACTGGTTAATGGTTATCGTGTTCATGTCGTTTGCCTTCCTAACTGTCCTAGTCATGCGGTCTCTATTCGTCGGTAGGATATCTAGCAATTATAAGAGGATTAATCAGCATGCCATGAGGTACACGACATACAGGAGTCTGAGATTCCTAAATAGAATACAAACTAAGTCTATTTACTCTTTAAACCGCCTCAAATATCTTCTCAATAATTCCAAGGAAATGATTTTGAAGAAAGGGAAAATAAGAGATCGTTATTTATCGGAGTATAATCGGTTGTTTTCTAACAAAAGGCACGAAATTGATTACGTTAGAGCTTTGGAGAAAGCTGTCACGGACCTGAGAAAGGAACTTACAGACCGAATGGAGGTACAAGAAAGGAAGTTAGACGAGGTGTTAAGATGTATAAATATTCTCATAGAGTAAATTAATTTATTCTAAAGTCATATTTATTCTTTAAGGTTATTATTATTATTATTATTATTATTATTATTATTATTATTATTATTATTATTATTATTATTATTATTATTATTAGTCATTTATCTTTTATTATTGTATATGCTATATATAATCAGCTGTTGGGGTAAAGGGGTGGGTCCTGTGCCCAAGGAGGACTTGTCCCAGCCGTGCCTGTTGGCAAGGTGCCACTGACTATTAAGAACATGCCCATATATAGACATTTGTCTTTGGCTAGTTTTTCTACAATTTTTTTCCATATTTACTGATAATTTACAACAAAAGAACTATTATATTATTGTCGGGGGTGTAGCTCAGTGGTAGAGCGTTCGATTTGCATTCGAAAGGCCCGGGGTTCGATACCCCGCTCCTCCATTCTTTTGCTCCAAATTCCAATCCAACATTCACGAATCTACGAACCATGGATATATGATATTATGATTCCTATGTTTTAGAGTGGATGGATGCCCTGACCAACACCTTGTCTTCTCTGCTCCTTCTCCTCAAATCTTCACACCCCCGTAGAGGAGAGGAGGGTAAACAATTGGCACAAGATTTGTTCCCCCTCTGCTATGACCTCCCTGACGAACAACTTGATCTCTGCCTCTCATCTCTCTTCTCTCCTGAAACTGGTATTCTCGTGTTTGTAAAACAAGTTGCAGACCTTGACGAATTCTCTGAGGCTTTGGAATTTGCTTTCAAATTTCTGATCGCATTTGTACGCAGACTGGAAGACAGAGCGAGTAATTATAGCCCCGACCTGAGAGAGACGGCGCTTTCCGTATTCTCAAGGGCTAGACTAGGAAAAGTATGTTCAGGCATTGCCTATGGTTAATTGGACTTTAGTAGTTTACAAGTTATTGTTGGGTAAAGTGGGATCTGGAGAGCCCCAAGTATTGTCCCCTTGCCCTATGGGTAACTACTATTCCAATTTTACAAATTATCCTTGAATTCAACTATTTTAATTTCTCTATATTTACAAATAAATAAATAACTACAAACTTTAATTCCTGGCGAGTAATTCAAAGCAGAGGTAGAAGAAGGACAGATGAGAAGGGACTGCTATCAATCTCGGTACAACACCTCTCCACAGGGATCTCACCCCTTCCTTCTGGATAATAAATACAAACACTCCCCGTACTGACAATTTATTGCCCTCTCTGATGTTAATTGATTGCATTCTAGTCTTCATAACATCAAAAGGTGTCGTAGAAAATGAGGCTAAGACCCCACTGAATAGTCCCGCCTGGTACTTGTCCATGTTCGTAGCCTCCTCACCTCTCCAGCATTCTAGTTGTAGCTGAGCTAGGTGTCTTGACGGGAAGAAAATGCATCCGAATACAACTTCCCTGCATAGACAAGCTGTCCAGCCGGTATATAAGAACGTAAACCCTCTCTCCTGGAGGATATCTCGTAGAGAGTTCCTCCACACAGTAGCTTGTATTGATATTAGCTCAGAAGGACTGTTAAGCATTGCGGTACAAACTCCAGCAATTCCTCCACTCACAAACCATTTCATTACTTTGTAGGATAGCCTCTGGTCTGTTCTCCTCTCGAATAAAGAACGAGTTGATTCATATCTGTCATTTATTCATAAATATAACACAAGACATTCCCAACCTAAACCAATTTGACATATTCTATAGACCCCCCCATATACTGTAATACAAATTTTGAGATTCTGTGGCCCCTCTACTGTCGTATATGGATTCCAATAAAATGACCGCTAATCCAGAGGTCACCTGGGAATTTGACGGGTCTCATCGGTCTAATTTAGCATACATAATTAGGGATAATACAAAAACTAAAATAGAATATCAGCCTAGATATGACCATTAGGTTTCCATAAGTACACACATACCATTCTATAGATATAGTATCCTAGCAACCTACCCCTGCATCTTGAATGCTTTCTCTGGCATAATGATTAGCATCCTCTGGAATAATCCTCCATATAGGGTCTTAGCAGGGTAGCGTCTACTCAGCTGGAGGAAGGCTCCCAGTCTGAACCCAGGTCTCTGCATGTGTGTCTTAAGCTGTATGAGAGGCTGATGAATAGCTGTAGACATTGCTGCTGCTAGTCCCCCGCTAGCTCCTATCCACAGCAGCGCTTTAGAGCTCAGTAATTTGTTATTGGATACATTCATTTGGTAATTGGTCAATCTGAAATCTGATACTTATTAGCAGGATTACCGGACTTACCTCAGGGGCATTGAAGTTAGAAATACTTTTGTGCATAGAATTATTTATTTATTTGTTTGTTTGTTGTTTGTTTTCGAATTTATTGAGGAACTGGTATGAGCTACAAACTCTATAGGTAAGGATGATATCATTGGACCTACTACTTGTCCTCTTGGACAAGAAGCTACCCCTAGGTCCGCAAGAGAGGGTCCAACACCTACTGGACCGTTGTCTTAACACAGCACTTCATGAGAGTACTAAACTGTCCTCTGGAGCTAGAGGAAGTCTCTATGAACTCTTGGGGAAGTTAGCTGAATGTTACTATCTGTTAGCTACTACTATAGAGGATAGATTAGTCACTCTGTTCCTGGGTTTGTTAACTATTATTGAAATTGTTTATTTCACCAAATTTTGGTACCATATTCGTACAACTTCACACCTCGATAAAGTGGGTAATTTCATATATCCGTGTGTTGAGATCACGGGTGTAGAGTGTATAATTTTCAATTTTGAATCGTACTAGGCGTATTAAAGAGTCAGATGGATAGTAAGAAAGGTCCTGACATGCCAGTAATAGCCGGGTGTCTCCGGGGATTAACCCATTATCTCCGATCATTCTCGAAGAGTGCAGAGGAAGGAAGTAGGTATGCTAAAGATATTTATTCATACGCTAGGAAAGCGGCGGACCCCCAGGTACCACTGACAAGATACGAGGTGCAACGAGCGGGTCTGAAACTCCTAGCACAACATGGAGCTCAATTTAGACCTTTTCTAGTCGCGGATTATCAAGCTACATTCCTTTTCCTTCTACAGCTACTGGATCACAACAATAAGGAACTTAAGTGAGTGTTATGAGATTTGTGTGATTATGTGAATTAAGAGACAGTAATAGCTAATTTAATTAAGATGAGATTCTAAATATAAAGTTAGTATACATTTTATGGATGTGACACATAAGGCATATAGCCATTCGTATTATCTATAGACATGATGGCTTATCAGCTCTGGAGAGTTTCCTCTACCAAATATCACAACACTTCTTAGAAGCGCCCGACACAGATCAAGCTCTCTGCAAATCTCTCCTAATGTATTTCATAAAACAATTTCGTAACATTCTACATGATCTTTCTAGTTCTACTAAGAAGGTGGGGATATCTGTTAGGGGGTATGGGTACTTCGCCAGTGCATGCAGTCACTTCCTAAAACCTAAAGAAGTTGAAACGCTAGTCAATGAGATAGTCAGACGCTCGGACAAGTTACTGATAATTCAGAATGAAGACAGTGCTTCCGAGAGGGTATACCAACTCCCTTCCTTCCTTGAGGCATTCGCTAGTATAGCCAAAGAACTGGGATGTGTCAATCAATCATTTGGCACCTGTCTGGAACAGCTGATCATAATGCTGTTCGAATTTTTCCCTAGAATAATTCCCAAACACCAGAAGCCTGCCTTTACTTCTCTCTCTCGTGCCCTTCTATCCCTCATCTCTTCACAGACAATGTTAAAGAAACTTTTACAGAACATTATCTACCAAGTGAGGATTCAATTTACCAACTGTTTACTGAATTTATATTTTGCACCCTAGGGACTACTGTTCACCTGTACCCATGCTCTCCCTAGTCAGATCCTACCGCTAGAGGCTACCTCAGAACCTGAGAACGAGGGAGACCTCCTCCTCCCTGCGAGAGACAGCACGTACCAGGACTTTCTACCCCTCTGGCTTAACCTGATCGATCCTCAACGTACACCAACAGTAGCAGTTCTCTTACTAGACTTTCCTAACGCAGAAGGAATGTATAGAGTCATATACGATGAAGTTATCCATGCTATCCTATTGATCCTTGATAAATTGGATCTTTCTACTGAGTCTACAACCTCTACACAGGATTCTGAATTGACAAATAGTCTAGATGATCTCACAACTCTACAACCTAAGAACCCGAATGAGTATCAATTCTTTTTGAACCTTGTAGACTTCACAGGAGAGCTCTTACCCTCAGCACAACTAGAAATGTTCTCTCATTGGGTGCTACCGTTCGGCAGGATGTTAATAATACTGTCACACACATATCCTCATGTCTCTGGGTTTCTAAAGCTCCTCACTACTTGTATGTCTGTCTGTAGGAAACTAAAATACTTCGATAACGAGGACAGAATGGAGATTGAACAAGAGACATTACATTTTGATGCTTTTATACTTTTCAAAAAATTCCTCTCCGAACAGTTATTAACTCTTTCGCAGCTCAAAGGAGAAATGCTAGCAGCCTCTCTTCATCTCATTCTTTCATTCCCTATACAGATTGTAGAGAGGGACTTTCCAGCTGTTATACCTGCTATCAAGAAAGCATTTGAAGTTGGTTTAAGCCATTTGCCACTAGCAGAGACTGCTCTTGACACTCTAGAAGAATGGTTATTAACTCTACAATCTGACGTGATACTCAAACACATACCAGATATCCTCCCCGCACTCAATGACTATCTCACCACGTCAGCTGATGCCGGTGCTGAATCTCTTTCAAATGAGAGAGCACTTATAACCGCGTTAAGTGGCAGTAAGAGGTTCAGTAAAATGTCTGCTAAGCAGCTCCGAACAGCTGATACCAAGAGTGAAGTACGTGACCTGTCCTCTCAGCTGTCTAAGATAAGACATCGTATTGTGCTGTTCCTCGGGTCTCTTGGGGGACAAACGAACTCATTCCTCATTAGTAGAGGTCCAAATCCTCACCTCATTTCATGGGACACTTCTTTACATCTGAAATACATGATCCCCTTCCAGGACATCAAACCTGTTATATATTTGGATCCATTTCTCCCTCGTGTCATAGATCTAGCTCTACACTCCAGTGACAGACAGAGCAAGGTATGTGCATGCGAGCTGTTACATGCTATAACAATATACATGATAGGATATTCTGCTACTCAACCTGACACAGTTAAGAAGAGATCTCCACAGCGTAGGCTCTATTCACATATCTTTCCTGCTATGTTGAAACTAGGGTGTGATGTAGAGGAGGTGAGCGTACAGCTGTTCCGTCCCCTGACCCTCCAAACTATACATTGGTTCACGGGTAACAAGACATTTGAGAGTCCAGATACCATTGAGTTATTGAATGCAATTCTTAGCGGATTAGAAGATACCTCGAATACAGCATTGAGAGATTTCTCCGCAGTTTGTGTTAAGGAGTTCTTAGCGTGGTCAATCAAACAGACATCCAAAAAGCAGCAAGAACAGAGCTCAGGAAATGCCAAGTCTCTCCTCAAACGTCTCTACAGCATGGCTCTACATCCTAACGCCTTCCGTAGACTAGGGGCTGCTCTGGCATTCAATAAACTATACACCGTGTTCAGGGAGGAGGCTGTGCTGGTGAATATATTCACTATAGAAACACTCATCACATACCTGTCTAGTCTCAGACAATCTCACAGAGATTCTGAGTTTCTGGGAATACAAACTGAAATACAAAAAGTTATTTCACACCTTGAGAGGATTATACACGCCAAACGGACACAATTCAACCAAGTTTCAAAAGACAGGAAGACTCCTAAAGGATTGAAAGTAGCTACTCTACACGGAATAGTCTCATTTGCCCTGAGCAATGTAGGATCGACAGAGACGGCATTCAGAGAGTCCTGCATGCACCTGTTCTGTGAGTTTAGTCCCCTGGTTAGTGATAGTAAGACCCCTGTGGAATGGGTGGAGAAGGAAATAATAGAGAATGAGAAGGGTATCGGATACTTCACTACTAGATTCGAGCGTGGGGGCTCTGATAGTAGAGGCATTCTAAAAAATTCTGTCTTGAAAGGAACTCAGTTCTCTCTCAGGGCAGTAGAAATTTGGCTTGAAAGTTTGATAGCAGCTTTGGATTGTTATTGTTGGATATTTAAGAAAAAGTTGTTCACACCGACACAATTATTCACAGCTAAGACAGAGCCTAATTCAATGCTTTTTGAATCTATCGGGTTCTTCTGTTCCTCATTAGCCTTCAGTGATATCGTAGCTTGTACAACATGCTTTGAGTCTACTTCTACAACTTCTTTCACTCCGAGAGAGACAGATCTCTTCAATAATTTACGGAGTTTGGTGGTGGTTAAGTTGATACAACTATTATCTGCGCTGCTTAAAAATTTCTCTAATCATCTGCACGCTATACCCCTGGCATTCTGGTCAGAACGGCTGATGACTGTAGTGTTAGTTTCAATTTTATGTCCGTCTAAGCTTGGCTTCAACACTGGCAACCTAACTCTAGCAAATAAGCTGTCTCAATACACTATGGAAACTTGTCAAGCTATGATGGATTGTCTCTCAGTAGAGGCTAAGGTTGTTTTAGCAGAGACAACAGAGAAAGTTCTGTCTAGTCAGGAGTACGATATATCCCAGAACTTGTCTATCGAGGAAGACAACGTTTCCAGTTTGATAACACTGATAAATGGGTATATTCAGCTATATAACACAGGGCTGTATAGTCAATACGAGAAGACTCCGTCTGAATTACCGAATAGGATAATTAACTTAGTCATAAGTCTTGTAACTCTAACTGATAACTCTGTATTCGTATCTCTATCACCGCAACAGGTTACCCTAGCAGGATTGTTAGTAAACTTTGCCTCTAAGCTAGGAGCAAATAAAGAAGAGTTCTTGGAGAAAATACTCAGCCTAAATACGAACAGTACAAATGGTGAAGTTGTATACTCTCTCTTCTCAAAGCACATTAACCAGATTATCCTCTCAGATTGCTATACACATCTCTCAACCATTCTAAACGCAAATACCTCAGCTAATAACCTAGTGGTACTGTGTCTAAACAGTCTCTTAGACTACTCTATCCGTGAGAAACTGGACAAACGAGTAGATTGCAAGGTTAATAATGATCTGGTACCTTCCTTCCTTGAGTTATGGCCTAGCCTCAAGGATTGGTATTCCCCCAAAGCTAGTCAGGATTCTAAGACTTGTTTCTTAACCATTTTCAACAAATTCACACGACTTCTCAGTACAAATGTCTTCAATGAATACCCAAAATCTCACTGTCTCCTCGATTCATTCGCCCAATTAATCGGGGACGCTGACACCCTACCTACATTCCGCTCTCAGTGTCTCTCACTCGTACCTTTCTTCCTCGCCGCTTGTATGGGAAAACAAGAGTTCAGAGGTAAGCTAAAGTCAGCACTCAGCGATTATATACAGAGCAATTTCCCTCTCTACTCTACAGAGTTAGCTGTAGGAAGCACAGCTCGTGAGGAGTATATCACTGCAATAGACAGAATGCTAGCTGCCATGGGATCCAACCCTGATAGCACCCTTATGCTAGAGGTGTTACTTCCTGTTGTGTGTAGACAGGAAAAACATATATACGGTGTCACGATACTCGGGGCTTATCAAGATTTCATTGAGAAAGCTTCCCCTCTGATTGCAAAGAATGCCTTGGACCTTTACTTCCAAATCTACTCAGATGAAGGATCGTATAACGACACAACTAGGAAATCAGCTGCTCTTGGATTTACCATTCCTATGTTGACTTATGCGAGTGATGCCTGCTTCAGAGAATTCTATGAATCACATATTGTAAGCTTGATGAAGATAGTTGAAGGTAAACCATGCAGGCAATCCGATCCTCATTTCCAGTCTCAGTTGATATCCAAACTATGTGCTTTCGAGTTTATAGAGAAGCTGTACATACGATTGCCTTGCAATGATTTGAGCTCAATGGACAGTAAGTTGAATACTTTATACTGTAATGGGACACCTAAGAACGGGAAGGAGCTTACTCAAGCTGCGACCAAATCCGCTCACGCGGCTAAATCAGAAGACCACAGGGGTGAATCATTCAATGTTATTAGACTGGAGTACCACCAATCCGCTTACAAATTGATCTGCTCTATCATCACTTGTACACAGACCAAGATGGCTTTCTATAGCACATTCCTATTCAAAGAAGACATCATTAAGGGATCAATGTTATGGGATAATATTATTAATACAGATGTAAACTTAGTGTTTCCTGTCATGCTGGATAACCCCATGGAACAGAGTCACAAACTAACAACAATAAGATCCAACTTCAAGTCAGGCTCGGCGGACAATACGCCCCCTATGTCCCCTCCTCCCGTGGACAAATACCTATCCTCTCTATATTTGAGTCAGACAAGCAGTAGTCTAGTGAGCGATCTATCTCAATACGACTTCTCTATGTCTTCCTCGTTCTTCTCATTCAAGAAACGATTGCGCTATCAACACAAACCAAAGCCTCAAGGCATGTACGTTGTATCAGAAGAGAAACTAGAGTTAGATTATATTAATAGGAACCCCTGTATGCATGCTATTCTACGTGTACTGGATTATATGGAACACAACAAGATCAATCCAGATCCTCCTTCCAACCCAAGCTCTCCCTCAGACCTTCCTCAATGGATGCTGATACTACACACTAAGCTAACAGAAGGATCTACACATACCAACATCAGGCTATTCATTGCAAAGATAGTCATCAACAGACCGCAGGTATTCCAACCTTATGCAAGATTATGGACAGAGCCTTTAGTACAGATTATCCTCCTCCAATGTAATGAGAATAAAGGAATGAACTATTTCATTGTGGATCTAACAGTAACTGTTCTCTCCTGGGCTCAGACATACGTATTTGAAGACACATTCTTAGCTAGTAAACTCCTAGAAGGACTAATGACTAACACACATACTGAAGAGCGATCTGTACTACGCAATAACCTCAGTATAGTTAGAACACTAGTTGAATGTTGGAAGAAAAACCTAAACATGCCATATAGCGTGATGCAGGGATACTTTTCTAACAGAAATCTCAACGGTAAAATGCAGAGGACAGGCGTACAGCTGATGGGTATCGTATTGGCTAATGACATACCACCATATGGGGAGATATATGTAAGCGAGGCTAAATTCTACGAGAGTTTCCTGTACTGTATCGAGCACAGATTGAAAGAGGTTTATGCTCCAGCAGCAGAGGTCACGGGCATGTTACTAAAGTTTATTAAAGAGGCCGGGAAGTTTGACATAGACTTGTTGACTAAATGGACTGAAGAACGGATGTCTGGGATATTATCTGCTCAAAACCAACCGACAAAGTTCGTAGAATGTCTCTACAAAATTCATATCAATTTCCCAGAGTTCTGTGATCGGTTCTTAAACAGAATTCTATTTCTACTTCCATCACTAAAAGATGATGCTCGTAACTTTGTTATTGACATTATCACGAGTAGAGCAGATTCTGTGGCTGACCTCAAAATGCAACTGAAAACGAAGGATTTTTATTCTATCTTGAGAGTCAAGGACTCTAAAACACAGATTTCCGCTATAAGATTGGCCCTTAAGATAGTACCATGTATGGATGAAATAGAGTTCAGTGCTCTTATTGATACTCTAGAGTATATCTACCCAAACACTAGTTCTGAGAGTAGAGAGATGTGTTATGAGTTTATGATGGCTCTATTCGACCAAAAGGCTGACCAAGAGAAATCTACCGTGAGGGACAGAGCTAAGAGCTTCCTTTTGAGGGGTCTGTTGGATAGTTCTGAGTCAAACAGATTGAAAGTGTTCGCTTTCTGGAACAATGAGGCACACCTCCCCTCTGAGACGGTGCAGCGCCTCATCCAGATCCTCTCCCTATTGTATAGTGAAGCTACTGAGGACCAGTTCCTATCTTACTCGACCAACTTCTTCCTTGAGCTAGCTAGTCGCAGTCCTGACTATCTCTTAGAAATGTTCCATCATCCACTGGCCGAATGTAAATTCGAAGCTCAGAAATTATTAGACTACTCGTATAGTTACAGACAGTCAGGTTTCCTCCCTCTCTTCGCAAATACCCTCCCTTCCCTCATGGCCTCTCAGTCGCAAGTACAGAGTCAGGACCCTCAACCAATGGAGACAGAGACCTCTGAGGCTGGGGAATTGAGGTCAACAATTCAACCAATTGCATTCACTCCTACCCTAGATCCAGGCACCCAGTCAGAACACAAATACAACTGGTTAGCACCCAGTCTACAATCTCAGCAATTATTCAACCCTACGATAATGGACACAGATTCCGAGAGTTCTCTCCTCTTTACCGGCTTCAAAATCCCCAAGAGAATGAAGCAGATCGGATCTAGCGGTGTAGCAACCCTTTCAACAGACTCACCATCTCATCCTGTGATGCAACTAAAGAGAAGGTTCCTCAAGAGTCAGCAGTCATCTACAGTGTTCTACCAGAAACAAAGTGTCCGTAAGAGGAAACTACGCGAGGAGTATTTCAAATTCCAGAAGGCATCTCGTGGTAACAAGGTAGTTATGTATAGACAGTACCGTACAGGGGATCTGCCGGATATACAAATTAAGAATAGTGAACTGATTAGACCGTTACAAGCCTTAGCCCAGAGAGACGATAAGATAGCTCGTCTCTTATTCTCCACTCTATTCACTTCAATATTTTCAGACCTCAACAAGTATTTGAGTGTGCACGAAATCGATGTAACAAAGAAGAAAGTGCAAGTGACTATAAATGGAATTTTGAAAACTACACAGAGATATTCGCCAACGTTTATAGCTTCTATCATGGATATCAGTCTGAAACAAGACAGCTCTCTGCATTTCTATCTGGAGCCAACTCTCGTGTCAACTTCATGTCTGGTATCCTGTCAACAACTAGCTGGCATCATGGTACTTGAAAATCAGCTGTTACAGGGTGCTGGGGAATGTACCGAATCCTCGAGGGGTAGCAAGAGATCGAAAGGAGCAATGCAAGCACCTACGGAAGAGACATCTATTTGGATAGAACTGGGGAGGTTATACAAATCTATAGAGGACTTTGATACTCTGAGAGGAATATTCGGGAGTCAGATTGGAACTCAAGAACTCACGAAGAGAGGGATAGAAGCTGAGGAGACTAACAATTATCTAGGTGCTTATAAGATCTATAAAAATGCACTAGAGCATGCAGAAGAAGGAACCGCGAGTCAAGAGGAACAAGATCTATGGGAAGATTCACTGATGGGTTGTTTGGAGAATTTAGGAAAATGGAAAGAACTAGAATCAAATATTCTGAGCTCCATGAGTGAGGAAGATGATCCATACACCGATTTGATGCAGGTTTGGAACGATGATTATTATGTTGAACGACATCTCCCAAGACTAATGAAAACTAAAGTTAAACTCCAGATCGCGGGAAGAAAAGACAATTCTTTTGATCAATTCATAAAAAACTCATTCCAGAACGATCTACACCGAAGTATCCTAGAGACTCACTATTCTGAACAATTAGCTCTCTATTACTTAGTTAAGAACAATGTAGACAGGGCAAAACACTATGTGCAGTACACTGTACAGAACTTTGCACAGGTTTGGTCCAGTTTACCGGATTTCCAGCCTTATAGCAAGGCAGGCAAATTGCAGACTCTACAGAGATTAGTAGAGATGAATGAGTTCATAAATTTCGTCTCAGACAGAGAGAACTATTTGAATACAGACAATTTAGACCGTTTGCTCAGACGCTGGCACAATAGACTTCCTGACAAGAAAATGGACCCCCTATCTGTGTGGAGTGATGTGATAACAAACCGATCCTTCTATTTACAAACTATCTTAGAGAAGTACGAAATCTCCGAGAAGATAGATCTAGTTGAGTCTCAACTGACAAATGAAGTTCTCAGTTCTTATCTGTCCATAGCAGAAGCTGCTTCTACTCAGGCTAATTTCTCATTGGCAGCTCACTTCATTAAACAAGTAGAAGGCCAGACAGACTCATCTGCTTTTCTCAAAGTCAGATGTGCTCATATTACAGCTGATATGTGTCTAAGGAGAGAGAGGGCACAAGTAGTCCCCTCTACTGAGGACGTCTCACAGATCGTCGCCAATCTCGGTTATCTCCAAGAAATCAAGACCCAGTATGTCTCCACGCTCTCAGAGGACCTGCTCCTCTCCTCGCACCATCACATGGTAGAGGGACATCAAACCAAACGCATTGCTGAGTTATTGCAAGAACCAGAAGGAGGACATCTCATCGGATCTCTACTAACGGACTCTTTTCAAGCTCTCAAGAATTATCTGGGATATATTGAGTTAACGACTGGAGAGAATCCAAACCAAATTGCTAAGAAGCTTTATATGAAATCTCTAGCTGCTTTTAAACAGGCTGTTACTGATAGCACAAACTTCTTCAAGGCTAGTGGAGAGAAGGGCTCGTTCTCAATCATTGACAGTATGCTCGCAATGGCTAAGTATGTGTGGCTAATAACTAATAATTAATATAGGATTCGTGTTATGTGAATATTTTGTAGATTCTGTGACAACTGTCTCCGCAAGGAGGAGGAAGGTACGCCCACGCGATTGGATCTGAAACAATTCCCGAGTGTCATATCAAACTACCTGTTGAGAGCTATGCAGTATGGCTCTCTAGAGGCCAGACAGCTGTTCCCACGCCTCCTACAGCTGATTGACACCCATCCAGAGATCAGAGATGATTTCATAAAGAAGTCACGCGTTGTGCCTAACTGGATGTTCATTCAATGGCTAAGTCAGCTCGTATCTATACTCGACAAGCCAGAAGGAGCAGCAGTGTTTAACATACTCATTTCTGTGGCTACTAACTATCCCCAGGTAAACAGACATATACCATACACTTTGTTGCCTTTCAAATTTCTACATTACCTCTATTAGGCATTGTATTATCCTCTCAAAGTAAGTGCTAGTCAATACAAATTCCCCTCTACTCCTGACGGCAACAGACTACAGAGATCAGTGGCCAGTCTACAAGCTAGAGTAGACAACCCAGTACTGACAATGTTCTGTGCAGCCCTGGAGCAGCTAACTAATCCAGAACTTGTATGGAGAGATCTGATAGAGCAAGAACTCTCACTTGTTATGGAGCGTGCAACGAGTCAGAGGGACAAGAAAATGCTTGTTACCATCTGGGATGAGATCAAGGGCAAGCTGATTGAGGTTAGTTAAATAGTGTAATGAACCGGTATAGTTGAAAAATATTTATTTTATAGGAGGACAGTCAACAGTCCACAGGATCGGACGCTGGCTCATTATGCGGAAATACCCCCAAGGAATGGGGACAGAGGTACAAAGCATTCTCCAAAGAATTCGGTAACAAGATTCTCCAGATGTTTGGTAACCAGGGAGAGAAGCTCTACAGCATGACTAGCAAAGATTTCACAGCTAATAAGGGCAAGATATATGATTTAATGAAAACATCTTTATTCAAATCTCAAGGCTCTAGTAACTTAAAGGAATACTCACCCTGGTTAGCTAACTTCCACAAAGAAGACTATCACAAACACATAGAGGTGCCCGGACAGTATGACGGCTTGTCTAGACCCAGACCGGAGTCTCATGCTTGTATAGCAAGCTTCGATTCTAGGATTCTAGTCCTCTCTTCTCTACGTAAGCCTAAGCGCATAACCGTGCGAGCTGATAACGAGCGGGAGTATAGCTTCCTGATTAAAGGGGGAGAGGATCTGAGACAGGATCAGAGGATTGAACAGCTGTTCAGTATTATGAACCAGATATTGGACCAGGACCAGGCCTGTGCTCAGAGGAATATGAGACTACGTACCTATCAGGCAAGTTCGAAGCCTCTTATGGCATTACAAACGTGGCTTCTTTTAGTTTAATGGTCGTATATTATAGGTTATTCCAATGACAACTCGTCTGGGAGTTCTAGAATGGATGGATAATACAAGTCCGTTAAAAGAATTCCTTAAAGACTCAGCTACTGAGCAAGACACAAAAGCAATGGAGCAAGTAAATTACATTTGCCATATATAGCCATGTCAATATTATTACTGTGTGTCTTTGTAGGTAATGCAAACACACGTATCTTGGGTGGATAAGTTCGGGAAATACAAGGGAATGTATCAAAAGGCTACTCGTACACAGGCAATAGAAGAGTACAATAAGAAAGTAGGGAACATGCCCTGGGATTTGTTAAGACGTAGTCTGTATCGCGTATCGTCTTGTCCGGAGGCCTTCCTTGTATTGAGGACACATTTCGTGCAGTCTCTATCCTCTGTTAACATTTGTCAATACATTATTGGTATAGGAGATAGACATCTGTCAAATTTCATGGTAGACCTCAAGACTGGACGGTTAATAGGGATAGACTTTGGACACGCATTTGGCTCTGCTACACAGTTCCTTCCATATCCCGAGTTAATGCCCTTCAGACTGACACCTCAATTCGCTTCTCTAATGTTCCCACACAAGGACTCAGGTCTGCTACGTTCCTGCATGCAACATGCACTCCGTTCCTTGCGAGAGAGTCCGGAACTTCTGCTCAGCACAATGGATATATTCGTGAAGGAACCTTCTCTTGACTGGCAGCAAAATGCAAGGGCACAAGCTAAGAAACAAGGAGAGAATGTAAACATAGAGGATAAATTCCCGAAACAGAAGGTGGATACAGCTAGACAGAAACTCCTTGGGTATAACCCAGCCTACGTCATGTTGACAGACCTCAAGCTAGGACATGAGAAATCTGTGGAGTTCTCAGCTCTGAAGAGAATACTTATGGGAGAAAGTCGTGACAACATTCGCGCTAGAGTTGGAGAGAAGTGTAGCTCAGTTAATGAGCAGATAGCGTGTTTAATTGACCATGCTACTGACCCGAATATCCTAGGCAGAACGTGGCATGGATGGGAGCCGTGGGTATGAGAATTTAGATTTGTTATTTTAACCGCATTCGCTTGAGAATTATGTAGTAATTTATTCTTAGAATTGTGTTGTATTTCAAGTAAGACAACAAATATTAAATAATGTTTTATGCTTTTCAACTGTTCGATTAACATTTCTAAACATTGCCATGATGCTTGTAAACTTTAGTGGGTAATATATGGGAACTATATGATATGAACATGTTAATATGTCAATTAGAACGCTATGGAGTTAGTCCACGAGTTCAAAACAGCTCTCAAGAATCTCTACAGGTCAAAACCACCCATCCCTCGATCTCGAATCCAACTAGTCGCCTCCGTTGCCATCAAGGCTAACAGAATGTACAAACATGTGGTCATGTACATGGAGAAATACGCAGAGAAAATACCAGGAAAATACAAGCTGACTGCACTGTGTGTAATCGACTCAATTATTCGCCAGTCCATCAAAGATTTTGGGAAAAACAAGGACGTATACGCACCTAGATTCAAAAAGAAATTAAAACTCATTTTCCATTTCCTCAAGAAATGCAAACAGAAAGATAAATCTCGAATGGTCCGAATTCTAACTTTATGGCAAAAACACAGGATATATAACAGTGAGTTGGTGGAGCCCCTATTGTCAATTATATCCCCCGAACTGAAGTCCCATAAGAGAGCTAAAGCTCCAGAAAAATCATCAGGAGTTGTACAATCAGTAGCAGCAAATGCTCTAGCCATCATCCATCAGCAACAAACACAGATTCAAGCATTACAGCAGTTACAAGCTCTGAAAAACCTCAACTCTCTCGCACCTAGTTTCGTAAATGCTCTCCAGGCTCTACAGATGTATCAGCTTCAAATAGCTGAGGGAAAGAGCGTAGAGGTACCACCTGAATTACTTGATCAGCTTAGACTATTCCAATCCCTGGTCCAGCAATCTGCAGATCCACAACCTCTTGACTACCGCGGGCTGCTAAGGACAGATTACCATGAAGTACAAGAATCAGCCGAATACTCAGCACTCCCATCAACCTTTGATCTCCCGGGGATATCAAATGCCCTTCCTGGTAGTCCACGAGACAGAGGTCTTGCACCTTACCATAGCATCAACTCCAACAAAGCACATCCGGTCGGTGGAGGTCCTACACCCTTACTCGATGACTTTGACTACGGAGATGATGAGGACGATGCTGAACGGATCGCTGCGCAAAAAAGGCGAGTGGAGCAGGAGAAGAAGCGAGTTGAATTGGCAGCCAAGGAGAGTGCAAGAGCTAGAGAGAAGAGTAAACGGAAGAAAAGAAAGGAGCTCAAGAAAAATAAATCCGTCCCAGGAAATGCCACGCCTACTCAGGATGAAGTGGACTCTCCCAGGCGATACAAGAACCAAGATATCGATAATGAATTGGAGAGATTACTGATGAGTAGTGCTGTAAAGTTAGGCGCATTCACTTCATTCAAAGATTTTGATCAAGATATACACACACAGCTCGCTAATATTGGAAGATCCCCTCAAATACCTCTCTCCCCTATCTCTGTTATAACCTCTCCAAGCAGGATACCTGCCCTCTTCAACCATGTACCTGTTTCCCCTATATCCGGAGGGGCTAAGACCCCTTCTTCTGGTGACAATGATGACATAGTAATGGAAGAATACTTCAATAGGAGTCCTAGTAACGTGTCTGAGGATTTCGCCGACGATTCTCAAAGGCTGATAATATGCACTGAAGAACATAAGGAGAGTACACAAAACGGAGAGCATATTCTAGAAGACAGTCAGCAGATATTCTCAGGGGCAGAAAATAAAGAAGTGATGACGAATAAAGAAAAAGAAATATCAGAAAGTGTGGATGTGGATAAGGATATGACAGAAATGGTAGCAGAAGTAGTTGCCCCAGAAGACGATGTTTCTCTTCCAGACTCAAATCTAACCATGGATGAGATTGAGGACTCTGGGGTGATGAATTCTCCTCTATTCTCAGATAGTCAAGAGTCTTTGAAGGAAGATGACATTATAAATGAAAATAAGAATAAAGAAGCTAACAAACCTCAAATTCCGAACAATGATAGCGAGCAGGACTCGCCATCTCTTTTACATTCTTCAGATGTTCTTCAAATCTCTCAAGACTCCGTTCCTTCAAACAGAGTGAATCCTGTTTTTCCTGAATTTCCCCCTAGTCACACCACAGACCCATATGACCCTCTGTTCCCCACACGAGACGCAGAGGACATGTTCCTACAGGTCACTCCAGTCAGACAAGCAAGTCTATCCCCACAATCCCCCTACGCCTCCTCCTTGGAAGAGGTGTTTCCAGACTTGGCTCTATCAAACATGTCTCCTATCACAGGATCTCACAAATCGAGTCAATCTTTATCTCCTATCTTCGCCAGAAATCCGTCTCCCCCTTGCTCACCCAGAAATAGTCCCATCCTGATAGAATCAACCCAGAACTTTCCTAAATCCATTTTTGACGTAACCCTCCCATTTGATAACATAACTCCTCCCCGTGGGTCCGATTTATCCTCTTCAAGCTGTATTAGTGATATATCCCCAGTGGTGAGAGAGAACAGCTTGGAATGCGTCACCCCGCCCAATGCCAAGACCTCTCCTCTAAGCGTACTAATTGAATCTGTAAGAGAGAAAGTAAAAGAGATGGAATCCGTTGAAACTAGCGTAGCAGTAGATAACAAGATTAGAAGTGTTATAACTCCTAGCAAAGCAAGTATGAAGGATATTAATGGATTACGGTCTGTTATTATTGTCAAAACTAATAAATCTAATTCTGACAAATCTAATCATTCTAAACGCAAGAAACGGAAACAAATCCTTTCCTCTGCGTCCTCCTCTTCATCTACCTCCTCGTCTTCCTCCTCAAGCTCTAGTAGTTCTTCTGACGATTCCGTAACTCTACATTTGAGAAGGCAAATATACAAACATAAAATGCAACTCAAAATAAACAAACAAAAACACTCTTCACGACAGGACAAAACAAAAGCTAGACATAAAACAACAACTAAGAACAGAAATAATTCCAAGAAAGAGAGGAGGGAGCATGAGAGTCCGGAATATAGACAGATACGACGTGTGAGATCTGAATCAATCGAATCAATGGAGATGTTCTGTCCCCCAAATTCTAAGGATTGTCTAGTGATCTATACTAACATCATCAAGGTAGAGAGTAGACAGAGAGTTCTAGAAAAGTATCACTTAAGGAAATACATATCTGCTTATGTCGGGGATATAGAGCTATTCGATATTATGAACGATCACACAGCTGCTCTCATACAACTCTCAAACAGAAAATCAGCTGACCTGTTGAAGGAAAAACTGGAATATGCTAATTTCCAATGCACATGGGTTCCTGGATTTAAAGTACTTCCAGGGATATTTTGGGACGATGTTAATGGTGTTACTTATGTACCTTGGATGCAGGTTACAGATGATCCTCCATACAATTTATACTCTTTACAGAAAGGTGGTACAATCGAATTTTCAGAGATAAAGAAAGAGTTAGACCTGATTGACAGACAGAGAGCTCTGGAGAAGGAGGCCCTGGAAGCATCGAAAGCGTTGGAAGAAGAATCGTTACGAATTTCACAACAAGAAGAAAAACTAAAACACAATCCAATCCGTCTCTGTTGTCAAGACTCCGAAAATACTGACAGCTCAACTGATTAAACTTTTATATCAATAGTCACTCGTGGCAAAGACAAAGACAGCTGGCACCAGAGAGGAATCTGATTGGTTAGTTCAAGTATTGTTGTCCTACATTTCATTTATTTAGTAATTGAATTAAGAGTTGATTTGTCAATCTCGAACTAAAATATATTTATTTATATTTTTATACGACAATGGAGACAGTTTTGAGTCCCAAAGATACGGTTGATACCGTTATAAGAACACCGGATATAAGTACCATCCTCTGGAAAACGGTTTCCATATATTGCCGGTTATAAGAACATGCATTGCTGCCCCCAAGGGGGTTCTTATAACCGCATCCACTGTAACTAACTAACCATCTTTATATAGAAACTTCTCCCCCAATACAATTCATAGTCCCTCTCTCAAATAAGATCTATTAGATATCAATCACTATTTAGCGTTTGTAGTTATAATGTTGCAGCCCCGCTGGCTCAATAAACTATCCCTCTTCCCTATAAATACAGCTCGAAATGTCGCGACAGATGCGCGTCTGGTCGGTAAGCTACAGCAAATCCTCGCTTCTCAACAGTCATATTTCTCTGGTCAAACATTCCTGCATAAAACCCTAGGTTATCGTGGTGTTGTACTATTTGGCTGTAAAGTTCCTTTCTTCGATAGAAACAAGGACGATAGACCGAACAGCAAACCAGGGGCTAATACATTCACATATAAACCTCTCCACATCGTGAAGAGAGGTGACAAGGATACGACAAGACACGCCTCATTCACATCAATCGGGTCTCAACCGGAACTACGACTAATATACCAAGTTCTCGCTAACCCTCTGGATGTTCGTGAAGAGATAAAATCAGAGAATCTCACATACCTCCACATTAACAATAGTCCATTGGTTTCAGTCGAAGGAATAGATTATGTATCTCATGATGACGTCATTCCATATAAAAATATGGATTCAGATCCGTTTAAACATTTCCTATTCGACAGCTTAATGTCTGTTGATTTTAATCATATTTACACAGCTAAGGACTTGCTATATGCCTGGAAGAAGAGAAATGAACATTGGGTTAAGAACTGTTCGGTGCATCGACAACTCACCCAGGGGGTGAGGATTACCGTTACTCCCTTTTACATCGGTTATGACAGTTCCTCTAGGGGGCAGAAAGGGTTCCACTACTGGAGATACACAATACGGATTGAGAACTTTAACCTGTACAGTGTCCAGTTGAGAGAGAGGAACTGGAAGATCCTCTCTAGCATGGGAGCTCTAGAGACGGTAAAGGGGCGAGGGGTAGTCGGGGAGGAGCCAGTTCTAGACAGCTTACGACCTGTCTTCCAATATAACAGTAATACGTCTCTCCAGTCTAAATCCGGGTTCATGTTTGGGACTTTTAAATTCGAGAAGCTGGACGGGAGGATGTTTGACGTCATAATTCCTCCTTTCCCTTTAGAAGTACCTATTGTTACTGAGTCGAGTTAATTATTGGTTGTCTCCTTCACTTAATTAAAGGGTCATAGGTATTTGATTTGGAAAAAATAAACCAGACGTACTTCAGCTAATACGTATAAATTTTGTTTCCCGAGGAGTACGCCTTATTCGAGTCCTACTGTATACATATCTGTAAGACAGTATAATGTCAATAGCTTTGGCTGAACCAGAGCCGATTTTTGCTATATTTTTGCTATAAATAATAAGATCGTATTTAGAATTATTGTACATGGCGCTATCCAATGTTAAATATAACTCAAATACACATAGTGCCTCCAATTAATAGTGTGCCACTTTGAATTCTCATTTTACGTGGCGGCACAGATTTTTAGACTAAAATTTAATAGTCAATTGCTTATTATGATAAGACAAAGTGTCCGAATGGTCGTGACCCTAATTCTGGTGGTACAGACGATAAGAGATCGCTTCCCGTCCTACTATCTAACTCCAGAAGACAGACAGCAGACTGGAGATCATATGTACCAAGCATTCCTTGTGTGTCGTTTGTTAGAAATTCCTTTCTTAATCTAGTTGCTATGCTCAAATATCTTTGATACAAGAACTGGTTTCACTTTGCTTCATTTAACCGGGTCATTTCTATATCTATTGGGGAATATTCTGCGTAACAGCGCTAAGACAGAGCTAGGAAGACTCTTCACTTATGAAATAGGTATCAGAAGTGAGCACCATCTGGTAACAACAGGCCCCTACGAGTACTTAGTTCGCCCCTCTTACACCGGATATGGTCTCATGACAATTGGACTCTTGATTTATTCTAAAAGTATATTTCTTTTGGCTATAAATTTGTTTCTTGGATTATTCACAAATTCAAGAATAATTTTAGAAGAAGAAATGTTGTTGAAAGAATTTGGCGAAGAATTTGTTGAATTTTTGAAAATTAGATGAGATATGTACCATTAGTTCACTGATTATTATTATTATTTGGGTTTGATATATTTATTTATTCGTTATTTTAGGTGTATATTTGGTTGTATTATCCTTGTTGTTGTTGTTGTTGTTGTTGTTGTTGTTGTTATTTTGCTCAATTGTGTATTATATTTATTTGTAAGACAGTCTAATGGCAACAGCTTATACAGAACCAGCGACGAAAGGATCTATTCTAGATGATATCACCGCAGAAATAATACAAGTGTTTGAGAGAATATTATCAGAGGTTAAGTCCCGTAGAGATGAGCTGCTAGCAGAGGTTAGTAAGATAAGGACAGAGTTAGAAGCAAAGAATTCGTCTATGAATGAGAATCTTAAAGAACTCGAAGAGATGAGAGTTTATGTCGAAAAGCTGTCAGTCAAACAAAATCTTGCCATGAAGAAGCAAGAAGGATCTTTGGCTGATATTGATACTGAAGTTGGGAAGTTAAAGAATAGCTTGAATGAAAATTCTAATTTCGAATTCCACTGTAATATCAATCAGCTGATTACACAAGTTAAACAGTTTGGTAAAATCATGAATGAATCTCATCTGTCGTCAATATATTCTAAGAAACTCAGAGCTATTAAAGTTATTGAAGGATGCAAAGGTCGACAATTTGGGAGTTCAGCTAAACTTTCTATTGATTCTGATAAAGAACTTCTCTACGTGTTTGTTGATGCTGTGATAACTAAAAAGGGTAGATTTCCTGTCGCTATATTTAATACAAAAGATTTTTCTTTTATAAACGAATTTGGAGACTCTAACTATAATCACAACTGTATTGCTACTAGCACAGAATTTATTTATTTCGGGTCTTATTCGTCATCATACAATCGCGGTATATCATATAATACATTGCTCCAGTACAGACAAACAGATTACTCTCTAGCTAAGGAGATTAGAATTAACAAAGAATATTCTAATATAGCTGTTACTTCAGAGAATGAAGTAATTGTTTTGTGTCACTCTAAATGCGATTTCTTCTTTAATGTTTATGACAGAGCTCTAAATTTCAAAGAAGAAATAAAATTAAACTTTCAATCTAAAATCGGGATTTCTAGGAAAGTACTACCAATGCAACAGAGAGGAGATGAATTCTATATTTTACTCAATAACCAATTGCTTGTGTATAACAGAGGAGGAACGCATGCTGGACACCTCTACGATAAAGAAGGTGCTTAGTTGCAAAATTCACAATATCGTATTTAATTACTTTAATATATTATTTTCTTTTAGGAGAATCAAGAATTCTAGCGAACACCCAATCCTTCTACTTAGATGAATCTGGTAATATTATAGTTACAAACTCTCGTACTAACTCTATCAAGTTCTTCTCTCCAGCTGGAATTCTATTCCATACGATAGGAGAAGACGAAGTAGGAAGTGATGAAGTGGAAGGTGTTAATGACATTATTGTGTATAAAGGCAAAGTAATAGTGTCCTGTAATGGTGTTACTCCATGGCAGAGACCCAGTTGCATCAGAATATATTAATTAACTCTGATATACGATCTAAAACAGGAATTCGAATTCTTATTATTTTGTTATTATTTTGTTATTATTCTTGAAAGTAAATATTGAATATATTGTTGGAGAAACAGAATACCGTACATACGATAAAATGTGATAAATAAAAATTGGCTGAATACTTTCCTACAGCTAATTTTTGGTTGTTTTATTCTTCACTTGGAGTGAATATTATATTTATTTGCTCATTGAATTGAAAGTCTCTGTTTTATCTCAAAGATTCAGGACAGACGTATCTTTCACTACGTAATCCGATATCTACTGAATTATTAATAACATTCAAAGCTTGTAATGGTTACGTTTTCAACAGGTGAACTTATCCAACTCAATCGTTCTGCGTACAATCTGCTAGCTCGCCTCGGCAGTAGGCGAATAATTATATTTTAATTATCCTTCCTATTCATGTAAGTTGCCTACTCTCGTAAATGACGTTTCAACTTTAAGATTAGTAATTGTAATTTTGTACTACCTAGAGGAAGATTGAAATTACATACTTTCCTATCTTAAATCATAGATAGCAGTACATTATATAATTCATGAATAACTCATCAACTCTACATATGTTATTACGTACTCATTTTTGTTTCCGATGGGGGACGTCTTATCAGAGTTCAACTATAACCAGTGTTCCCTCTAACCTTCGAGGTGCAGCACATCTGACGGAGGTTGTTGTCAAAATCTGGGTGGTACTGGCCAAATGTTATAAATTCAGTCAAATTTCTGCGGATCGAGCGAATTTAAGCGAATATTCGGAGGGGTAAGATCGAAATATGGGAAAATATCAGGGGAATACCCTCCCCCTAGTGGTGTCCTGATGTGGGAGCGGGTGGGAGCGCCGCTCCCATACTTATAATTAGAGCAGGACATCCCTGCTTCCCCCCCCTCCGATTCCTTAAATGTAACACTGACTGTAACTTATTTGTCTACAATGCAAAATTCAAAAATGGCGAATTAATTTCCAGAAAAATTCTAGAAATGATGATTCTGTAATTCTAATTAATAGCTTTAATACCGCAGAAATACACTCATAATACTTTTCTAATGGAATTTGTTTACCTGTATGACTGTTGAGAATTGCTATAATCATAATTCTATTTAATTACTCTCTTTACGCGGGCAAAAATAAACTTTAAGCAGTTTTCGTGCTTGAAGGATTATATATAGTCCGTTAGATGGAGTTAAAATTCAAACATAAATTCGTCACATCTAAGAAAGGCTAAAATGGGAGCTAAACACTCGAGACATCACAGACGGCACAAAAAGAAGCAAATTATCAATGATAACATGTTGGGTGAGGTCCCAGTTAATTTTACAACCTTCAGCGAAAACCCATTCGCTCAGAAAGTGCGAAGATATCTAAGCAGTATCGAGCAAGAGGGCGACATAACAAATTTAACGTTCTCCTTTGGAAATTTATCTTTGAAAACTGGAGATGGGGAGTATAACGTTGAGGTTAGCGAGGAAGGAGATGAAACGTTAATATCTCTTGAAGATGAAGTCAATAGCAAAAATACATTTCTGCTATACACATACAATTCCACAGCTAAACGTCTCAACCACTGCTCGTTTCTCTACATAACAGATGTATACTCCAGTAAAAGTAAGGTCCATATACTACAGGCTAATACAGACAGGCCATATGGTAAACCAAGCTTCGTATCAAGTAGAATCCTGACCCCTAACTACCATAAGCTGTTCTCCCCATACTCACGCTTTGTCGGTACTTTTCATTCTGAGACAGTCATGCAATCGATGATAACATTTGTGACACCAAACATGGAAATATTCTATCTAGCAAAGAACGATACATCCCTCAATCTGACAGACAACGGCAAGAATGCAGTATTATTCACCTTTACACCTCACAAACAACACATCTGATTATATCATATCTCAATGCATGTTGTGTGTTTGTTTGTTTGTGTGTTTGTTTGTTTTTTCAGTATAGTTTGTTGTGTGTTGGTTTGCTATATTTTGAATTAGAATTTCACTATTACAGATGTAGTAAACTATTCATATATTGTGTTATGAAGGAATACATACGGTAAACTCTAGTTATACT
Source organism: Oopsacas minuta (assembly GCA_024704765.1). Classification (NCBI taxonomy): domain Eukaryota; kingdom Metazoa; phylum Porifera; class Hexactinellida; order Lyssacinosida; family Leucopsacidae; genus Oopsacas; species Oopsacas minuta. The sequence continues at coordinate 1,016,342 of JAKMXF010000354.1, read as the reverse complement.
GAAGTGCTCGTGAAAACACTAAAATGTACTTTTCAGCTATTTCTCTAATTATATGATATACAGTCAGGGGACAAAAGTATTCGACCACACAAATATATTGTCATAAATTGTATACTCTTTCCCGCTCCTATACACTGTGTAGTCTATATTCGTAGCTGCTATCTAGTAATTTGTGTAGAATAACATATGTTTTTCAAGAATTTCAAAAAAATATTTTAGATTTACACTTTTTGAAGGTGTTAATTATTAATAATTATTAGATAATTATTGATAATCAAAATATGTGGTAATTCAAAACCTATTAAGAATCTATAATTTCTGACTTGATATTTGAATTCTACTTAGGCGAGTTACCCCAGATTGAAATTTCCAATCGGATTGAACAATTTTTACCAAAGTTATAGATGAATTTCAATTTGTGCCACTTGTTGCAAAAGTGACACTGGTGGCTGGAAAAAGCGCCACTACAAGGAAATCAACTAGGGTTAGGAGGAATAAGTCATAGTAATATTTTCGGATTATATGACTATGCTAACCCTTGAATTACAAAATAACCTCTTGGTAACGGCCACTTGTGCCCCTTGGGGAAAAGGTGGCACAAATGGCACAAATTGAAATTCATCTATAACTTTGGCAAAAATTGTTCAATCCGATTGGAAATTTAATCTGGGGTAACTCGCCTAAGTAGAATTCAAATTTCAAGTCAGAAATTATAGATTCTTAATAGGTTTTGAATTACCACATATTTTGATTATCAATAATTATCTAATAATTATTAATAATTAACACCTTCAAAAAGTGTAAATCGAAAATATTTTTTTGAAATTCTTGAAAAACATATGTTATTCTATACAAATTACTAGATAGCAGCTACGAATATAGACTACACAATATATAGGAGCGGGAAAGAGTATACAATTTATGACAATATATTTGTGTGGTCGAATACTTTTGTCCCCTGACTGTATACGACACAACTTCTCAATGAATTACTAAATATTTGGATGAAATAAGAGTATTAGATAATACATCCCTCTAGTAGACTGGTATAATGTTATTCAAATCAAGAGTGGAAGTAGTTTTTTGGCTACGGCGAAAACTGATATTCTTTAGATGATATGTAATGCAACTCCCTTCTATCTACTCACATCCTTTCCATATGGCATATTCCTTAGTTGTATAGTAAATACGTCGTAAATCTTATAATTATAAGACTTTGGCCTTATTAATATCTTCGAATACAGTGGAACCTCATTGATACGAACACCATCGGACAACCAAAATGTGTTTGCTTTATCTGGAGTTCGTATTAACCGCGGAGAAATATCAATTTCACTGTATGATACAATTTGTATACTGTCTCCATTCCAGGACATATTTAGCGTCATGCCCCATCGAAAAGTTCCAATTGTATCCCGATAAAACCCAACCTCTGCCCTTATATACTTTTCCCCACAAGTTGGCAAGCCAAATATGATATAATTATCCTTTGCGACTACCGCAATATTTAATCTAACCTTACGGTCCAATTCTTAAATCAGTGGACCCCAACCTAGCCTGGGGTCCACGGACGGCAGCAGGGGGTCTATAGGATCTCAAAATTCTATTGCAGTCAATGGGAGAGGTCCACATAACGTGTTACAATTATTTTTGGTATAGGAGGTCACGGGTGAATAGTTTGGGAACCTCGGACTTGACTATTAACAATATTTATTCGATATTCTCTTAACTGTTGCATACTTGCAAACTGTCCCGCTTTTTCGGACATGTGTTGAGCGCCAATGAAGCTATTGTCCCGCCAAAACTTGCTAGAAGCCCTCATTATCCCGCTATGTCCCGCTAAATTAATGCCTTCCTTCCCGCTTTTTTCCTTCACTCAGGTTAGCAAGTATGTGTTGTTACTGAAAATATAAATATTAAGCTTCTTTGATTGTTAATAATTACGCTTAGAGTAACCATAGAAATAGAATAAACCGAAATAAGCAGCAAAATAGGATATTATTATTATTATTATTATTATTATTATTATTATTATTATTATTATTATTATTATTATTATTATTATTATTATTATTATTATTATTCGTAATACTGTGGCTTAAATTCTAACACTACTGCTCGTCTATCATCTTTAGTAAAATCCAGTGACATATCACTCTGTGCTAGGTAGTACGGTTCCATACTGCTGGTCAGGAAGAGAAGCATGGTGCGACCGAGTCCCCCAGATTGCAATATACCGATGAAACGAGAGAAGGGTGACGTTAATTTGGGGTTGTCGGGTACTCGGATCTTGCGTGGTATGAATGTTGGCTGTCCTTGCGGGGTCATCCCTGCTTGTAGAATGTGGTATTTGGATTTTGATCGATGCACGTCTGTAATGTAGATCATTGAAATATTCGTGTAGCGAGAGCTAAGGGCTTTCGCTGATGAACAGTATGTGTAAACGAATAAGAAATTGTTCTCATTGGTCTCGGGCTTGAGGGCGATCAGCGGCTCTCCTAGGTCGTAATCTTGATCATGTACCTCCATATTGACCTCTTCCCCGTCCTCTGTCTTCATTTTAAGATGACCGTAGTGGAATTTCAGATTTGAAATATCTCCTAACTGTTCTAAGCTTCGGAGATACAATTGCACTTTCTTTAAGAAGCGGTTTTCAGTTATGTCAAGATATGTATCGTCATCATTACTGCTGCAACTTCCAAAGTCACGCTTGGGAGATATGAGAATCGGGTTCTTTCGATAGGTCAGGATATTATCGAAACTATTATTTCTCTGCCTTTTTGAAGGGATATCTAACCTCCTCTCTGGATAACTGTCGCTCAGAATGTCACAACTATTTGGCCTGATAACAGTAAAGTCATTCGTCGTCGCCTCTACTCGTCTTTTCAAACTTAGTGATGATCCCATTTGTTCCTATTTTAATTTGATTAAATGGTCTGCTAATTCTCGTTTATATACTTTCTATTCCCCTAAAGTCTAGCAATCACTTTTTGTATACCATCCATACTCCTGTATATGTAGCCAAAAACTAATGATATCACACTGAGTAGTTCTAAGATAATACGTATTATACTTTTAACGATGTGCCTTATTGTATTGAGCTTCGCCGATTAGTTTGTAAGGGAAAATGGCTGAAGCAATTGTATAGCATTGTCCATCTATTGAATTACATAATTGGCAATTGTATTTTAACCCAACATACTTAGCGAGAAGAGCAAAATTGACTTCTCAGCCTGTTGCATCATCTAATATAGTTATTTGGTGTTTTGCCAATATACACTATACAAAGAGCATTTTAGCAGGCCCTTACAAATACGAAACTTAATGAGTGTCCTCTCCAGTATTCTTATCGAGAAATTATACACGTTTTTCCCACTGTCTACAGTTATGGTGAGTGTCCTCTCCAGTGTACCAGAAATCTGGTGCATTGAGACTTAATTTTAAGCCAACAAATTTAATACAAATTCTAAGAGAAACAAATCTCTCTAACATCCTACTTGAAATCAAAAAACACGCATGCGAAAATGAATAATATCGTTAGTGAAACATATACACTGCCCTCTGATACATGAATAGTATTACGAATTACAATTCAGTGATAATTCTGTCAAACTTGAAACCGAAAGCTATTATACATTAATAATTACTCATTGAATAGGCAAGATGATGTACTACAATATTACACTTTCTTGGACACTCCTTATAAGTATTCGTCAATCGTAATCTCCTCCCCCTTGGATTAGATCTATAAAAGGGAATTTGATGATATGTAGAAAGGACGAGGATTACAATCAGCAAATATAATTGAATAATATAATCTCATGACATTGAGCGGGTGGATAGTTATAATATCTATATGCAGGTGTTTAAACTCCACCCAGCACTCACACGCGATGGATGATTCAAGATTTCTCTCTTATAATCAGTTTTTATTGTGAAAATTGTGATGGGATATGGGAGTAATTATATTAACCAGTTTTTGGATACATTTCTAAATATTAATCTGCAATTGAGTCTACTAACTCTGAACACTAATACGATGCCGTAAACACCCTTCCTACCAGCTCTATTGCAGAAATATCCGAGAGGAATTCAAGTCAAGTCATAATGAAAGTTATTTACTAATTTCTATGAGCTTATAAATATTATTTTTCATAGAACATTCTAACTTTATCATCTTACATATTACAAGACAGCAAAATACCATAACAATAGTGATATTAATGGATTGCTTAGTGCTTGAACTAATATAAATAGTCCGTAAAATGGAGTTAAAATTCAAATACAACTCACTACATCTAAGAAAGGACTTCAATGGGAGCTAATTACAGTACTAAGGACTCAAAGCATAATAAAAAGGACTCGAAAAAGCACATGAGCTGTGGTGACATGTTGGATCAGGTCCCAGATATTAAATCCTTCGGTAAACCTATATCGATTCCTATCTTCAGGAGTTTTGACAGTTCTGAAACACTTCTGAAAAGGTTTCGATATAAACATTCAGGGTCCAGTGGGGAGAACAGTGTGGGTTCAGAAGCCATCGATTTAACCGAAAACCGATTCGCTCTGAAAGTGCAAACATATCTAAGCAGTATCGAGCAGCTGGGAGAAATATCAAATTTGAAGTTCTACTTTGGAAATTTATCACTAAAAACTGCAGATGGGGAGTATAACGTTGAAGTTAGCGAGCGAGGAGAACAGAAATTTGTATCTCTTGAAGAGGAAGTGGATAGCAATAATACATTCTTTCTCTACACATACAATTCCTCAGCTCAACGGTTAAATAACAATTACACATACTGCTCGTTACTCTACATAACAGATGTATACTCCAAGAAAAGTAAGGTCCATATACTACAAGCTAATGCAGCCTGGCCCTATGGTAAACCAAGTTTGATCCCCAGCAAAATCAGGACCCCTGACAACCCGAAATTGATATCCAACTACTCACGATTTATCAGTACATTCCAGCCCGAGGGGGTCATGCAATCGATGATAACATTTTTGACATCAAATATGGACCCGTTCTACTTAGCACAGTCAGATATGTCTCTCGATTTTACAGCTAACGAACCAAACGCGGCAGTATTCACCTTTACTCCTCATAAACAAGATTATTAATAATTTATAGCTTTATTTGCAAATATTTACGTTTTTTGTTCTTTCAATATAAGCAATAAAATGGCACATTCAATATTCTAATTATTAATGGAGTTACAATGGAACCTCGTTAATACAAACACCAACGGACTGTCACATATGTTCCCTTTATCCGCAGTAATACCAATTGAATAACTATTGTAGGTATCTGATTATATGTAAATACTAGCCACAACTCCGCCCTCTGGGCAGCTTTTTCTGCTAGTTCCTGCGAATGCTTTTTCGGGCCTTCGGTCCTCACGATTGTCTTTTGGAGTTTGCGAACACTACGCATCCGCATGTAATAGCTCTTAGTGAACAATCAAAAGCATGATAGGTGCTCCGATTTTGAGTGATAACCTGTGAGGTGGTAATCCTGGTGGTTGCAAGGAGTTTAGAAACTCAGTTGAATATTGAACAGCATTATTCTGATCCACTACGGTGTCTATTGATTTGTAGGTGATATTATCACCTACTCCGAAAATGCATTGATTTATATGGGCGAGGTGATAAATTCACATATCTTATCCACAAATGGTTCGATTCGAAAAATATTTCTTAATTGGAAAGGTTGAGTACTAATTAGTCGACACACAAAATTTGGTTCGAATCGGCCCAGGCATCTCTGAGGTTCATCGTATGTACAAGGGAGGTTTAGATAGTTGAATAAAGTTAAGCGTCACATCATTACTAATAATATTATTCAAATATGTTTAAAGGAAATTGGAAAGTTGCATTTAGCTTGTATTAACCGAAACTATTTGCAACTGTTGATTCTAATTAATTTTTCAGATTTTTATGATTATTTATGCACTTTGCTTGAGTCCGTTTATTTGCAATTTGCATTCCGCAAGAATGTCCTTGCCAATTTGTGAACTTTGGTATTTGACGAATTGCTAGTAGGCGAGCACGACTTTAACCTTTATATTTCTGAAGTTGCTGTTCGTGTTCGGTATGCAACTGTCCATCATTCCAGAAATAGTATACACGAAAATAGAATTGCTAATTCGCTTAAACCATGACACTATTACTATTCTATTGCTATCAAATTGCTGACAGTCAAACATTAGAGAATATTCGTGAGATATAACACGTGTGTCTTGGTACAATCGGTTCATAGAGAAAAATTTACAGAATGCTGTCTTCTGCAAATTTCATTTTTCACGTGTTATCTATTCTTAATTATATTGTTATCAATAATTATTTGATAAACCATGCAACGTCAACAGGAGCTCCAATTTTTTAACAAATATTCACCACAATTGTGTGAATTAACACCTCAATATTAGCAACTAATTATATTATCCAATTAATTAGGAATATTCTAGAATTATAATGCAATGTGGAAGTTAAGCAATATGTCCTTGCGAGCTAATAGTCCTAATACGACACAGAGTGATAGTGATGAGTCTCTGTCAGGAGCAGTCAGGCCTGATACAGAATATAATTCTAATTTAGAAACAGCCTCAAGGGCTGAACTTGTCCGGTACGTACAGGTTCTAACAAAACAATCCGGTACTTACGAGCGCAGATTTAAAGATGTTGTACGCGCATATAAACACCTGCAAACAGAGCGTGACACCTTAGAGACAAGTCTGAAGGCTAGCCTAGCCCAGAGGACCCTCTCCAGACCCACCGGGGTAGGAGGGGATAGTGAAGGGGAGAGTTCACAGGAGGATAAGGACAATGTGACAGATGACGTGTCCGTGTTAACTCAAGCAGTTGCTACACTGACGGAAGAGAAGGCTCGTATTGAGGCTAACTACCAGGAAGATAAGAAGCAGAGTATTCACGAACAGAAATGTCAGCGAAAGACACTCACAGACAACTTAGAACAGGCTGAGAAAGATCTATGCAGTCTGTTGAAAGAGAGACAGGGCTTGAAGGAGGAGGTTATTAACTTAAAGACAGAGAATACACAGCTGTCCCTGGCGTGCTCAGAGTTACGGGAGAGGATTGCAGAACTGGAGAAGGGACTAAGTGAGAGAGAGGAGTCGCGGTACTTACAACAGATCCTATCTCTCCAGCGACAGGTAGAGGAAGCTAATGAGAGTTGGAGAATCAGTGAACTGAAAGCAGAGGAGACTGATAAAATATTAAGAGAGCAGAGGAGCTCTCTGGGAGATCAAGAGATGAAGATTAGTAAAATAGAATCTGAGCTTAGACTCTCAAATAGACAGAGGTATGATACAACATCTGATCTAGAGGGACGTGTAGCTGAGCTCTCAGGGTTAGTAGGAAGGTACCAGACCCAGGTGACGTCACAGGATAGAGAGATATCTGAACTGAGACAAGAGACCTATGTGACACCCCAATCAGCTGACTCAAGTCAACTCGACACGATTATAAAGCTGAGCGAGCAAGAGAATCGACTACGCACCACCCTGCATACCATACTCAGACATGTGTTGCTAGGAGAGAGTATAGGAGTTGAGGAGGCGTGCGCTATGAGTACCTCAGAGCTATTAACACTACTAGCACGACACAAACCGGAAGTAACACCTATACACTCTCCTCAGACAGATAGCGATAAGTTATGTGAGGAATACAGACTGAGGTTAGATGATGCGGAAAGGAATTATCGTGTGAGAGAGCGAGAACTTAGCGAACAGCTGATTGCTGAGAGGGAAAAGGGACTTAAGAGTGATCAGCTGTTCGAAAGAGAAGTGGAGAGAAAGGCAATAGAGAACAAATCTAAAATAGGAGCTCTGGAGTCTCAATTGCTACGATTGAGAGAACACACAAGCTCTCTGTTAGCTGATAAAGATTCTGAGATTTGTAGACTCAAGAACAGATCTCCTAGTGATAATCTCTCCTCACTTCCTTATAGGGACCAACAACCGACAGAGAGTGCAGTCAATCAGTTCATATCTGTGTCAGGATATTATAATGATAATAATATATCATCTCTACATGTGTCACAGACTAAACTACGTAAGAAGAATAGCAAGAGAGAAGCCGCGCTAAGAATTGAAGAGACAGAGAGAGCTGTACGAGAGGTAGAGGGTCGAGAAATAAAACACCTGGAACAGCTGTCTTTCCTTCAAAACGAGATTAATCGCATGGACAATTGTCTAGCCAGAAAAGACACTAATCTTGAGTATCTGAAGAACGTAGTGCTACAGTTCGTGACAGGGGGTGAGGGGAACAAAAAGGAACTATTAGTACCTTTATCCTCCGTCCTCAAATTAACAGCTGATGAGTCTCGTCTTCTTTCCAAGTCCCTCAATCTTAAATGGTAACAAACTAATTTTAATAATCAACCAATCACCTATGAGTGTACAAATATTATTGTTTCTATTAGCATAACAGTGTTACATTCCTGTTACTATGTTCTGTCACTAAGGGCCACTACTCCTGGTAGCTGTTTCCCCTCTAGGAGCTCCAGGCTTGCACCTCCCCCTGTCGACACATGACTGAGTTTGTCATCAAATCCAAACTTAGCCGCACTAGTCGCCGTTTCACCGCCTCCGATTATCGTAACTGCCCCATTGCTCGTTGCTATGGCAACGGCTTCTAATAGCCCCTTGGTACCATTTGCGAATTTGCTCACTTCAAACACTCCCATTGGTCCGTTCCACACGATCGTCTTGGCCCTAGAGACAACTTCTGAGAACAGCAGGACGCTTTTCGGTCCAATATCTAATCCCATCCATCCCTCCTCCACTCCTCCCTCACAGAGCCCTACTTTAGTCTGAGCCTCCTCTTCTATCTTATCACCTGACACGAAGTCTACGGGTAGGTGTATCTTGAATTTTCTCTCCTCAGCTATCTTCATGATCTCTGGAATAATCGCCGCTCCCTCTGGATCAAATAGACTCTTCCCGATTTGCATTCCGTTTATAACTTTTAGGAATGTGTATGCCATTCCACCCCCGATTACCATTTCATCGACTTTATATAGCAAGTTCTTTATGAGGGGGATCTTATCGGCTACTTTAGCGCCTCCTAAAATCGCGATGAAGGGTCTTTTAGGGTCTGACACAGCCCCAGAGAGGTACCGGAGTTCTTGACCCATTAGAAAACCGGCTGCTCGGACGGATAGCTGTATTCCTACCATGGATGAATGAGGACGGTGAGCAGTACCGAATGCATCGTTAACGAATATTTCCCCTAGTTTAGTGAGACTGTCTCTGAAGGATTGGATCTCTTCTTCAGATGGGACTATTTTCTCTCCCCCTTCTCCTTTCCCCTTTCCCTCCTCTTCTGCATGGAATCTTAGGTTCTCTAACAGTATGACCGACCCAGGAGCCGGGTCACGGCAGCTCGCCTCCACTTCAGGCCCCACACAGTCCGTTAGGAACTGCACCCCTCTTCCCAACTGTCCGCTCAGCTCTTTTGCAACCGGAACGAGAGACAGTTTGAGCTGTATCCGTCCGTCCGGTCTACCCAGATGGGACATAAGTACAACCGATTTAGCCCCCTTTTCAATGCAGTGTTTGATGGAAGGGATCGCCGCTACGATCCTCTGGTTGTTAACAATGTTCCCAGCCTTGTCTAGAGGCACATTGAAGTCCACCCGCATGAGTACACTCTTCCCCTTTACATCTATGTCCTTCAGATTCAGTTTGTTGTCTACCGACATTCTAATACACCCATATAATACTTTGGATAAGTTTTAATTAGAATACTTGGCTAGGATATATCATAAGTTACCACAGTATAACTTATTGGATATGATGCAAACATAGTTCATCTGATGCACTTTGTGCTGTGTGGACAATTCGCTCCTAGCTGATCCAAAAATTTGTATTTATAAGAACAAGCTTGTTTATAGACCCTCTATTTGGTAGCGTTAACGGTTGACAGGGGCGAATTTATGATTGTTCAGAAGGGGGGTACAGTCCCCTTAGTCCTCTCCTGGATCCCCACACATCAGTTTCCAGGACAGTTAAGTCATTCCCTTAACTTATTAAAAAGGATTTGCTATTTTTAGAAATATAATTCTAGAATGAAGAAAGAGAGTACAAACTCACTACCTGTATCTACTTATGGAATTCCTATTCTTTTCTTACTCCTTACTATTTCTTTTCTATGGTATAACTATGTAATCACTACTGAAACGGAGTACTTCCCTACTGAGATAATGGTTAACCCTCCAAACATGAATTTCAAATTGTTACAGACAAAATCTTGTCGGTTTGATACCTGTTTTGAGATAAATAAGTGTGAATTCAACCAAGAATCTCTTATACAAGTTTACATATACCCACCCACAGATTTTTACTACATGAATAATAATAATAATAAAGTTTATTTACATTTCAACACCTCTCTCGCTTACAGATCTCTTCTAAATTCTATTCAACAGAGTCCGTTCTATGTATCAGATCCTAGCAGAGCTTGTATATTTATCCTGGCGATAGATACACTTATTGACTCTGATAACGACCCAATATACACCTCTCTAGCTTTGAAACACCTCCCGTTCTGGAATCGGGGGATTAATCATCTAATATTCTCATTCCTCCCTTCCATATCCAACTCCCTACCTTCTGTTTCCACTGACAGAGCAGGAGTCGCCTCCCCCGGTCTCCTATATCATGAATACAGGACCGGGTTTGACATCAGTATCCCCGTGTATAACTTCCCTGAACGACTAGCTACAAGAAAATCCCCTTCCCTATCGAATAGAGATATTTACCTTCTAATAATAATCCCTCTGGAATTTGACACCTCTCTAGAGTACACCCTGCAACAAATTAAAAATCAGGACCCAAGCCGGATTACTATATTAGATTTCTGTCAGGGTGACGACAGATGTGTAGAAGATGAAAATGTTAATTATTCACATATTCTTCTAAGCTCGAAATACTGTCTCTTGTTGCTAGGATACCGGTATAGTACTCCTGATTTATTGGATGTCATGATGCAAGGATGTGTGCCTGTATATATCCATGCTGATTATATGTTACCTTTTGAAGAGGTGTTAGATTGGAGATTGATTGGAGTACCATTACGGCCAGCATTCGTGCCTCAGATCCTCACAATCCTGAAGAGAATAGGTGACGAGGAATGGAACCAAAAACATAGACATTCTCTCAAGATCTGGTCCCGTTATTTCAGCTCTCTGAACAGAATAGCTCTTACTACCCTTATGATACTCAATGAGAGAGTATTCCCCACCTTAGCAACATCATTTGAGGATTGGAATTTGTTAGAAACAGACCTACGTAGAGTTAACCCTCTCCTCATGCACCCTATACCTGTAGCTGATGCAGGATTCACTGTAGTTATTTTTAGCAACAACAACAACAACAAAAATTCTCTTAATTCATTAATTAGGGTTCTGAATACTGTCCCCAGTCTTAATAAAATTCTTATCGTCTCCAATAAGAGAGGTACAAGCCCCTCTGGTAACTGGGGAGTGAAACACGTACCGATCGAGTTATTAATCCCAGAAGATCACAAACTAACCAATGTGTTCCTACCACTAGAACAGATACAGACAGAATGTGTTATGTCGCTATATGATGACGTCACACTAACACCTGAAGAGATAGAATTCGGGTACCAAGCTTGGAGAGAGTTCCCCGAACGTATAGTGGGATACTATGCCACTATTCACACCTTGGAGCAAGTAAATACCACTAATTCCGAAATTAATATTATTTCAACTAAAGCCGCATTTTACCATAATCATTATCAAAAAATATTTACCAGTCATGTTCCTCCAGCTGTTATAGAATGGGTGGACACATTCCATACGTGTGAAGACGTTGCTATGAACTTGTTGATAAACAGTCTCACAAACAAACCACCATTATTACTGAATTTTAATAGATGTCAAGAATTTCGTTATTCTTATAAAGAAGACAGCTGTTTGAAAGTGTTTATTGAATTATTCGAACCATTAGAATTACAATCTGCGAAATTTCACCTAGAAGAAGTGTGAAAATATGTATATAAAGATAATGGTATGTATTATTTATTTGTATGTATAGATTACATCAGAATATATTATTACAATCTCATTTCTAAATATATACTATATCATTTGGCCCTCTTAGCCTCTAGTTGTTTCTCTCTCTCGATCTCTCTTCTCTTCTGCTCCAATCGATCCATCTCTCTCTTTTCTCTCTGCTCAGCCAGTCTGTATGCTCGTTTAGATAGCTTACTACATTTGCTTTGTAATGCTCTCATTTCTCTCTCAAGGTTGTTTACCTTTTGTTGGTAGAGAGGGACCTTATTCAAAGTCTGGTTAAGTTGATCTCTGAGTCCGTCAGAGCTCGTGGACTGGAGTTCTCTTTCCATAGCAGTTATGAGACTCTGCTGGTCGGACACTAGCTCATTAAGCGTGTACTCGAATAGGTGGACTTGTGGTACATACAAGTCTACCAAACCGTCAGTCAACTGCTCGACACAATTCATATCTATGTCAGTTATTTGTCCCTTAGAATCAAAGAATTCTCCTTCTGTTCGATTATCCTCTATCTGTGTCGTGTTATCTGCCATTTAGCTAATAATAAAATTTAATGTTATAACCGTGAAGGTAACACCTAACACAAAATTTTCGTATATGATAAATTATTAACACCTCAGATAATTAGTGAATATGTTTCGGGGTGCAAACATTAGCGGATTCGGTACCTTCCAAGAAATAAACTCTACCCGCGGACAGCTAAACCTATCCATCCATGAGGAGCAGGGGGACCTTATCGTGTTTGTGTCCGAGGCAAGGGATCTACCAGTCATGCCGGGGAAACGGTCTAGTCAGTTGAATACTTACGTTAAATTATATCTAATACCAGACCCGAGTAAGAAGAGTAAATGTAAGAGCGATGTCGTCACGGGTACTCGTAATCCGAACTTCAGACGGAGCTTTCTCTTCCAGCTATCCGAGACAGACAGAAAGAAGAGATTACACGTTTCGATATGGCAGCGGGAAATGAAGCGGACACAAATAGGATGTATGTCCTTCCTGGTGGAGGAGATATCTCTATCTACTAACGGAGAGGTGTCAGGTTGGTTTTACCTCATGGATCCGGGGTATGGAGACGAGAGGAACTTTCCTGTGGATGCTAACCCCAGACACTCCTCAGTCTCACAGGTCCCCAAGGGTATCCGTAAGAGCATCTCCACAGAATTTACCCGCCCTGGGTCAGCTGGGGAGAGACTACACACCCGGACGGTCATCCTCAAAGCCAAAAAAGGAGGGTTCGGACTAACTCTCACCGGAAGCTCTCCACCGGTTATCAGTGAGGTTAGTAAGAACAGTCCCGCGTCCTTAGAGGGACTACAGAAGGGAGACTTTATTCTTAAGGTACAAGAGACAGACACTTCTAAATCCACAGCTAATCACATAACTACAGTCCTAAAGGCTTGTAGGCAACAGGTCAAGTTAATGGTACAGAGATCTGAGGAAGCAGAGGTCAGTAAGAGTCAGGCAGCCGCCCTACACTTCCCCACACCTGGAAAACTTTCCCCCTCCTCCTACTCATCCCCTCCAAAGGTCAGTAAGAAGAAGGGCAAGAAGATGACGGATAAAGAGCTTATGATGAGCCGGCTACCAGAAGTGAGCACTGCTAATCTTCCAAGACCCAAGCCATTCTTTGCTACGTCACAGCTAGAAACGCAAATGCGTAACCCAATAGAGCTAGACAGACAGGAAGCGGTACGAGCTGTCATACTACTACAAAGAGAATCTGTTGATTTCTGTAGACGAGCACACGCGGCTTATTTCGAACCTCTCAAATCTGCTCACCTGACTCAATATGAACATGATCAGCTGTTCCTCCCTGTCGCGGACTTCTTGAGAATCTCAGAAGCTATACAGTCTAACATTGATATAAAAGGAAGAGACTATCTGACAAGTACAAGGGAAGGATCACCAGTTGTTTACCTTAACGTAGTAGGAGCTATATTCACATATGACCTCGAAGCGATGGTTAAATTCTTCAAACTTTATAACGAGACAAAAGAAAAGTCTCTTGAAGACGTCGCTAGACGAAGAGAAGATGAAGAATTCAGGAATTTCTTAGAACAATCACACAAAAAATCTGGAATAACTATAGAAGAATTCTTCAATTTCCCAGGGACTTACAAATCAGATCTCATCTCTAAACTTAGAGAAGTTGTCATGAATACTCCTCCTAAACACGTCGATTTCAAGACTCTACACGAGGTTATGTATAACTTAGAGAGGTTGGAGCAGGAACAAAGGGAAGAGAAGGATCTGGACAAGAAGCGTATTGAAAATCTCAGGGAGTTGAGAGACAAAATATCATTCAATTATAACGTTGAAAAGTTTGACATATGTCAGGACGCACAGAGACGCTACATAGCTGAAATAGAGCTAGAGACCGTAGGGAAGAAGAGAGAAGGGATTATCATGGTTCTGCTGTCTGATATGATTCTAATATGCGTGAATGATCCTCCTTATTTGTGTGTCAAATCAAACCCAATTTTTCTCAGTCAAGTAATGGTACATGACGTTAATTGTGTAGATGAGAGGGACTTTCAGTTAACAATAGTCGATGATGAAACTTTACAATATAGGGCGGGGAACGAGAAAGCAAAGGAAAAAGCGAAGAAGATGATTAGCGAACGGGCAGGGGGTGCTACGACCCTGAGGAGCAGGGTGCAGGCCAAGAGAAGCTTCACGACTCCAGGGTCTCCTAAAGAGGGGGGAGATATTTGGGAGGGAGGGAGGAAAATAAGCACACCGAACAGAAGAGACGGGTCTGCTTTAACATTCAAAAGTAATCTTCTTCCAAAGGAAAAAGACAAATACAAAAAGAAACCCAAAAGGTTAGAACCCCTCAAGGAGCCTGTACCCCAACGGAACCTCCAAGAGCTCATGGAACAGCACCCTATCACGGGGGAGGCGATGGAGAAATGGAAGGAAGGGTTAGACTCACTTCTGCTAGACCCTTTGGGTGTATTTTATTTGAAGAAGTACATGCAGAGAGAATTCAGTGAGGAGAATTTATGTTTTTACATAGAATGCAGGGAATATTTCTATCTACCGGAATCTGAGTTGATAGCCAAAGCTGAACACATTTATGACAAGTACATAAAGGCTGGAGCTTTGACACAAATAAACTTAGATGAACAAGTGCTAACAGAACTTAATAGAAATATGAGAATGCCAAAGAGGGATGTGTTTGTGAGGGCACAGGGTAACGTGTTCAATCTTATTAAGACTGATACTTATGTCCGTTTCATAAAATCCCCTATATTTGATATTCTCCCTTCAGAGATATAAGCAACTCTCCACTATATTTAGCTCACTTATACTATTCGTATTTTTATTATTATTTATTATTTATTCTAGCTTCAATTTATACATTTTTAAATCTTTATTTCTGATAATAGACTCCTTTCTCCAGTTAATAAGGGAAAAACAAGGGCGGTATAACCGTTCGAAGATCGCCTTGCCACTTTTGAATGGCTGTGCCACTCCATTAGGTTGATAGAGACACAGCTGGCCGCTGAAAAGCTTATCCATAAATACATAAATATCCTTGTTAATTTAATCTCCCTCAAAGCTTGTAAAATACCATCAAAATTAAATTGTACGTAAGCTCCTATCCTTCACTACATATGTGAATCAGCAACGAACAATAATTACCAGACAAATACAGTATATATATATATTGGTGTATTCACAATATGTAACTAATAGAACTTCATAATGGCTACTGAGACAGTAACACAGGTGAAAGGTGATCTGAGACTACAATTCCTAAAGAAACACGGGATCCCCCATAAGCCATGCTCTGTTGTACATGACCCTGTCCAAGGGTTGTTGGCCCTCGCTGGCACTGAGGGTGAAATACAAATAATGGGGAAGGCAGGAGTAGAGGCGACCCTCTCACAACCAGGATCCCTCCCAGTCTCTCAAGTATTTTTCTCTACAAATGAAGGGATTTTATTCTCACTTTGTGAGGCCGATAATTCTGTCACTAAATGGGACCTTAAGGCCTGTCCCCCGGAGTTGTCCGGCAGGTTCCTGTTGACGGGAGAAGGGATAACAATGGTATCAGCCTCTAAACCAGATGACAAGATGATAGTAGCTTATCTCCCTGTAGGGAGTGAGTGGATATATATAGGAACAGAGGGGGGTAATGTGTTCCTCTTAAACAAGCATTCCCTCCAGCTATCTGAGTACTCTATAACCTACGAGAAGCTGAGCAGTAGGGCTAGAGGAAAATGGGAATCACCTGGTTTCATTGTTGGCATAGAAGAATGTCCAGCAAATGCCTCGCTAATACTAATCCTCGTGTCAGGCGGATGGGTTAACCTCTGGGACATAAAATCGAATTCTTGCGAAGCTCAGTTCTTCTCTCCCGTTCGTGAAGTCATAACTATAGGAGTTTCCTGGCACTATTCGGGGAAACAATTCGCTGCTGGTTACACAAACGGTTCTCTGTCTATCTGGCAGTTGGACAGCCCCCAGAAGCCCTATCGTACTCATACATCCTCTGACCTATACGGAATGGCGGGTAACGCATCCATAACACGTCTCTTCTGGTTAGCTAACCAAAATTCTAAAGATGGACTGCTCCTATTCTCCGGGGGACCCGAGGGAGCAGAGACTACCCTAACCGTCCTCTATTCACTGTCCTCAAAACAGCACAGCTCGTCTCTCATAGCTCCTAGTGTTATCACAGACTTTGCACCCATTTCCTTCCATCCACACAAAGATAAAGCTCAATACCCTCATGCTGTAGCCCTGCTGTGTAGAGAAGAACTATTAGTATATGAAATAATGGATTACTTCGCTTGGCAAGAACTTCCTGTACCTACAGCTAATAACCTAGCTACATCTCTAGTCACTGCTATTAATTATATTGATAACTGTCCTATTGAGCTGATTGATACCCTCAGGGTGTTAGGGGAAGAGTTATGCTATAATCACCTCAAGGATAGTTATAAATGGCCGCTAAACGGAGGTACTAGAGAGCCGGAGGATGATAACTCACTCCTACTAACTGGACACGAGAACGGAGATGTACGCTTCTGGGACGCGAGCAGGAACAAGTTAGAACTGATCTACTACATCAAGTCTACCCCCCTCTTCAAATCGCCCCCTCCTCCAAGGCCACCACCACCCACACGATCACCATCTGTCACCTCGCCTACTTCTCAGACAACCCCAACAGAGGAATCCCCGAAAACTAAATCATTACCCCCTCGACAAAAACCCTCTGGCTCCTCACAAACTCCAGAAGCTAAATACGACGTCTCCAAATCAATAAGTCGGAATATCCGTGAGCAGGACTGGGGCTCATTTATCGTTATAGAGAACAGAGAGGGAGAGAGGGAAAGGGAGCTAGCAGTTAGTTACCTAAAGCTGTGTCCTGTAAGCAAAGTGTTATGTGTGTGTAATAGAAGTCGTTATCTGATACTTCACAGGCTACTTAGTGTTGTAGAGCAACAGCAGGAACTGGTACAACTGTCTATAGCGGCACAAGATACTCCCTCCCCCAGTCTCGTATTCAACTCTAAGTCCCAAGCTAAGCGGGGATTTAATCCACATATAATAGTCTACTCTGGAGAGTATCCTACACATATTGGTTTCGAACCTGACTGCCATATGGTATTCATAGAATTGAAGGCTTCAGTTTACTTCCTGTCACTAGAGACTAATTCTCTCTACAATGAACTGTCTCTCACTCAAATCGCCGAACTCAAACGGACATTTTTTGAGGATAGGAATAAACGAAAGGGCTTAATTAAAACTTTGACAGAGCTAAACGATAGCTTGAGTCTGTTCGTAGAGACCCTGGCTAGTGAGAAGTTAACACACTTCTCAGTGAGCAGGAGTGAGATATCAAAATGCTACAGGTTCTTCCTTGGTACCATGAATGGTCACTTGGTATGTATACCTGCAGCACTAGACCGCACACTCAATCTATCCCCTTCCTTCTCGAATCCTGACCTGATAGCATTTGATTTTTGGGACGCTACCAAAAGAAAATTGGACCCAGGACCAGTTATAACTATTCACCACCTCGAGACAGTGGTCCCATCGGGTCCCACGGGGTCTCAGGAGAGATCTACCTTAGATGAGTTTGTCGTGGTCGTGTGTCCTCGTCTAGTGAGGGTTAGCAAGGTGTCTTGTCTGGATAGAAAGAAAATGAAAAATTCTCCAAACTTTAAGGCATTCATAAAAGACAAGATAAAAGCTTCGTACCTTATCAAATCCAATCCAGAAGGAGAACACCCCTCTTTCCATTTAGCCTGTCTCCTGGAGAGCGGGACCTTAGAGATCCTAGGGGTACCTGACCTTTCTACAGTGGTGCAAGAGGATAAGGCGTTCCGACCCTATATCAGCTGCGATACTTTCTATCTCCATGAGAACGGCAAGGGTGTGTTTTTACCTTCCCCTAGCTCTATACAGAGAATATGCATAAGTAGGGAAGATACAGATTCTAATACTTGTTTATACAACGAGAGACAGACACCGGACACGCATATAAACACCTCATTCTTCCACAAAGGCAAGAACCTAACCGCTAGCAGAGTAGAAGTACACGATCTGTTAGCTGTACAATCAGAGAGATACAAGTACAGACAGGAGCAGAAGAATCGGACACATAACAAAGCACAGGGGGGGAAAGACGCCATGGGAAAAGCTCTGGATGGCCTGGACGAGAGAGAAGAAAAACTAAACCTTGTGGCTGACAGAGCTGCTAACTTGAGTTCTATGGCTGAGTCTTATCTTAAGAATACACGAGCAATTGCTGAGAAGTATAAATAGTAATTTTAACTATTCTAGAACTTTGTATATCTATGGTATTTGTACGTAAATAATTCATCAAACTTGATTTTAATATTTTCACACCTCGGGAAGGACAACAGTGTTG
Source organism: Oopsacas minuta (assembly GCA_024704765.1). Classification (NCBI taxonomy): domain Eukaryota; kingdom Metazoa; phylum Porifera; class Hexactinellida; order Lyssacinosida; family Leucopsacidae; genus Oopsacas; species Oopsacas minuta. The sequence goes on along the minus strand of JAKMXF010000354.1, from coordinate 997,389 downwards.
GATCCAAGGGGGGGAGGTCTAAGATGGTTTGATGTCCCCATTTTTGTAATATTGTGTGTGAATATATACAGCCAACTTCCGTTATATCGAACACGGATATATTGAAATGCCCGCTTATGTCGAAGTTTGAAATTATACAAATATGGTCACAAACCGTCAAATTCCATCGTGGTTATTTCGAAGTCATTATCGCAGTCCCTTGAGCTTCGATATAACGGGTGTTAAACGTATGTAGCAATTACCTGTCTATCTGGCAGCCCTAAAGTACTCACAATGCTCAAAGTCAGCCCCTCCCTTCCCCCATTGAACGGTCCCACGGGGAAAAATAAACAAGAATACTATTTGGCTAATCTTTGGCCATATTTATCCTAATAATTATTAGAATATCATAAAATAATGTAATATACTTAATTATGAATCTGTATGTTATTCTGATATATACAGCCTGGTTACCTAATCGGTCAAATGATATGTGTGTCTGTTATTGATACGTTAGGAGATAGACAGGGTAACAGCCATAAACACATCCATCTGTGTCCGAATATTTCTTGTAAAATAATCTTTATCGGCCTTTTAATTTTTTTAACCCTCTTCCCGTTGATGAATATCCATTTGTTAGAATAGTAGTTGTCCCATATAGAGGATAGGAACTGGTCCCCTAGGGTCCCTCCTGTGAACAGTCCGAATACCAGGAATATCAGCAGAGCTATTATGACTAAAATGATATCGATAGTTTCCATGGCATGTCTATGTATATACCAGCTGACTAGTGAGTATGTGAGTAAGTAGAAGCATAGTAGAGTTGTGTAGAGGCAAAATAGAACAAAGAATTTTTTATTTCTTCCACCAACACAGTTATTAATCCATACACAGTGATGATCACGTCTATTTATGCATCTTTTACATTTTCTGCAGTGCACTGCTTGTGGAGGTTTGTATGCCTCACAGGATTTACACATTGTCCAATTTTCTTGGCTCTCGTGGCTCTCCTCTCCCGAGGACTGGGAGGGGTACGCCGTAAGGTACCCTCGCCCCCTAGAGGGGAAGTCTGAGAAATCTATTTTCACATCTGAAAGAGGGACCATGCCTGGGTTTGAAAATGTAGCACGGAGATAAGAAAATAAACTGAGTAGCACCCCTGTATGTATTGTGAACACGTTAATATATCCCCATGCTCCTCCTGTCCAATTGGGTCGTATAACGTGACCTATCATGATGTAGTACGCCAGTCCATATATGGTATAGGATATGATAAGACATACTATACCCTCGAGGTCTCTGCGACACACAGGCATAACTAGTGGGAGAGCAGATAAGTAGATTATACGTAGCCTTTATCTAATAGAAAACTAGCAATGTATTTACATATGATAATATTAATGCAACCACAGATTGTGTTGAAATTGTCCCGAAGCCCTCGGAAGGAGGAGCTTAGCTTGCTAATAGCTAACTCAACTGTATGTATTTATTCCCTCTCAAGACAGTCCACTAAACAACACAATTATTATCATTCATATCATCGGTTTACATGCAATACGTGCAAACAGTGTGAAGTGAGAATTCATTATTATTCTATGTTTGTAATAAAAGGCTGGAGATATTTACAAATCTGGTAAGCCAAAAGGAACAGGAAGCAAGGGAGGTAATTATGGTACAAAATCTCTGTATTGAGAGCAATCAGTGAGTATTCTTTGTAGTTTAGTTTGCTTTGCACTTCTGAGACAAGAACTCTCCTTCTTCTGACTGAAATCACTCAGAAATGTTTGTAAGCCAATTTTCCCGCTCAAGTAGTCCTCAGCTATCTGATCCGCTTCTGTGTTATCGTCATTAGCCAGCTGTTCCAGACTTCTCATAATTCTAAACTCTGAGAATTCCATAAGTTTATTCTGTTGCTGTTCTAAGGACCTGAATTGTGTAAGCAATTCCTGCATAGTATCTTGCTTCATTTTCAGAGATTCTCTTTCCTGTTCTAGAAACGGTTTTAATTGTATGTTCCCCTGGGCTAGCTCCAGATTCTCCTGGAGTAACCGTACTCTCTCCCTCTCCCCTTCGGCCTGAAACCCCTCAAAGTCTACAAATCCGAGCAGCTGTCCTTCGTCTGTAGCAGAATCCAATTCCTTGAGTCGGTCAATTTCAAGATTTTCGATCGCCTCGTAGTTGATCCACCGTATCCGCTCCTCCTCTCTCCCTGTCGTGATAACCTGGGGGGCCGCCTGAGGTACCGGGGGGGGCGTGCCACTTACAGGGGGAGACCCTGAAATATACGACGCATGAGGGACGTAGAATTGGGATGCATTTGCCTCTCTGTGGGGGACACTGTTGGGATGAAACGAAGACAATTCTCTAACCAAAATATCCAAGACTTTACCCAAGTCCTGATGCATCGTGAAATCATTCAATTGTTTGAATCCAACAACATTATTATTAGTATCGAACCATGGATGATCTAACGGAGGATATACGATAACAGTAGGGCGATCATTCGGGAAATTAGAGGGAAACTGAAGATATAAAGTGTGTTCTGTTCCCAAAGATGATTTGAATTTTAGCTGATACTCTGAATCCTTCTCAATCTCTAGCATTTGAGGAAAGTGTGTTCGGACAGAAGATACTTGTCTAATTCTATGCTTCTGCATAGCTGTAGCCTGTGGTATGACAGTTACCTTCTTCTGAGGCCTGAATATGCTAGTCATTCTAATTTTACACAAATTTTCAATAGTTATACTGTATTTATCAGAGATAAACACAGTAAACTGCCAATATATCAAAGTTCAAAGGATCGCGACGATTACTTCGATATAACCAACGTAATGATGTAACTTTGATGGTTTGGGTATTTGTACATTTGATTTGACCTATTGCCCGTACCTCCTGATTATTGTACAAGTACCCTTAAGACAACCGATTTTACTTAGATACACTCCAGCATCTTTGGTATTCAAATCAGCTACGAGCTATTTGTTTAAACAGTATGATAAAGTGAATTGTATTTACAAGCGATGGGGAGTTTAATCTAATGACTTCACTATTCATATTCAGAATTTAGACTTTGCATTGAGTTTTGTTCTGAGATCTACGCTGGATTTAGCCACACAGATGAAATTATCGTCACTATCGTCAGAGCTGTCTCGATCCTGTCCCCGGTGGTCTGTGTATAGTTTTAGGAATTTTGAGGGGGCCTGCTGGGAGGATTCTATGTCTGCTATGTACCCCTCCAAGTTCTGATCCATTTCTATGTTACGGACATTTATCTGAGCACCTAATCGCTTCTTAACCTGTCTTTTCCTATCTTTGCTGTCTATCGATAGTAAGTGGTCAGGATGGAGGTCTCCGCGGTGAGGGTTCCCGTATTTCATGTAGTAGCGACTACGTGTGGCGGCCCCTGGCTGTTTCCGATCAGCTGTCGTAGCGTAGCGTAGTTTTAAATTTACATTCTTGAAATGAGGTAGAGCTACTCTCCATGGATTAACTTCTACCATGACCTCAGATTCATTTGAGGAGACCCCGCTGTCAGCTTTATCTTCTCTCGCCGGTTGTATAGGGATTGTTGATTCTAACGGTTTATATCCGACACTAAACAGGGCCTGTGTGGCAGTTGTCTTGTCTTGGAAACGAATGTTACAGCTGGTATCATTTACCCATTCTAAGCTAACTTTACCAAAAGCTAAGAAGTACTGACATAGATCTGTGTTACTCATGTCATCTGTTCCCTTCATGTGTAGCGTATCTAGTCTAATACGAGGATGATCAAATCTGTCAAATTCTATTTCCTCTCCCTCAGGACATAATCTGTCTGAGAAGTAAGGTATATCTTTATTTGTGTTCGAAGGTTGTGAGTTATTGGGACCAGGGGAGACCAGAGGGGATGTCTCTGTCCCTCTAGGATGGGAGGGAGGGCTAGTGGGGTGTGGAACTGGAGAGGAAGGAGGATCTGAGAGAGAATCTCCTGTGGTGTGGTTTGTATCTTTTCTAAGGGGGTCTATTACGTCATCTGTATGTACCCCTGTAACGATAACGGGTGGAGGGCAGGGTCCGAATTGTTTCGGGGACTCTTCTCTCTGTGTCGGGAGTTCTCCGGGGCTAGGAGGGGAGGAAGGGATCGAATCCAACTTCTCAGATGTATCGGACATACCAGTACACGTAGCTAAAAGTTAATGTTACAAAATTGTTAATCATACACATGTAAATGTGTTAATACGTTAATAAATATGAATTTAATAAATACTAAAACATAAATACCAAATACACAGAATTGTATACTTTAAGAGTTCTGTAAGGACCTGACCTTTTCAATTGCACATTTAAATTCTCGAATTAATCTCGCCTTTTCTGGTCTAGACTTACACTTTATGATTAAGTTAACTTTTTGTTCAATGCCTTGACTTCCAATCGAGACCATATTGCTCACTCCGTCGCTATCTGGAAAGTCTTTAAATGTGCAATAGAACAGTAGTAGAGCCAGTTTGTAATGTACTAGGTCGTCCAGTTCTTTGTACTCGACTATACCGTGTTTTGAAAGTTTCAGTTTAAACTTATTGTCATACGAAATTACTATCAGTAGCCGCGGTAGTAGAAATAGAGTCATTTCTGGTCCATCTCCCTTTTTCTTCCATTTCCCCGTCTCTTCAGTTGGATTCAGCCAAGTTACATCAAACTTGTGTTTCAGTTCGGCGATATCTACGTGTACTCCAACTTTCCTCAGCCCTGAATCAGTCAGTATTCCATTAAATAAGCTCGAGAATTTCTCACTCATGTACTGTATCTCATCAATATAGCCCGCTACTCTATCCATTATCTGAATTGCATTGGAAATACTTTTGTACTCTTCACTCCCTTTGCTAACGCTATCTCTCATGTTACGTAAGAACAAGGGGTAACGCAAGATACGTTGTATGGGCAGAGCCAGGAGGGAGTCAAACCTGAGCTCATGTTTATTATGAGGGTTTCTAGCTCCAAAGAAGGCGAGCACCTCCTCACTGTCTGTGTTAATTAGTTCCTGAGCATTCCTATAGCTCGTACAGAATATACTGAACAGACGAAAATTGTGTGAATGTTGAATGAACAAATTAGAAATTTTGAGTATTAAATTCGTAGCAGTGCTGTCATCTTTTTGTGAACCAAGGGCTGTCTGTAATTGTGAAAATAAGTCGTTTTGTCTGGCAAGTATTTGCTGGGTTTTTTCACAGAGACAAGTTATTTCACTTTGACTCACAAAAGATTCATGTTGCAGTGACTTCAAATATCTTAAAATATTACCAATATAATTCTGTTAATAATTAACAATGCGTAGGTTGTTTGATAGACAACCACCAGGCTATATTCCAGGTGTTCAGTATTATTCAGACGAACAAACAGAGTTAAATAGCACATTCCATTGCACCAACAAGTTGATGCGTGTCCAGCTGTAATATACTAATCACATTATGGGGGATAATTCAAGAATTTGCAGACATATACAAAACCTAGAAAAAGACTCCTAGCCCCATTGAACAACGTCCCTAGAGATGAGTATGTATATATGGAATTGATAACGATACTACGAATCAGGGACCAATAAAACACATGTCGAAAGATATGCATAAAGCTGGAGTTAATTAGGAATTCATGACAACATTATTACTGAGTATAAATGATAATTAATAATACGGAATGACTCTTCTAATATCACAGGTTAGGAAACTAAATCAAATTCCTAACATTACGAAGTAATTTTAGGAGCCCCGCTAACAGCGGGTACAGTTGTCTCCTTATCAATTCACGGCATTTTTATGTAATACTGAAAATCGCGGTTAAAAATTAAAGTTTTCAACCCAAAAAATATTTCTAGTAATTTCCAGAAATCTGAATTAACTAATTCATATATACAACACACAAACACCAAAATTGTTAGAATAAAAAGTAGATTACTGCTACAGAATTATACGTACGATACATGCTTAGTTCCAATACAATCCGAGGACAAATTGTAAAAATAGATTCCACTAACTGAAAGTAGCACAAAAACGATAATTAATATAATTAATATAATGAAAAATAACCTTATTTTTTGTTTCCAGGAATAGATAAAGCTTATAATTGCCTAATACAACAGTGCTACACAATTATGCGTCATTATAATATGCTGCTTTGATCATATGGACCTCATACCATTAGTACTAGGTTCTTACCTTTCAGTTAGTAAGCCGAGAGCTGAAATAAATTCTTTCTCTGTAAATAATAGTTCATTACAGCATTGAGTAAGTCTACTGAGGTGTGGAGGGAGGGATCCTTCCTCTAGGGGAGATCCTATGTCCCATAGTCTTACACTATAGTTAAGTTCTTGTGAGTCTGTCATTAGAGTATGGAGGAGATCTCCTTCTTCATAATCCTGGTCTGGGTCCTCTAGCTCTGAGAGCTCACGGATACTCATGAATGATAAGTGCTTCGGGTTGGGGATAACCAGGGGTCCGATCTCGTGTGTGGACAGTCGAGAAGTGCTTGCGGGGGGAGCGGGACAAATGAGCGTGTTTATTAACTCAATCTCTTCGACTGAATAAGGAAGTCTCCTCCGTTTCGTCCGGAATTCAATCCTGACAGACTCTTGACCGAGTAGAGAGTACACAGCTTCAAGAGATATCGAGTGAGTACTCGTACTGTTAATAGAAAGTATTTCATCTCCTAAACACAGTCCGAATATATCTGCCTGACCACCTACACAATATAATTATATTTGATCCTCTCGATCACTCTCAAGGAAGTTAATAAAAGTACAGTCAACTCCCTGTTATATCTAACACGGACATGTCTAAGTAATTATCGCGTTGCCTTTGAGGTTCGATATAACCGGAGTTTACTGTATTAGTGTTTGTATTATAACTGAGTCTATTTGAAATAGAATTAATACTGAAAATGAATGCATTATCCGAAGGAAATCTCTTTCTGTTTTTGGGCCGCAATTGCTAACAGAAAAATATCAAAAGTTTACTTAAAGATTTTTCAGTTGCACAATGTCCTCGGAGGAGAAGATATTTTGTTATCAAAATAATAAAATTGAAATTATAAGATTGAAGCAAACTGGGGAAGAATTGAACAGAGTTGAATACATCACTTATTGTAAGAAACAAGAAAACCCAGGAACGATTGGAAACACATATTTACTCCTTGTTATCAATTCTACGTTTCGGAATGATATAAATATCTTCACAAAAATGTAAAGATCATCCACTTATCAATCAAACTAACATTCTAACAAACTCAAATGTCAATCGATAATTCTCCAAGCTGTCTGGATACATTAGTGTTTAGTTCTTTGTTGAGCAGTCTACCAGACGAAATTATCCTCAAATCCAAAATCCAAAATTTGAAGAAATTATTTATCACACTTAATGCTACCCCGCTACAGGTCTCAAAAATAAAATCAAGGAGGAGATTGCTACAGTCAAGGTTACACACAATTGCTAGCAGAGCCAGAGCAAAGGCGGTTCTTGCAAGTTTAAAGAAGACTAAGGAGGATCTTCTCAAAGAGAAGAATGAAATTGACAAAGAACTGTCAGAGTATAAATGGAAAATATCCCAAATATATTCCCCATAACAAACCAGCTGTTATGAATATCTATGAATCACGCTCAGTTCGCACATCTGCTTAAAAAGGACACCTCTCTGCTCTGCTGTAATTCCATATATACAATTTGCAAACATCAACGGGCCATGAAAATTAACAAAAATAATGAATTTAATAAATGCTTATTAAAATATTATTCCGTAATCTTATGGATTCTCATGTGACAGCATATTCGTATAGCATATGCTTAGGTAATAGAATGATAACTGTTACCACGAACTAGAAGACTACCTTACTGTGTGTATTCCAATATGGAATTTGAAACTGAAAGAAATATGACAGTTTAAACAAATATATCTTTGCACCACCGCGCTTATGTCCACGCCGAGACAATTAACAAATTCCTTCTATTTTCCTTACTTTGTCAGATACTATATATGTAAAACAAAGTGTGTGCGTATGTGTGTGTCCGCGCGTTTTCTCAGAGATGCCTGGGCCGATTCGAACCAAATTTTGTGTGTCGACTAATTAGTACTCAACCTTTTCAATTAAGAAATATTTTTCGAATCGAACCATTTGTGGATAAGATATGTGAATTTATCACCTCGGCCATATAAATCAATGCATTTTCGGAGTAGGTGATAATATCACCTAAAAATCAATAGACACCGTAGTGGATCAGAATAATGCTGTTCAATATTCAACTGAGTTTCTAAACTCCTTGCAACCACCAGGATTACCACCTCACAGGTTATCACTCAAAATCGGAGCACCTATCATGCTTTTGATTGTTAACTGAGAGCTATTACATGCGGACGCATAGCGTTCGCAAACTCTAAAGACAATTTTGAGGGCCGAAGGTCCAAAAAAGCATTCGCAGGAATTAGCAGAATATCCGCCCAGAGGGCGGAGTTGCGGCTAGTAAGTTGTATAAGTTACCAAGTCAGATATAACGAAGTGAGAATGTATTCCCAAAGATAAGTCAGTTCTTTGTAATTATTCAAAGCCATAAATACTAATCATTTATGCCGGGTTAAGTGGAATAAAATACACGAAAATTGTGGCGCAATAAACAATTTGGCGGATTATCCGGGTGGCACTGTAATTGATTTTACTCCGCTTATAACGAAAATGAAACCGGGGTCCCGAGAACTTCGTTATAACCAGAGTTAACATGCCTTCTAGTTAGGGGAGGAGACGGACACTCCCAAATCTGATGATACCCTCCATGAGTGACTTTCCCCTCGTGAACGATTATGAAACAACATGTACTAGTCACCTGATATACAATTAGAAATCGTTCATTTGCAAAAGTTATCGCTCTTTCCATAATAATTAGCATAATTAGCATTCTCTATAAATTATATTATCCCAAAGCTCTTGATATGTCTGAAAGGGAAAGTATTTAAAGAATAATAGTTACATCTTTTCGCCTCAATACGGCAAATTTTACAAAAATGTAATTCGTTGTAACAAACTTACATCGCGGATTATGGGATTGAAGAGTATATAAGTGGACCTAGCTAACAAATGATCACAAATAATCTAGCAGGAAAAGAGACGATCTAGATGACTTCTAAAACGATACCTACCAAATTCGAGATGATACATTCGAATATTGTCCGACTCCGCCAAGTTTTTCAGGACATGGAAGCGTCCGCACAGTTCAGAAATAAGATACGTGTTTACCGCCGGATGATGAAAAGCCGCGAATACGCGAGAAGGCACAGAGAAAAAAATAATAAATATTATTGTAATCTCCAAGCGCAGAAGATAAAATTGAAGAAAGAGAAAAGGGAGCTTGAAGAAGAGGTTAAATTCTACAAGTTTTATCTGAATAAAGCGCTCTATTAACAATCCTACTTTCTAAGATTCAGTAAATAGGAATTATGAATTTTCAGGAATATTTGTTAATTTTCTGTGCTCAAAATTAATGTATTTTCGCTCAATAAGTTTGTGTAATTTTGCTCTTTGGATTGACTGATTAAATAAAACGCTGTAAAGTTGAAATATTTGTTAATTATCTCGCTAAAAACATTATTTTATATTTTCACTCTGTCTGGCATTGTTCCTGCAGAGTGTCAATAATTGTCTTTCCTATATTTGCCTGTTTATTTTATGAATTTGAAGTAAAGTATAATTGATTGGGAATATAATGAGAATATACAATCACAGAAAATATGAATCTAAGCAGCAGAGCAGAAACAGCAGAGCAGAAACACCAGACCAGAAACACCAGACCAGAAACAGCAGGGCCGGTGATAGTTGAAGATATTATCTAATAACTACAAATAGTAAACTCTTCAATACGGACATTTTAATGATTTTTTATATTGATAGAATTTTCAAAGGATTTAATTTGTATTAATAGATTTTTCTTTTCATCTTCTAGTTTTTTTTTCAGCTGTTTGAGTCTCAACATCTCCACGCGATGTCTGTCTCTCGCATCCTGAGCGTAAACACGTGATTTTAACTTCCTCCTGGTCACTGAAACGGACTCAAATTCCTCTTTCGTAGCTGATTTTTCAGTGAGTCTCCTCCTCAAGGTGATCAAATCCAGTTCCTGGATTTCTTGTTCAGATAGGTCATCATTTCTGGGAGGTTTCCATAGATACTGTGCAAGTTCAAGCAATTCATTTTCCATTGTAAATTTTTACTTTTCTTATTTGTAATTGTTTACTTATTTTTTGTGTATTTATAAGATAATACATCAAAACTACACTTTATATACTGGAGATAAATTCACGTTGTTGGAACACGTTCTGTATCCCTCAAGCATATATCTCCGGTAGAATACACAAAATTAGAGTTTAATATCTATACAATGCATTTTAATGTGCCGAGAAATATTTGCATTATCAATATACTCAAAACTTTCACTTTTGTTAATTAAAGAAAATTTTCTTTTGGAAACATATGCGAACGAGTAGAATATACGTTTGTATGTTTCTACAGCAAATATATTACAAATTTCTTATATGGAGCACCTTAGTACCAGTAACTTCAAAAATTCATAGTACAGCGGACCAACTGTTCCAAACCTGGGGTCCGTAGACTCCTTAGTGGACAGTAGGTGGCCAACAGGATCTATTGCAGTCTATGGGAGGGCCACAGAATGTGTTAAAATTGGTATAGGGTGAAAATATTGGGAGCTGCCCAGGGGATTATCCACGCGTATACGGCGCGGCTACGTCCGCACGAATTCCAGCGATAAATAGAATCTGTAAATTATCATAAACTAACCTCTAATGACGTCAGACACAATAAAACTACGTGTGAATTTCCCATAAATATTTTTTTCCAAAACTTCAATAGAAAATCCTAACTCCACTTCATCAACAGGATATAGATCAATAATATGGATTGCCTTAGAACAGAGCTCAAGAGAATATATTGTGTGATCTCTAAAGTATTCGTGTTCTGAGGGAAAACTGTATTCTGTCGTATTTTCCGAATGATTAATCTGTATATAATAATCCTATAGAACAAGGAAAACGTATAATATGCACATAATAATTACTTATTAGCCAAGGCTCACGCTATCACGTACAGGCCGTAACTAGGGTGTAACACTTACATTCCATGCACCAATTTTTCAAATCTTTACAGTAATCCTATTATGACCGTCGGAGAACGTACATTGATTAGGTTTCAATATATTATCGATAGCGGTTAGTGACTTCTATTTCAAAGCATTACAAGGAAAGGTCTTTATTAAATTGGACATAACCAGGTGTTTTGAGGCCTACTTTTTTACGGTTGCCGTTCTACTCAATTTTTCTAATAAAAGATCGAATTTGAATATTGTTTTTGTGGCAAAAATCACTGGAATTATTATAAAGTTCTCACTTTCAGTATTAGAAATCTTTAACTTTCAACTAACTTGATTAGCTAACCTATTAATGTCTGTCTTGCTAGTTCAAATTAAATTTGACTCAAAGTGAAACTGAAAACATTTTGTATTATTGGTTTAGGAAGGAAATTAAAATAGAACTGAACACCGCTAGAATTACGGATTAAGCAGATTTGAGTATATTTTAAAATATAATAAATATGGAATTTTGATATCTCACCTGAGGATCTATGTTCTTATTAATACAGGAATGAAGGAGGACATCTAAAATTAAGCTGGAATGAGTAATAACAATAACAGACACTTCTCCATCTGGATACTTAATCTCCACAGACCTGGGGCTGTCTCTAGAGGCTGGACGATACACTCTCTCCTTCCTTGCAGGCCTGCTAGCAGATACTGTCTCTAATGTGGCAACATTGTTGTTAATAGTAAAATTGATGTCTGATGGAGTAGAAGGCAAGAGTTCTAGAATATTTTTTAACTTCTTCCGTTTAGCTGGTGTTTGTACTTGAGAGAGTCTATTTGAGTGTTCCTAATAGTGAATACTTTTAAAGTTAACTGTCGTGACATCTTAACCCAGAGTTATTAAGGAAAACAAGAGTAGAAATTGCATATCATAATTATGGAATACTTTATTCTCTATATAGACCTCAGTTTAGATAAGGAAATGAAGTATAGCTGTGAATTTAATGAACACAGGAAAGAGAGACTGTAAGTTGTTTGTTGTAGTATTACAACCAGATGAAGAAAATAGCGAGACGAAGTTTGTATTTACCTTGAGATTGTTTTCGGATGACATGTCGCCCAAAATACGAAGGGACAGCTATTAAGTATGCAAATACAGAGTGACAAACGCAAATCAGCTTATATACATTTACACTATTGAATATAAGAATAAGCAATAAACAAACAAGCAATACTTTTGCAGTGTATAGGCAGATGAATATTTAGTGGAATTAATAATTTCTAAGTGAAATATCCCTACATAAGCAAAACACAAATCTTTCTCTGAACAGCTCCTCTAACTCTTCTACTGACTTTCTCTTCGTTTCAGGAAGAAAGAAAATAACAAACAACAAAGACAAAATATTGATAAGCGCAAGCAAAAAAAATGTTGATCCATATCCAATTAATTGACTCAAAAACGGGAATAGAAGTAAAACAATAAATATAACTAACCAAGAACCTAAACTTGAAATACCCGCTAGAGTTGATCTCACCTTCAAGGGGAACAACTCCCCTAACAGAATGAACCCAACTGATCCCCACCCCAACCCATGCAAGAATCTAACCCCTGCTAAACTCACGACAGGCAATACACCCAAATACCCATCACTAGTTGTATTAACATCAGTACTGAGAATACCATCAGTTACATACACATAGATTGACATAGCAAACAGACATAATATTATACCAGCTCCTGATATAATGGTTAGCACCTTCCTACCAACTCTATCAACTAGTGCTAGGAGTATAAGGTTAGCCGCTATAGCAAACAGAGGGAAGAATAGAGAAGCAGTCTTTGGGTTACTAAGAATGAAATTAGTCTCTGATAATATTCGAGTAGCGTACGCATCAATTACATCTGTCCCTGTCATTGGTTCAAATATCATATATGTTAATCCTATGGCCAGGGCCTTGAAGTGATATTTTTGGAAGAGAGACAAGAGTCTTTCTTTAATTCCTGTAAATGCTCTTTGAGTCAACACCTTCTCAACTTCCTCTCCCTCACTGACTGCATCTTCCTCACTCCGACCTAATCGGACCAATACAGATACTCCTCTCTTGTGTAACCGTCTTGATATTAACCAAGTAGGACTGTAGCATATAAACATTAACGAAGGGGTGTATAACACATCGATAAATACAGTGATAAGAGCTAGCCATCTGAACGACAGGAACAAGCCAAATATGTAAGCACTCAGTGTACCGAATCTGAGGGAAAGACCAAAAAATCCTGCGAAAAAGCCCTTAACTTTAAAGTGTGAAACTTCTCCTATGTAAATTGGAACTGTTGTAAAGCAAAGCCCAGCTGATATTCCAGCAATTACCCGCCCGATTATCAGCTGTGTGGCGCCCGAGCTACTGGCTATTATAAGATAAGACCCTGTGGATATGAGAGTAGATAGGATCAACACAAGTTTCCGTCCGAACACCTTAAGAAACGGGACAACACAAACACACCCTATGCCAACACCAAGAGCGTATATAGATGAGAATATAGGAAATGTGTACAGTGAAAGGAGGCCTGATTGTAAGAACTCAAGAGAAGTAGGAGAAGAGTATCCTAATCCGAATCCTAGCTTGAAAGTACTGAGATTAGCGATGAGAGTTACAAGTAGAACTTCCCAACTGCTGTCTTGCCAAAGAGATTGAGACTTCAAATATTTTATCATTCATATATTTAACAGTTTGATTAGAAGTATAATTTAATAAGATCTATCATATTAGGCCCATTATACTGGGTTACATCAATACTCACCTTTATAGCAGCAAATAATGAACTCTTTAAGACAAATTGTTGATTCGAATTACTCGTATTATCACAGATAAATGCATAAGCAGTAGAGGCTGTGAATAGTCCAAGCTTCTTAATACTCTGCTTACTGGTTACGGATATGGTGGATAGGAATGTGTCTGGAGTAGGAAGATCTGTGTTGTTAAGAGAAGCTATGTAGCATTTTGTCCTAGAGAAATATGAATACTTAATACCAGGGCTTACTAGTTTTGTATAGTTTTGTATAGGTTTATGTCAGATCACTTGCTGCCTAGTCACTATACTGTATCCAAGCAGATTGTAGACTGTATTCTACTCCAAGATCAATTGGTCAAAGATCTGATTACTCATAAACAGAGGAGAGATACTACCCTTCCCCCCTCGCCCCCTCAGTCTGTAGTGAGTGTGCAGAGCTCTGTAACAGATGGATTCTTAGAGATACAGAATTTAGAGGCACAGCTGGAATGCTTGAAACAGGAAAAAGAAATTTTAGGAGAAAAACTTGAAGCTGAGACAGAGCGAGCTGAGAGATCAACAGCTGAATCAGAGATATTATCCAAACAACTGGAGAGAGAGAAAGAGACATTCGAAAACGCGTTCGGACTGATGAGGACACGCGCGCTTCAAGAGAACTCTAAGAACGAGGACCTCTCTACACGGTGCGCCGCCCTAGAGGCCATGCTGACGAAGAAAGACCAGGAGCTGGCGAGCAAAGACGAGAAGATCCGAGAGCTTAACGGTCAACTTAAGAAACACAAAGAAGCACACAAGCACCTTCTATCAGACATGTCTCTTAAAATGCAGCAGGAGTTATTCATTGACAAGATGGTAGCAACTGGAACAAGTAAGAAGCAGAAAAAATAATCAATCACTTCTAATTTAATTAGTAAATCTATACCTGTATAACTCAGCTTGTAATAGATCAACAGAGAATTCCAATGGTGTTAATTCGTTACTAAGTTTCTCTTTCAAAGAGACATCTTGTGTTGAACTTAGTTTGTTATCAGCTCTGTTCTTTATTTTAAGATCTCCTTCTATCTCTGTCTCCAGCTGTGTACATCGCATCCTCAGTTTATCAATAGCTAAGCTCCTATTCAGTTGTCTGGTGCATGCTATTGCTGCAGAGCAGTGTAACTGTTGAATCCATTTCAATAATTCTCCCTGAGTTATTGCCTATGAGGATGAAGTTATAAATGCAGTGTAACCTCACAAACGAGAGCGGTGGAAAGGGGAGCCACTGGAAATGGAGTGAAAAAATATAAAGCGAATCCCTATTCCCATAAAAATGAACCTCCACAAACGGGGAGATGGGTTAGCATTTTAGGCGTCCCTGGCACCCGTTAATGGATATAAATACATACCTGCATATAGTAAGCATGTCCATTAGGTAGACTAATAGTGAACACATGATTCCGTTTAAAACACTCATAAGCAGTCTGCACCAGACTACCCTCTAGATCTAGACAGAGTATTGGATCAGCTCTAGCATTATACAGTACAGAGCTGTCCTCTTTACTGTGTAGTATCAGAGATGCTCCTCTCACACTACACCAGTGTCTCTTCCATCTATTCTTACTAGATATATGTAATCTCTTCTTCTTGTGTGACATCAGCTTACTAACTTCTAACCAACCGCTCTTAGAAGAAACTACAATTCATAATTAAATTACGTACTGTAGACTCCTCATAATAGGCCCACTTCAGGACCAGGCCAATTTGGCCCGATTAACAGGTGTTTCTATTAAACTGAGTTTACTATACACATATAAGATAGCTATTATGGATGTATGTCTAGACTCATACACACACAAATACGTCCCAGACCTGCTGAAGGGTAAAGTAGCCTTCATAACCGGGGGAGGCTCAGGGATAGGATTCAGGATAGCAGAGCTATTTATGCGTCACGGATGTGATTGCGTCATAGCTAGTCGTAGCTTGTCTCGTGTCGAAGAGGCAGCAGTGGGACTTAGAGAAGGGACAGGAAGGAAATGTCTCCCTATCAAGATGGATGTCCGTAAATATCCAGAGGTGGAGAATGCTGTGAGGGAGGCTATGAGGGAATTCGGGAAGATTGATATCCTCGTTAATAACGCAGCAGGGAATTTCCTATGTCCAGTCAGCGGCATGTCTTCCAATGCTTTTAAAACAGTTATGGAGATAGATACACTAGGAACATTCAACTTATCAAAATGTGTATACACACACTGTTTCTCACAACCAGATAGGTCAGGAGTTATTCTAAACATTTCTGCTACTCTTCACTACCAAGGAGTAGCCCTGCAGGCTCACGTGGGCGCCGCGAAGGCAGCGATAGACGCGCTGACTAAACACCTAGCTGTCGAGTGGGGGCCAGAGGGGATCAGGGTAAATGCGGTCGCCCCAGGGCCGATAAGCGGTACAGAGGGGATGCGAAAACTGAGAGGAGATGTGACCGATCAAATGATAACAGCAAATATACCGCTACAGAAGATAGGCACCCGTACTGAAGTAGCAGAGACAGCTGTATTTCTCTGCTCGTGTCTAGCTGATAACATAACGGGAGAAATACTAGTAGTTGATGGGGGTAGTAAGCTAACGAGTGGGAATGAGTCTTATCACAGACTAAGAGCATTCAGAAGCAAGCTATAACTATAGCAAGAACTTTATGATATGTATTTATATTTGTATTTACGTATGCTATTTGTGTTCTTACCAATTAGATTTTCTGGATGAGTAAGTTGTTGGAAATTGTTGAGAGAAATCTCAGAACTCGCCTCTCGCTCTAGTCTATCGGTAGAGGCTATGACAGGGAGAGAGGAGTAGCGAGCTAGAGAAGGAGATTCAGAGATTCGAAACTCATCGGTTAGCGGGAGAGATTCATCTAACTCCTGTCTCCTTAAGATAGAAGCTCTGAGCTTCTCTGGAGATATTATTAATCTCTCTTGTTGTATCAGGAGGGAAGACCGTCTACTTCCTGGGAGAGATGGTCGAGCAGCTGAGCTCAGTTCTAACCTCTTAACTGCTTCATCTAGAGTGTCAATATCAACCTGTAAATCATGGTCATACGAGTTATTTCCATCTTCTAGTTCTATTACCACAGGTTCAAATACATCCTCCGTGTCTACTACAGAATCTCCGTCACTATTATCTGTCCTCTCTTCTTTATCCGGGTATACCCAACTGACGTCAGAGTCAATTCTGATTGGTTGAGCTGTCTCTGTAGTAACAGGTTCTGAGATAAATGCTTGTGCGAAATGGTCGATTGAGTGGTGGAGAGCAATCGCGTCGTAAGAGAGACTCTTCTCTGATATCCTGCTGTCTCTGTCTCCTCCAGGGGTGTTAGGGTCAATAGACAGCTGATAAACAAGAACCGTAAACATATAAACAATATTATAGCGTAAATAATAACATACTTCTTGAGGGAACTCTTTATCAGGAGATAACAATAGTTGAGTGAAGGATAGAGAATCTAAATTCTGTAGCTCCATGGATAGCTTTCTAGAATTGAATCCTTCCACCACTGCTTTGAGTAAGTCACCTTCTTTCCAACCTGTATTGATACGTAGCGAGCAATCCAGGAGATCCTCTTCACCCAATTCATTCTATACAACAAAGTAATTACAGTCAATTCCAGTTATATCAAAGCTCGAGGGACCGCGGTAATTATTTCGTATAACCGATGGAAATTATGTTACATTGACGGTTTGGAAATATATTTGCGAATTTTCATACTTTGATTAAGCGGGTATTTGGATATATCCTTATAATGGGAGCTGACTGAATTCCTAGAATAGAAAATTTTCCTATTGATCTCTAGTGTCTATTTATATCTAACCAGAATCCGTAAATACCTAACTAATAATCCTGCACTAGCTAAATACCATTCAAATAGAAAAGACAAAAACTTCACAGATAAATGCACTATTCTATCCCTCTCCTCTTCCTAACCCTACTTCCCTTATGTAACACAGCCTGCAGTAGCACTACAGGATGCTACCCTCCTATACAGAATATACCCACACAAATAAACGCTGCATCTATCTCCGCTACAAACACCTGTGGACAGGCAGGACCTGAACTGTCCTGTCCTCTCATAGGATTTACTTTAGGGGACATTAGTGAGTGTTATAATTGTACTTCTAGTGAACACCCATCCTCTCTGGCTATAGACGGGGATAGTAACACCTGGTGGCAAGCAGGGAATGACGTTATAGTTGTTAACCTACAGCTGGACTTCTCAGCCCCCTTCCTAGTCTCAGAGACCACTCTTATTTGGTTTAGCCCCCGTGCTCGATCCATGATTCTAGAGTACAGCACTGACTATGGGTCTACTTGGTATGTGTACCAATATTACTCCCCTAACTGTCAATTCGACTTCCAGCTCCCCTCTTCTCCGGACCCTAGTAACAGCTCTCTGGGCACCACATCGGTTTGTGACAGTACCCAGTCTAACATAAATCCGTACTCCGGAGGAGTGATCAGTTTCTCCCCAGCAGCTAGGATATTAGGGGGAATAACTAATTATAGTACTATAGCATTGAGTTACTTCCTGGTTACCAATCTGCGTGCAAGAATTCTCTCATTCAATCGAATTGTTGGTATTATCAATGAAGGATACTTCCATGCAGTCTCAGAATGGCGCGTACAGGGCAGCTGCTTCTGTAACGGACATGCAGACGCGTGTAACATCACTGAACCATCCACGTGCATATGTCGACACAATACAGAGGGAGACAATTGTCAACGGTGTCTCCCTCTCTTCAATAACGGTCCCTATCTCCCTGGTACCCTGATCCAGGATAATGCTTGTCAGCAATGTCAATGTTATTCACATGCTACCTCCTGTGTTTATGATAGCTCTATAGGATCTGGAGTATGTCAGGGCTGTCAGGACAATACGATAGGCGACAGCTGTGAATCCTGTCTCCCATTCTTCTACCGTGACGCTATCCTCCTCCTTACTGACCCCGATATATGTAGGCCCTGTAATTGTGATCCAGATGGAACAGCTGATACCGGGGAGTGTCAGGTCTCCACAGGCGATTGCTTCTGTAAGGCTAATGTATTTGGTAGACAGTGTAATCAGTGTAAGATAGGCTTCTATAACCTATCCTCACAACAAGACGGCTGTCAGGCATGTGCTTGTAATGAAGCAGGTAGTTTATCTATAACTTGTGAGTCAGACAACGGACAGTGTAGCTGTAAGCAGAATACAGAGGGAATTCAGTGTGGCACTTGTAAAGATGGTTACTACGGGTTATCTACAGGGAATAGTGAAGGGTGTCAGGTATGTGGTTGTGACATGGGGGGAGCTTCTAGTCCAGTATGTGACAAGCTGACAGGGGAGTGTATGTGTCTCCCCAACTTTACTGATAGTAAATGTGATTCAGTAGAGTCTGGCTACTTTCTACCTGCCCCGGATTACTTACTATTTGAAGGAGAGACAGGAAACCCTGGGGAGACAGATGTTCCAGGTTATGAGGGGTTAAATATACAGCTGTTATTCACAGGGGAGGGACTAGTTAGAGTAGAGAGAGGACAGACCCTTGAATTTATTATAGAAGTCCCACGCTTCCTCGATTATATCCCAGTTCTTCGTTATTTCACGCTACAAACGGGAGCAGTAAACATGGAAATTCTTCTTATGGATAACTTAGAAAGGTGTGAAGTGTATAATCGAGTTCAATCAGCTGTTCTAAACAACTCTAACTCCTACATTTCTTTCCTACCCACCTGTCTCCAGGAAGCTCCGACCTTATACAGGACATCCCTGACTCCTACTGACGCTACCTTATGGATTGATTCCCTCGTACTCGTACCTGACCCCACTCTATCTCCTATCTACTCACTACTCATTCCCCAGCAACAAGATGAGGTTCAGGAATGTGTAAAGAGCTTCTACCCAGTCACCTCAACACTTGACAGCTGTAGTGACACTCTATTCTCTCTTCTAGCTAACTTCTATCAATCAGCACTGCCCTGTAATTGTGATCCTATCAGCTCATCTTCTGGTATTTGTAATGATCTCGGAGGGCAATGTCCCTGTAGAGAAGGTGTTAATAATCGCGATTGTAGTAGCTGCATTCCTGGCTACCATTCCATCTCTACGCAAGGATGTACCGCTTGTAACTGTGACGTCATGGGAGCACTTATCCTCCCTTGTAACGCTACCACAGGTCAGTGTGTGTGTAAGACAGGAGTAACAAATTTGGCTTGTGACACCTGTCAGCTGGGCTTCTATGACTTGACAAACTTAGGCTGTCAACAGTGTGTATGTAGCGATTACTCCTCAGGGATGGAGTGTGATAACTCAGGACAATGTAATTGCCGCTCGGGAGTTACTGGAGAGAAATGTACCGAGTGCAGTGAGGGATATTTCCAGTTGTCTCCCGCTGGCTGTCAGGTCTGTCAATGCTCAGTACAAACTACAGACTCTATACAGTGCTCGGAACAAGGTATATGCTCATGCGTCAACGGATTCACAGGTGATAAATGTACCCTATGTGCTCAGGGTAACTACGTAACCCCGGGGGATACAGGTCCCGTCTGTGAGGAGTGTAAGTGTTTCACTCAAACTAATATATGCTCTAATTTGACCCAGGGGTACATACTATCTGAATATTCCTCAGACTTTTCAATTTGTCAGATACAAAGTGACATCCCTCTAACCGAGTGTGATATGGGATGGCTAGTAGAAGATGGATTCTATCTACAGTTAGCAACGAATCAATACATCACGTTTATTATCATTAGCCCTACACAGGTGTATTGGAAAGCACCATTTGATCCCTTCCTGGGAGACAGGAGTCTGTCATACGGACAGAATATTATGCTGAGTGTCTTCTCTGAAGATCTTATTGATGAGCTGCCATTCATAGGACCACATCCAGATCTCATAATGGAGGGGAGCTTCTTACCCGATCAGCTGGTGAGTTCATTTACCGGTGAGGTCTCCAGTGGACCGGGTACTCCTTTCTCCATCCCTCTTCTGGAGAACAGCTGGAGGGTGGGTAGCCTTAACGGCCCTGTAGCTACATATGCCCAGCTGATCCAAGTTCTCGCTAACCTAACGTCCCTCCGGATTAAAGCTCGTTACAGTGAGGCTAGTATCGCCAGAACTTCAATGGAGTATTTTATATTAGAAACATTGGTGAAAGACCCGACAGCTGATGGGTTGGTAGTTGAGGACTGTGAGTGTCCGGCTGCGTATACAGGGACTTTCTGCCAATACTGCTCTCAGGGGTTCTACCGTCCCTCCCTCAATCCAATCGACTCGTGTACTCCTTGTGAATGTAATGGCCACACAGAATTATGCGACCCGATCACTGGAACCTGTCAGAGCTGTCAGGATAGCACAACAGGTGACAACTGTGAAATATGTGTAAGTGGATTCTATGGAGATGCGACACTAGGCACGGCTACTGATTGCCTAATGTGTCCCTGCCCTCTGGTGGCACCACAGAGCTTCAGTAATACTTGTTTCCTGGGGTCAGATGGTCTGCCTACTTGTGACAACTGTACTGTCGGTCACACAGGTCGTACCTGTGAGTTCTGTGAAGACGGATATTTCGGGACGCCCATGCTCATAGGATCTCACTGTGCTACATGTACATGTTCTGAAAACATAGATCTATCACAGACAGGCAATTGTAACACTACTAGTGGAGAGTGTTTAATGTGTCTTAACAACACAGCTGGGTTTGAATGTGAGTTATGTGCTCCTGGTTACTATGGAGACGCTCTGTTGGATACATGTGCCCCCTGCCAATGTAACAGATTGGGACGAGAAGACAATGTCTGTGACCAACGCTCAGGGGTGTGTAGCTGTAAGGAGCATGTGATAGAAGACCTGTGCGACACGTGTGAAGATGGTTACTGGGGGCTACATTTTGGGCTCCCTGAGGGGTGTATTTCC
This sequence comes from Oopsacas minuta, assembly GCA_024704765.1. NCBI lineage: Eukaryota > Metazoa > Porifera > Hexactinellida > Lyssacinosida > Leucopsacidae > Oopsacas > Oopsacas minuta. Next base: position 975,599 of record JAKMXF010000354.1, on the reverse strand, counting down.
TGCGACTGTTGTTCTAACGGGTCAATCTCACATACATGTAACACGAGCACAGGGGTATGCTCATGTAACACTAATGTAGGAGGAGTTAGAGACATTAAATGTTGTGCTTGTTCTAGTAATGCATTCAACTTTACAGGCACCGGATGTGATCTATGTGGTTGCGACATGGATGGGTCAATAGGAGAGTCATGTCACCAGTTAACAGGGGTCTGTCAGTGTGATATAGGAGTAGAAGGGAACAAATGCGACGTATGTAGTTTTGGATACACAGGTAATTTAATCCATTAAGGGACAGTCAATTCTGTTATATCGAAGCTGAAGGGACCGCGATTATTACTTCGGTATAACCAATGAAACTTATTATATATCTGTGCTCGTTATAACAGGAGTTGACTATGTTTATTTAATTGTCGTATTTATAGGATCTCCTCCTAACTGTGAGAAATGCCCTCAGTGTTTCGACGACTGGCTAGCTCTCATACAGACAGAACGAACAGCTGTTTTACAACTAGATGCCCGCGTTGATACCCTTCTGACCAGCTACCTCCCTCTTACAATCCAGAACATATCTACACAGATTAACCAGCTAAACACACAGCTCTCCACGGCAGCTTCTCTCGCTGGGAGCTCCAATTTAAACATGACCCAACTAACCATCTTAGAATCCATCCTCTCTGTCCTATCCCAGAACCTAACCACTCTCCACGAGCAGTTGAATGAGCTAAACACATCATTGAGTACAACTTTAGCTAACTTAGAGCATTCTAGGGGATTCGATGGGAGTATAATATCTGAAACAGGTGACGTCATTAGCCATACAATTCTAATGACTGAACTGGTAGCTCTGATGAATATCATTCAAGAGACTCAAAAAACTGCGAATGACACCATACGACAGATTGCAGCAGAAGTTATACAAATTACTGTAGCGAGAGCCTCGATAGAGAGTAGTAATGAGAGAATAACATTATATACGAACACAAGTTTACAAGTACTAAGACAACTGGAAGCTATCAATAATACTGTTATAAGTCTCATTCAAGAGTATGAGACTAATCGTATTACCTTGACTTATCTTGCTCAGAAAGAGGAAAGAATAGCTAGTGAATTGAATGATAGCAGGATAATGATTAGTAAGGCAATTCCTATAGCTGTCAGCACAGGTAATAGAACGAATGAAGCTCTTATGCTTGCATACGAGAAGGCGAGAAGAGCTGAATATTCTCTAAACTCTATCCAGCGTATTTATAACAATTCTAATCAAACTTATATTGAATCAGAAACAGTGTTCGATGATTCTCTATCTGTTCTCTATGCCTCTATGCAAGCAGCTTATTTGGCTAATACTACACAAACCTCACAATCAGGAAATATTACTACTCTCCGGGAGCTCTATGAATCAGAGAATATTACAAGAGAAATACTACAGGATACATTAGCTATAACAGGACCAGATCCTGCTATAGCTCAGGAGCTTTCTAAGCAGATTAATCAACAAATAGTATCAGTAGATGTTGTAGAGATGATACGTACAGATGCTAATTCCAGTCTTCTGCAGGCTAACAGAGCTAGTGAGATAGCTCTTCAGGCGAAACAAGCCGCTAGTAACGCATCGAGTTTGTTAATAGAAGTAACTAAATATATCTCATTATCACAGGTTACTCAGTCCATGACCAATGTGCCTATTGAGAATGCGAAAAATGCTCTGTTATCAGCTAGCGAGGCTGTGAGAGAGTTCTATAACGAGACTGAAGAACTCTTGAATACCTCAGAGAGAATATTCTCGCTCAGTAGAGATGTGGAACGAATCGACGATGAACTTTTTGATAAATATTTAAAGACTAAACAAAACGCAACTACAGCAAACCTAGCGTGTACAAACGCGTGTCAGCAGGCTGTCGCACTTAATACTAACCTACAAGAGCAAGTTATATTGATTGATTTACTTTCTAATAATGTAACAGAGAAAGACAACTACGTAACACAGAATTTCAATACCCTCAACTCACTTATAATAGCAACGAACAGCTCGCTACAGGAAGTGGTAAGCGTACAGCTAAGTGAACTAGAAATGCTACTGGATGCCCTGGCAGCCGAGCAGGAAGCGATAGCAGAATTGAAATTAGAATTCGAGGAAGTTGAGAGAGAGATAACTGAAGTAGGGAATAGTATTTCTAATCTTGCAGAACTCTACGAAACTTGTCTTTCATAACAATATATTTACACAAATATTTAACCTCAAAATTTGCTATCTTATTTATTATAAATTACCTCTTTCTCCTCGACAATATTCACAGGATTAGGGATAGGAAAATGTTCCTCAGTTGGGAGGGGAGGGACCCATCTGACATTTCTTTGAGATCGAGTATCTCGTGAGATAAAATCAAGAGGGGAACATCCAGCTAGGAACCTGAGTGTATCTCCTTCCGTCAAGAACCTGACCCCCCAGACCCGATCCCTCATATCCTCCCAGTAGACCCCTGTATTGTCCATCTTAATAACCTCTACACGAGGCAGCCAAATAATCCCTAGCTCCATTGTCAAGCTGTCTCTGTGTACCATCACTTTGAATTTATCATTTCCTACAAGAGCAAGATTGTTACTATAATGTATTATCTGAAATTAGTTTCAACTACCATTCGTTAGTTTGAATAGAATTAGATTGCTTCTCCCTTCAAGCGTAGATACCCAAACATTCTGATCAGAGAGCCAGAAGGAGAGAGCTGTCAGGTTTAATATTTGTCTCTCCGTCTCTATCGCTTCCCCGTCCCATTGACTCCTGCGTCTTGAGGAGTGGATGATGGAGTCCTGGAATCCAAGAGAGTCGAAATTAGACCGAGCAGCTACTGAATAAGTCTTACCTTGAGGAGACAGTGACTCTAATCGGTCCAATATTCCTCCCATCAGCTGGACTAATATCTTACATCAAACAGAAAGTAAATAACCTCTTTCAGTTTCAGTGACGTGTGTGGTTTTGATAAGTTCAACCTGAAGGGGTGGGGACCATTTTCGTCAACACAGAGGATTTATTGGCCCTGCCCCTCTTGGCTCTTGCCGATTAACACGGACACGATTCGACTTCCCTTAAATCAATAATTTATTTGATTGATATGAACACGAAAATATCATCAAATATATTATTGCAATCTTACTGCAGTAGTAACCTCAGTATTCAAATATAGCAAATTTGTATACAAACAATTGGTCACATTCCTAAGGCCCAACCGAACATCCACAGAGATTATTTCTGGGATCATGGAAGTGATTTAATAATTATGATAACAGTCTATATGTGTGCATAGTATAGTAATAAAACATAATAATATTGACACCTAAAATTCAGTTTCAGATTGGTGGTACCATCTTTGTAGAAATTATAGTTGGTCCTCTGGACCAGCAGCGGGGTCCCCCCAAGTCTTGACCCACTGGCCGCGTCGTTCTATACAATCCGGTTCTAAGAAAATAATTAATCCCAAAATAGATTGATACCCGTTTGGGATACCATTTCCGAGAACAGCAGAGCAGAGAAGCAGGAATGCGTGTTCGAATGCATGACGAATAATTGGGAAATGGAATGCTCCTCGTGTGACCACCTTCTTGGCGTCGAGAGGATCCTCAATAAAGAGGAGGAGGAGAGAGTGTTCCTCATAGTAGGACTGATGGTGCTTCTTGAGGAAATAAGATCCCCCGTTGGTGACCCGTATTCCTGTATTCTTGTAGTTGAAAAGACGTCCGTATAGCTCGAAGAACTCTATCAATAGGACGCCAAGATTAGCGTCCTCATCTGTCGCCATACGTCGGGGGTGTAGTTGTAGGAAATTAACGATTAGGAGAGTGAGAGCGTAGGAGCTTAGTCCCCCGGAAAATACTTCATTGAAGTCACGTTGTAGTAAGAATTGTTTGATAAGAACTAATAGTTTTGGTAGAGCTGAATATGTTTTGATAAATTTCTTGACGAGAGAGGCAGCCTCCGGCCCTGAATGCATGTCATAACTAATATCAATACGGACACCTGTCGTTAGCTCTGTGAAACGGACGATCGGGACTGTAACTTTGTCAAGGAATTTGATTCCTTTATTGGCTAGTCCTGCAGCACAGAGCTCTTCCTCTACTATCTTTAGAGGATCGCCACTACACTCCCCGAATATAACCAGATCGATATCAGATGTCGGGAGGTATGTCTGAGTGCTACAGCTTCCGAACACCTCCAGACGAGCCTCTGGGATTCTGTCCTGGAGGAGAGAACGGATCCTCGTGACCAATTCGGTTCGCATCTTCTTCTCAGCGGGAGTGGGCTTCATGTAGTTGTAGAAATCTATAATTTCATGATGCAGGCCTATAACTGAATGATGGTAGTCCTGTAGCTTCCAGGGGGTAAGTCTAGGAGTTACCGGACGCTTGATCCGAGTCAGGGGGTTGCTGTCGACAGGAGTAAGGGGGGATAAGATTGGGATGGTCGGGATAGGGGAGTGGAGATTGTTACTGTCCTGTTGTATAACGTCCATTTGTAAACAAGGAGGTCTTCCCTGTTCGTCTCGTATGTCATTCGGAAGGAAAAGAGATCGGTTTAGTTTCTGAATCTCTGAAGTCTCCATTGGAGCTGAAAATATATGCTCTACTTGATCTAATAGAAATATATTGGAAACCAGCTTTAGCTAAATTTATAGTTTCCAGTTATATATGCATATATCTATTGCTTATAGATTTATGGAAAGATACACGTAATTTCCCATAGATTATACCGCGGTTTTTGTGAGAAATGATAACTAGCAACTTAATCACCTTGAAAATCGGTGTATCAGCATAACTGACGGATAAATAGTTCAGCCAGTAATCACGATTGAATCAAGGGTGTCATAAGGGTATATACATAGTAGGTAGAATATATTGCAACTATACATCTCATAATATAAACAGAGAGTAGAATAACGCATCGACATTATATATCTGTAGGAGTGTAGAGCTTCTTGTTCTTCCATAACTACAGAATACCCTTTAAAGAATTCATAATTCGTTTCACAAGTTTGACCAAATTATGTAAGGCATCTTTACAGGAATTTTGAATTTTACACTAAGAGAAAGTGAATAGCTAAAGTATGTCAGTGACAGACAATTAAGATAATTGTTTCGGTGCTGGTTTGTGGCAACTAGAAAAGGTATTCGAGTCCATTTTTGCAATCTGTAAGACATACGTAAATGTAATAACAGATTCTAACTAACGCCTCGTCTCTACCCTCACAAGTTCTGTATTACGTAAAAACTCAAACAATTTTATTCTAAACCAATGCGCACAATGAAAACATTCGAGTACAATTATGCTTCGGTGTAGAAAATAAAATATTGGTATAGACTGTTAATAGGTTAAGTAGGTCAGAACCTCAAAACTTTTGTATTATTTATTTGTTGAGTAAGTTTATTCATAAACTATATAACTACAGCTACAGTAGGACTCGGTTAGTACATACTACTGTTCGCGAGGAGTACGTCTTACCCGAGTTACTTTACGATATTTCAGTGGTTCTCAAACTGGGCTGCACGAATCCTAAGGGTTCCGTGGACCCCACACTACAATAATTAATATTACCTTTGAATAACAGCTTTTGCTGTTACATAATACTGCATTTGTTTTTCTTGAGATTAGAGACAGGATGTTTCAAACGGAGACAAGGTGCTATTGGTCTTGTACGAGTACTCTTGTATAATTTTAATTGCATTTCCTCTGGCACACGATAATGTAAGAAGTTCTGCAGGTTATGAGGGGTAGGTAGACTTTGTATAACAGAATCATCAAGAGACACGAGACAACTGAGGATCTTGTCTCTACAGAGATGAGTCAGAGGCCTGCAAACAATTTTACATAAATGTATAGATTAATAATTCTAAATACAGTGGAACCTCGTTAGTACGAACACCAACGGACGGTGAAACTGCGTTCGTATTAACTGAAGTAATACCAATTGAATAACCATGTTCGTATTAACAAATTCCATTGTATATACTTCACTTAAAAATATGAGCCTTGAGATGTCTGTGAATTAATTCGTATTGAGAGATGAGAGTATCGTTAAAATTCTCTTTATATTTCAGAACAATTGAGATCTTATCAAGCGGGGTGTGTCCCAAACTGTCTGTCACAAAAGGCGACGAGTGGTGAGCGATTAGAATTTCGACACATTGCAGCTAAAAGGGGGGAATATTTCTAAATATTTATCAAAAAATAATAATTTCAATACCTCTCCGTTAACTACTGCAGTATGCAGTGGGGTATATCCAATGTTATTTTGTATATTAGGGTCACGCCCGTTAGATAACATACTCTCCAAGTTCCTTACTTCTCCATTCCCTGCTGCTATATGTAGATCTGTTGTACCGTATCTATTCATAGCGAGCTCAACATAACATGTAAACAATTTGGTAACTAAGAAAATTATTGAAATAATAGGATAAGAGGAAACTGTATAATATATGGTGAATGTGTTAGAATATTGTTACTATACGTAACTAGTTATTTCTAAGAGCCAGTATTTCTTTCAGCATGAATTCAATAGGATCAGCTGGTTTGTTAAAACACACTTTAGCAGCTATCGTCTCCATATGGTTGAGTATTTCATGTTTCTCTAAATAGTTTACAGCCTTTGTGAATGGATCTAACTCTTGAGAAGTCCCTATACCTTGCTTCCCTTCTCGCGTGTTCATTGCTATCTTTAAGCTAGCCTCTAGTTGACGGCGATTGAATATATTCGAAGATTTGTCGACACCTAGTTGATCCATCTTGTAGCTACAAACAAATAATCAGTAGTTCTGCTTAAACCAGCAATTCACACCTATGAAATGATTACGCGAGATATTGTACGCGAAATTCAACTCAATAAAAATAGGAACCATAATAGATCTATTTGTTACTTCTTAGTGTACGAATTCTAAAGATCTAAAGAGGTAGACTGCATTCATAAGAAGCAATTGTATTAAGAATTATAATTGAATGAAAATGGTCGAACAGCTGATTTGTTTAAATTTCAGATACTTGCTATGTGATTTATTAGTAAGCAATACATTCATCTTCACTGCCATCACTAACTACGCTAACTTTTGCTCTCTTGCTATCCAGCTCACAGACCTCCCCCTCACCTCCTTCTGAATCTGCTCTCCGTCTCTTCTGTTTACCAATTTGATTTACAGTGACAATCTCCATGGTACTGTTGTTAGAAGGCTCAGGCTCAGGCTTAGGAACATCCCCCACTACCTCAAATGAGGCTGGGTCCATGTCTCCCTCCTCTGTGTGTAGGATTATTAACACTAGTTGGAAGTTTTGCATAAAATCGTCGCACTTAAGTCTGTCATTATTCCCAATATTAAAGTGCGCTAGGGGCCATGCCATGTTCTCCTCGGTCTCTCCCTCCTCGGAAGAGATCAGGATTGTTCCTTTACCATCATCTATCTCCACGTCAGGAGCTATCATGCTAAACCTCTCTTTCAATACTTTCTCTTCCAAAGTCTTCAATAAGAAACTATTCGCATTAACTTTAATTGTAGCTTCAGGCTGGCTAGAACATACGTAACAGTTAGGATTGGGAACTGGTAGAGAGAGAGAAGAGAATAGTTTCTTACAGGAAGGTTTCCTTAAAAGGAAAGTAGCTCTACATCTGTCTGTCTCTCCTTGTAATACCTTAAGAGCTTCCATAACTATCAGGCCTGCTACAATAGCATTAGTACTAGCGATAGCTGGGATGATGTTACCAGCCATTGACTTTACATCGAAGCGAGATTTCTGTTGAATTGCAAATATGTGAGAACGAATATTAGCTGTAGCTGTGACAAAGTCTAGGGCAGCTGGATCATCTTTATCCCAGACCTAAATATGTACAGAATTCGTACAAGAGCTCAGTTCTATAAGGAATTATTTGGGAAAACAATATCTCTTACCAGATCTCCATCTTTTTCCATCAGCTGTTTCAGTTTACTAACACACGTCACAAACACGTCTCCACACTCCTTAATTGACCACACCCTCTGCTCCTCTAGTCCCTGGGTAGACTGAGGGGTGTCAGAGTTTGAGGGGAGATCTCTAAGATCCTCCCAGCTGAGGGGGACAGGGGACCGTCTCTTCTGCCAGAGTCTGTCCATACTAAGGAGGTACTTAATATCCTCGGAGAATAGTTTGTTAAATAACTGAGTACCATCATAGCCAATACTTCCTACCCAATCTCTGGTGGATACTCTAGCTGGTGGGGCCGAGGGCTCTATCCCGTTAGCTGAAGTGGTATTGCATTCAGGGTCTGTAACTTGTAGCTCTGGGTCATGAGCATCTGGAGCTACTTCCTAGAGGAACGTGCAGTCAACTCCAGTTATATCGAAGCACAAGGGGCCGTGATAATTACTTCGATATAACCGATGACATGTATGTTACTTTGACGGTTTGGGACCATATTTGTACAATTTCCGACTTCGATATAACTGGAGTTTACTGTAATCTATAGATTACCTGATCAGCATCATATTCCCCGAATAGCTGAGCGAACAAGTGCTTAGCCCATACAATACAGTGTATCGGTTCAGAGGGAGTATTCCTTATAGTACACCCAGGGAACGTCTTCTGTGTAGCTTTAGGGAGACATTCGTAACACTCTGACTTCCCTTTAATAATAACTGTAATCTGTCCCAGATATCCTTCAGTCCCGCTCTCAATGAGAGGGATATTAGCAGCTAAACACATCCTACACAAATATATTAGATTGGTATTGATAATCAGATGGTAGTTAGATTGTCTTACCTGTTCACGTGGTTCCTGGCTGTTCTGTTATCAAGCGCATTCATTACAAGAGAGAACTGACTAAAGAAATCCACATTATACTCAGAATCAAATACAGAAGCGTGTCTAGCTGTAATATTAGCTCTAGGATTGAATTTCAGAGCGCTCTGCTTAGCTACCTCAGCCTTGCTCTTACCGACGTGTTTCCTCTGAAATAAGAATTGTCTGTTGAGATTACTCACGTCAATTGTGTCTAGGTCAATAAGGTCTATATTACATACACCTGTAAGTACGAGGTTCTTCACCAGCTCACATCCAATCCCTCCAGCTCCTACTACGAGTACCCTGGAGCTTAATGATCCGTTACATAGAGTATTCAGATACTCCATATGCTAATACAATATAAGATACAGTAAACACCGGAAGTACGGATATTAGCATTTTGCACGAATTTCCCTTGCTAATGGCGAATTATTTCCAATAGAAAATGTACTAATAGGCGAACGCTGCTGTAAATTCAATGTTATAATTATCAGGTATTGTCACGTGGTTAGAGGTTCCTCTGCTATTACATGAGAAGTATAGTTAGAACCATATTCAGTATCAGAGAATGTATTGTCAATAATCCTGAATTTGTCCTCTAGAGTCTCTTGTTGGTCTTTAGTAAGGAGAGATGACATCTGTAATCTCTTATCCCTCAAATCATCTAGCATATTAGTGAATTTAGAGTTCTGTATTTGCAGAGATTCACTAACTATCTTTGTCTTCTCTACAGCAGCTATACTATCCTGCATCCTCTGATCTTTAGTTATAATCACTTCTCCACTAAGAGGATCGATCCCCTTACCTTCCAGCACGGACAAGAGCTCAGTTATTTGGTCCTGTTGAGTTTTGACATCATTCGATAGGCTAGTGACATTTGAAGTAGCCTCCTCTAGGCCTAGACTCAATTTTGTAATCTCAGAATGTGAAGAAGCAAATTGTTCTGCTTTCTCAAATTCAACTTGTTGTAGCAGAGATCTGAGAGAGGAGAGCTCTCCCTGGAGTTTATGGTTCTCTTGAGACAGATTGTTATAGGACAGGACCTGCTGCTTAGGTCTTATACGGGGACGGGTATCTAAGTTACTGGCACTGACTGAGCGGGGAAATGTGAGTGAAGGGGTTGCTGAAAGGGGCCGTTTCTTAAGTACCACATTTGAATTCTGTTTAGGGGTCTTTGGTTCAGTTTGTTTATAATTTAATTTTCGAGGAGTTTCGTCAGGGGGACAGAGGGGAGTAGGCTTGTGTGATAGAATAGGCTGAGGAAGGGGGAGCATGCTCTTACGGGGTTTATTAGTGGCATTTGAGTTAGCAGTTAATGTAGGAGATGACATCTAAAAGTAATTTATAGTTCTTATAAAACTGGGATTCGTAATATTAGTGTCAGTATCAAACTTATAAACGTCAGAATTAACTGATATCTGTGCTCAATAGTGACATTTCAAATGTGCCTGTTTACAAGCGATAGCAGAATTATACATTTCATGCATCTACAATATATAAGTATCAAAATATGATCAATTTATTAATTAGCAGTCCATGTTAGTGGTGTATGGGTCGGGGCATGCTGAGCATTGTCTTCAAACTTCTTTCTTATTTGTTCCTTCTTCTTTAACTTATCCACGTCTTTAATTCCTCTGCTCTCTAGCTCCTTCTGTCTGCGGTCGGCTGCTTCTGCCATCAGCTGTCTCCGGATATCAGCATCCTGAGTATTGACCGATTTGGAACGGATACAACCCATCGATTATCTCTAGAACACAAATATAATTACTATACAATGAAGAAATCCAATTAAATAAGTTTCAATAAAATTATTCGATTGTGGTAGTAAAGAATTGCCACATTAATGCATGATTACAGGTTATTCATGATGTTTAGTGGGGCGAATTAGTGAGGGAGAGAATATTAGTAACGAATCTCTGCTCCTGTGAAAACTTTCTAAATCATGGAGCTCGTGAGATTTCCCACAATCTATTGATTATGATTTATCACAAGTGCATTATGTTAAGAATTTCCCCAATTTCCACTATCTGTTTACTATTCGGTATGGGGGGACGTTCCTCGAATTATGTCGAGTGTCATGCCAATATTATATTACGCAAAAAGCCAAGCCAGCAGACAATACTAGTATGTCCCACCGAAGTCCTATTGTCCTCTACTTTCCTTTGACTATGGTTGTTGCAACAGTATTCACACTGATTTAGTGTAATAGAAATGTTGAAGCTACAATCTACAATCAAACTTCTGAAGAATTCTATCCGTCAAATATCTACAGCAGCACAATCTATAAATAATATCAGACCTCTGTATCTAGATGCACAATCTACTACTCCTATTGATCCACGTGTCCTAGACGCCATGCTCCCTTACCAGCTGGGTTATTGGGGGAACCCTCACTCTAGGACACACGCGTACGGGTGGGAGAGTGAAGAGGCAGTGGAGAAGGCGAGACAGCAAGTAGCAGACCTAATCGGCGCTGATCCTAAAGAGATAGTATTTACTAGCGGAGCTACAGAATCTAATAACATTGCTATCAAGGGAGTAGCGAGGTAAGGCCACTCCATAAGTAGAATGCAATCAACTCCTATTATCTGGAAGTTCAAGGGACAACGATAATTCGATATAACTGGAGTTGACTGTAGTAATCAGGGTCTCATCCGTGTTCTCAGGGCTATACGTCTAGAATTGGATTCTACTCATTCATATCCCTCGACTATACATTTTATATTACGACATATGAGTATCTGCGGCTGTAGGCACGCCGCATAACACCCTTGTAGTATATCTTATATATTTCTAGATTCTACAAACACCAGAAGAAGCACGTAGTTACAACACAGATAGAGCATAAATGTGTATTAGACTCTTGTCGCAGACTAGAGAACGAGGGATTTAGAGTCACCTATCTGCCAGTTTTGTCCTCTGGAGTTATCTCTCTTGATAAACTAAATGAAATTCTTACTCCCGATACCGCCCTTCTGTCTGTTATAGCTGTCAATAATGAGATAGGGGTCAGACAGAAGATCAAGGAAATAGGAGATATGTGTAGACAGAAGAAAGTATTCTTCCATACAGATGCAGCTCAAGCAGTAGGGAAGGTAAGTGTAATTTGTTATTATTTGTTATAATTAATAAACAAATATTAGGTCCCCATAGATGTAGAGGAGAGCAAGATAGATTTGATGTCTATTAGCGGTCATAAGATATACGGTCCTAAAGGCATAGGGGCATTGTACGTACGTCGCAGACCACGTGTCCGTGTACAGCCTCTGATGAGTGGAGGAGGACAGGAGAGAGGGATGCGTAGCGGGACATTACCAACACATTTAGTGGTAGGACTGGGAGCAGCAGCTGAGCTGTGTCACCAGGAGATGGAGTATGATCATGCACATGTCACGCGTCTGTCAGATAGACTTATAAACGGTATTTGTTCTCAGCTACCGGCTGTTGTCAGGAATGGAGACCCTGTTTTAACATATCCTGGGTGTGTCAATCTATCATTCTCATGTATAGAAGGTAAGTACCCTCGTAACTCTGTAACGGCTATAATATTGGCACTAGTACAATATTATAGCCGTTACAGAGAAATTCGCCAACTGCTATTTCTCCAAAAAGATTACACCAACCTGGTGGGTCCAGACCCATCCAGGTACCCAAACTTGACGTCTCTGGTTGAGTCACATAAATTGTGTAATAATTACGATAATAAACATGCAATACTTTGTAGGAGAGAGTTTACTGATGGCTCTCAAGAACGTAGCTCTATCATCGGGTAGTGCCTGTACATCAGCCTCATTAGAGCCTAGCTATGTGTTAAGAGCTATAGGAGCTGATGAGGATTTAGCACATTCATCAATAAGATTCGGTATCAGTCGGTTTACTACAGAAGAAGAGGTAGACTACACGGTACAGAAGTGTGTAGATGAAGTGGGGCGGCTTAGAGACATGTCTCCCCTCTGGGAGATGGTACAGGAAGGTGTAGATCTCAAAACTATCAAATGGACTCAACACTAGCTCGCTTCGAATTTATCACCAAAATGCAACTTTATTGATTTCTAAGTTTGTTTTCCAATTCCTGATTTGTTCATTAATTATTGAATATCTACTTCGCTACGACCGACAACAAACAATCCGTCACCTCTCCTTACCTATCTAACTCTTGTTAGGAAAGCAGCACATTTAAAAACGGGAGCGGGATCCCCTGTCTGCCTTTTTCTTTGGGGACAAGTTCATTTTTTCTGGTTTTTCAGAGCTGTCCTTTCTGTCAAACACTACTCTCACTACCTCTAATTTTAATCATTTCTTCATTTATTTCCTGTAGCTATTATTAGATTATATCACTGTATTTCCCCAATAATGAATGGTAATAAGGTGGTATATTCAATGCATGTATATTGTAAATTTGTAATTAACTTGGCTATGAAATATTGATTTTTGATAAATATTTGTTCGTTGATGGTACAGAACGGTAAGTTATAGGAGAGGATTACATATTAGTTCTGTTGATTGTAGAGAAAAGTTCAGTTGAAGCTAAGTATTAGATTTCAAAACCGTATGTTTAATTATGTCGCAACTAACCTGACTGAAAAAAGGAAATTTTGTTTTGCGAAAAATCACCTGAAACGAATTTCTTGTTCTCGGGTACATTCCAATACTCCACTTAGTAACTAAGGAACAAATATGATTATTTATTGAGGCATTAGTTATACTGTTAAGCTAACTAACTTGTATATTTGTTCAGTCAGGATAATCTCTGGTGATTTCTTATGAGCAGTGAGGACCAGAAGTCAACTGATCGCTCCCCTTCCCCCCACTCTAATGAGGATAGTTGTCAGGTTATAGAGTCTCCGCGGACCGATCCTCTTGCCCAGGAGTCTGCTGTGTCTGAGAATAATTCCCCTTCTGACTCAGATAACGTATCTCATAGTACAACTTCATCTAACAGAGACATAGAATATGATTATAGTACAGTTATAATAAACCAAGACGATGTTATTGTGTATGAGAAACGATCTCCATTTGCTACTAGCACGAATACTTCTTGTCCACAGAATATTGATTTTAGTAATGTAATTGTGTCACAGGAGCAAGAAAACACCAGTACAGTGAATAGATCTAGTCCTAGTAGTGATAAGTCTCCACAAAACAGTGCGACGGATACTCAGGATGAGAATACTTCTAATGTAAATGCACAGGAGGATACTAAACCCCAGGAACAAGCTGTTATGACGTCACAGGATACTGATCGTGGAGATATGACACAGCTTGAGTATAGAGATACTACTGGATCTATTAGTCAGGATATATCTGTTAATATTGAGCTAACTCAAACAGTACAAGTGAGTATAAACTCACAATTATAGCTAATTATATATTGATGTAATTATACTTTAGAAAGTGTTAGAAGATAGAGGGTCAGAGCACCAGCTGTCTGAGGGGGAGATCTCTGACGATTCGTCTCCTCCCACGCCCCCGGAGCCCTCTCAGGAGATAGGAGGCACGCATGGGGAACTTGTCTTCGAAGAGGGACTATCCGCTATAACTCTGTCTGTTGATAAACTAGAGGAAGCTCTGTTGACACCTGACAGTCGTGAGGAGGGAGAGGTCGAATCAGACGGGGTGGTTATCTCAGAGGCTGGGGAGATAGGACAACAGATGGACATAGAAGAGGGGGAGGTTACTGATGATGAACACTCGGTAGTTATATTTATTATTTTAATTTATATTTATTTATTTGTATTTGGTTGTTAGGATCAAAGGAATTCTACCGAATCTTATCGTTTACACGAAGGTAAAGTGTTCCTTGTTTTATTTGTTTATGTGTTTACAAGATTTGTTTACTTCTACTAGATGATATGCCTGCATGTAAATTCTTCTTACAAGGTGAGAACTCATAAATATTATCAACAATATTCTAATTAATGTTTCAATCTAGGGAACTGTCATTATGGATTTCTATGTCGTTTCCGTCACGACATAAGAGGTAATTAGTTACTTAATAATATTTCTATTCGGGTTATTGATTACGTCATAACAGATCTTAAGGCTGAGGTAATTAACAATGAAGAAGTGAAGGAGTCTTATAAGCCAAAACAGCCGCTAGATACCGGTATGTTTATTATTTATCAGTTAATTTAATTAAGAATGTGCTAATTATAGAAACAGATATTGTATCACTACCTCCTCCATTCCCTCCCCCTCTTCCCTTCCCTCCTATGTTTCCTCCTGGTATCCCTCCTCCTTTCTTACCCCCCTTACCTCCATTCTCACCCTTCCCAATCCCTCCCATGTTCTCCGGGCTCCCTATTCCCCCTCCCGTGGTACCCTCCAAGCCCTCCTCCCCTCATCCTGACACTAAGGATAAGACAGACACTGATAAGCAGGATGAGGATAAGGACTCAACAGATGAGAAGGATAAAGAAGGAGAAGAAGTGAGTACCATAAATAGCAGTGTATGCCGGTTGTAAGAACCCCTTGGAAGTAGCAATACGTGCTCTTATAACCTGCATAAATATACAGGAATATATGAGACCTGTTTTCCAGAGAATGGTCCTTATATCGCATTGCACGTTCTTATATTCTGTGTTATAACCAGCATCCACTGAATTTATTGTTTGTTGTTATTTATTTGTTTGTTGTTTATTATAGGACAATTTACAGGAACATCACTGGCTACAGGGTCTCAAAACTGGAAGAACGGTACTCTATTAATTCTCAAATGTCTATACAGATAATTTACATTCCTATTAGGCTTACACGGTTGCTAACCGGAGAAGAGAGCTTGCAATGACAGAACCGTTAGAAGTTATCCCAGATTCAAGTCCTGAGCAGAAACAGAAGAAGAGATGGAATACTCGTTACAGGCGAACTCCTCATTACTCCAAGCAGAATGCCCCCGGATACTCCCCGCAGTATCCAGAGGATGACCCTCAGTTTAGTGCCTTCTCTAACTTCACAGATATTCCTGACGAGGTAGGATAAGTAATTTAATTATAAGTAAACAATAATAATAATAATATTTATTGTAGATCCACTCAAGATCTCCTCGTTATATGCGCTCAAGAAGGTCAGTTGATTACAGTGTGTAACCTTCGCAAACGGGGAAACGAGGTAGCATTTTCGGCTTCCCTGACATACCGTTTATGAAGCTTACACTGTAACTATATGTTAGTTGTTACTAATACATTACTAGTCCGGGCAGGAGAAGATACATAGGATCACCTGATTCAGATCATGTCTGGAGACACCGTAGGAGGAGGAGGTCTAGTGATCGTATCATGAGTAGGAGTAGGAGTAGGAGTTATAGAGATGGGGAGGAGGGGAGCAGGAGTCCTCTCTCTCATCTGACTATAACCAGCCGGTCTAGTTCATGTTCCTCTGCATTTGCACCCCCTGTTAGTCTAACACAGAAGCCTACATCTCCTCTACAAATGGAGCCTGATGATATGTGAGTATAGCTATAGAATAGCGGATAACCTGAGGTCCATAGAATGTATTCACATTAGGAATTGCGTTCTACATGTGAAAATGGATTGGGAATTGTTGCCATATATGTAGTCTAGTCGGTTTTATATTAATTACATTTTTGTGTAGTCTCCTGTCTCACAGTAGCTCAAGCTCCAGTTCATCTACAAGTTCATCTGACTCCAGTAGTGACGCATCTTCTGACACCTCCTCTCTCTCCGACGGGAGTACCGGATCCTCACAGGCTGGATCTCCCTCTCACGGATCTCCTCTCCCCAAAAAACTAAAGCTTGATAGATTAATAAGAGCTTCTTACGGATCTGATATTTCTGATGATGAATTCGGGTATGTGTATTTGTGTCCTATATAATCACCTCAGTTCTATACTACAGTGAAACGTTGGTGTTCGTGTTAACGAAGTTCCACTGTCTATGTAGTATGTCTGATGAAGAAGGAGGAAAGAAAGAATCTAAGAAGTACAAAGAACTCTCTAAAGACAGACCTAGCATTTCGTTCTCTCTCGGGAGAGCTAAGCTTAAGAGACACAGTGAATTCACAACTAATAAGAATAAGAAGATAACTACCTCTAGTCCAGAGGTGAGAAATGATACAACACAAGTATATTTATAATATTAATTACATATTTGTTTACAGCCAGATGAAGAGTCTTTAATTAGAAAGCAAGATCTGCCAAAGAAATATGAAATAATTGAGTGAGTAATAAAGATTTGTATAATAGGTGTGGACCACAGACGACAGCATGGGGGTCTATATTATGTGTTGTATAGGGGTACAGGTCAAAAAGGTAGCAACCGTTGGGCTAGCTTTTAAAACATACACACAATAAATTATTGTAATTTTAGAGCTGCTAAGCGAGAGGCTAGAGAGAAGAAGGAACAAAAGCTGATGAAGAGAAAGCTTAAAGTTGCTAAGATGAAGTTTGTTAAACCTAAACCTCTCCGAGAAGACAACGGTACCGAGGAGAAGACTAAGACTGTAGAGAACGATGCGTCATTTCAACACAAAATTAAAGTAGAGAGAGTTGTACCAGTAGAACCAACCCCAGTTATCCCATCACCCGTGACACCAATAGAACAGCCCTTACAGCTGTCTAATATAGATCCCCCTGTAGTAGACGGAGTACCAGATATCACAGACGGTATTGCTAAGCAGGAGAGCTCTCAGAGGCCAGCACATATAGAAACACAACCTCAAATACAACCTCCTCAGGTCCAGCTGTTTACATCAGGCAGTAGCAATAGGAGTACTTCTGATGGAAAAGCATTGAGTTAGTTTACTAAAGATATACAGTGCAACCGCGCGTTAATACGAATTTCCGGATAAGACGAAGGTTCCTATAAATATAAAAGTCAATTGGTATTACTCCAGTTAAGGCAAACAAGTCCGTTGGTTTCGTATTAACGAGTTTCCATAGCATATTATTTATCTTATTATACTAATTCTATGATCTACACTCTATATAGGTTATAAGCAGAAACTGTTGAGAAGTAATTTAGCTGATACTAGACGAGATGACAGTCATCTGAAGCTAGACGCATTACGTAATAGTAGGATAGGAATGAAGGGTCACAGAGGTACCGGCAGGGGGAGAGGAGGGAAAATGATAGTTAACAAAGATGGTTCTACAACAATGCTACCTTTTCAGAGAGATGGACTACAGGGAACTAGTATGATGTCAGGGGGAATTGGATCTAAGGTTTGTTAATAATTATAAATGAATATGAATAACAAAATGTGATGTTTTTTAGGGCTCGAGTAGTCGTACAGACAGCACGTCTGGAAAACAAAAACCCGTCCAAGGAGCAAGGAAACATGAACATCATAGCAAGAAGAAAGATCTCGCGGAGTGGAAAGAGAAATTAATGAAAGATTTAGAGTCAATAAATGCTCAAATAAACGAGAAAGCACAGGATTTGACATAGGACAGAGTTCATGATTATTGAATAGAACATTGCTTATAATTATCATTGAGTTATCAATGATCCCTGAGAGTACATTATAATTAGTGAATGGCACGAAGAATCAATTCATGTTTATAATTAAAATTCTAAACACTTTTACGTCATGTTATGTAGTGTGATATGCCTATTGCTATTTGATGTAATAGCCTTAAGGAATTGGTCCCGGCTATAAGTAGAAACTTTTGACTTGAAATACAAGTTTATTTAGCTGACTCCCTTTAATAGGAATATGGTTAACACTTGACCAGGGGTGTTCCCATGTTCGGGCCGAGGTACACATCTTAACCAGGAGCAAATATCCCGTTATCCCCATAGGACCTCGGGGAAAAGGAGTACAAATTTCCTTGGTAATATATCTACCTCATTATTCACTTCATAGGATCGTATTTATTACATACATCAGTCTAATTAACTAATTAGTACACACAAATAAAGTTTGATAAAAAGCAGATCATCAGAGCAATTAGTAATAGGATAACATTCATTAGTAGGTAGGCAGGTCATCTTTCAGGTTCTCGCACTTCTTGACTTTCTCGCCCTGACAGCAGATAAGTAGGATAGACAGGAATAGCCCAGTAGCCTCAAACACCCCGAATAATATTATGATACACAGAGTTATTACTGAATTTTCATGTACGTCCTGAAGTAACTTCAGTAGACACCCTTGAGTGTTAATTTCATCTATATCACATGTATCACAGGTTTGTGCTTTCTTACAGCAAGATTGTGGGATGTGTAGATGGTTGTTACCCCAGTCAGTGAAATTCTTAACCCCACAGCAATCCAAATCCCTCTGTATACTGTCATAAGCCTCTCTGAATGATTTAGTATGATTGTAAAGGTGTATATTCTCTATCATTCCTTTAGAAACGTTGTTCTCGATTGGAGCCTCAAACACGATGATAAGCACTGCCCCTGCTACTTGGAGTACTAATAGTATTACCAGCATAAACGCGTACAATCCAAACATGAACTTTACTTGACATATCCCCGAAATACACCCGAAGAGCGCCAGTAGTAGTAGTAGCAAAGCGACGGTGATTATAATAACTAGAGGGAAAACAAGATACGCAAGGTTCTTCGAATTGTCATGCAGCAATTCAGAATACTCTTGTAGTATAAGGTAGTAGTGGACAGAGATGTATACCAGCAGGGCCGCAATACAGATAATTACAAGATTGAATAGCAGGAAAAGGAATAGAAGTGTAGCTCTGCCCCAGTTCATCTTCTGAGGGCTAATAGCGATTTTAGGGGTAGTCACAGACCATTTCATTTTGAATAATATATGCCTTTAGGTAAAATTCCCGAAAACTCGTTTTTATAAGAACAATAATGAATGTAAAGCTTGGCTTTAGTTAGAATTAACTCATGCGGAATTGTAGTATTCAATAAGGCGTTTAGTATTCAAAATTTTACACTAGACAGCCACGCGGCACATACAATGGTTACACAATTCGTGCTTTATTCGACGTTATTCGACACATGAATGAAGATTTTCTTTCAACTTAGTGAGCTATTGATATTCAATGGACTCTGGTTAATTATTAGGATAACTACCTTTGAAAGGAGACAATAATTGACACCCCTAGTGACGTATTAACGAGGGTCTACTGTATTTACAGTCAACTCCCATTATATGGACATACCCGCTTATGTCAAAATTGTACATATGGTTCCAAACCGTCAAAGTAACCTATATTTTCACCGGTTATATCGGAGTAATTATCACGGGCCCTTGAGCTTCAATATAACGGGGAGTTGGAGTGTATATTATAATATCTAAAGTAGTGAGTTGTTTGTGATTCAAATAGAAACACAAGCACCATAGCTTTATTTATTGAGATTTAGAACTCTACATATGATGAATGAACCAATAAGCATATAAGTACAGCAGTTTATTTCTTCACCTATCTTTACTTCAATCAATAGCATGATGTATAGTTAACCTTATAGTTACGTGTTACAATATATTAGATAATTAATGAAGGATAAATTCGGTACCTTCCGTGGGAAGTGTATGGACGGTTGTGCTTGTATTGAATTCAAGGCAAACCCAGACGGGACCTCAGTACGTTGTTCAGAATGCAATCACGCCCCAATAAAGCATGAGTCATTTGGAGTTGTTGGTGCCTGCAGAGGTTGTATTGAATGTAAATCGTTTGAAGCAAGTTATGGGGAATTTGCTTTCTGTGAATATTGTGAATGTTCAATAAATCTTCACTGTCCTCCACAGTATAATCGTGTTGTGCTATCACCTCCACCTGAAACAATCAGTACCGTAGGACAACAAGAAGATGTTAAGAGCTCCCTTCAGGCTGGGATAGGGGGTATTCAGTACCAAAATATGGGAGCTACTCCATTTAATCAAACCTCAGCTACTGAGCTAATTGATTCAACTGTATCCAGGAACCCAATGGGACAAGTACCAATTAACCAATTTGGACAGGTACCAATGGATCAAATGGGACAGGCACCAATGGGTCAAATGGGACAAGTACCAATGGGTCAAATGGGACAGGCACCAATGGGTCAAATGGGACAAGTACCAATGGGTCAAATGGGACAAGCACCAATAGGTCAAATGGGACAAGTACCAATGGGTCAAATGGGACAAGTACCAATGAGTCAAACGGGACAAGCACCAATGGGTCAAATGGGACAAGTGCCAATGGGTCAAATGGGACAAGCACCAATGGGTCAAATGGGACAAGTACCAATGAGTCAAACGGGACAAGCACCAATGGGTCAAATGGGACAAGTACCAATGGGTCAAATGGGACAAGCACCTATTAACCAATTTGGACAAGCACCAATGGGTCAAATGGGACAAGCACCTATTAACCAATTTGGACAAGCACCAATGGGTCAAATGGGACAGGTACCAATGAATCAAATGGGAGGAGCGCAGTTTTATCCAATGCACCAGACTAATCAGATGTATCAGGGGAATAACTTGATGTTTAATCCAAACATGAATCAGCAATTAATAGCTCCACAACCTCAACAGGTAAACTAGTCTTATGTATGTAATATAATAATAACAAATATTTCCTATACAGGCGATGCAAGGATCAAATCCTATGAAGTGTGCTATCCAAGAGTGTGACCAGCCTCCCTTCTACGACCCTGTGAATGGATTACAGACTTGTTGCTCTATCACTCATGCTATGGAGCATGAGAGAAGGAAAGCTCTCGGCAGTTAGTAAATACAAATAACAAATACTACATACATACATGATATTATTTTAATCTGTAATATTCCTTATAGATACTATAGTAAAGGGTATAACCCATTGTCTACTGCCTAGCTGTAACAAACATGTATGGCCGTTTATGAACTACTGCGGGAGAACTCATGCTGATGCTGGCAAACAAATAGGATTAATTCGTGAGTGATTTTATGAATATATTTCAAAACAATTTGATTTTATCCCCCAATAGCTCCTGACCCAAACGCGGGTACTCCCTCACAGAGAGAGGTGTCAGAAGGGGTATGTGCTCTACCTGGATGTAATAAACCAAGGTTCGTATTAATTTTGATATTCCCAAAATGTATACAATAAATATATCTAAAATAATTCAAAAGTATATCAACACAGAGTCTACGAGTTAACTTATACTTTATTATCAGCAAGAAACATACAACTCATCTTCAATTTATCTGGAAGGTTATCGTAGTTAGTCCTCTCTTTTGCGTAATATTTACAATTATCTAAATGGTTAGACAAGTCACTGGTGGATTTCGCGTTTGTACGATAGGATGGGAACTTGCTTGCTTTAGAAAATGACCAAATCATTCTTCCCATAAGCCATTTCCCTTTGCCATCAGATTTCCATTCAAAAGTAACGATACCTTTCCTGTACAATTTCTCGTAACACAATTCTCTCATTCGTTTGCTAGTACAACTTAAATTCCTCATAGACAAGCTATCTAGCCTATCCAGTATGTTATCCATAACGTTGGGTGGTAGATAGCTTATTGCGTCATAATCAACTTCATATGACGTCACATGATTCCAATCTATTACTAAGCTACACACAGCTACATTAAAACTACACAAATTTCTCTCTGCTAATAACTCAATTGCTTGAGGTTTGTATGTACATCCGTAACCCTGCATTGGGCAAGACACACTATTCAATTGCTCAGTGAGACATAGATGAGATAATCTATGTTCCATTACTTCTTCGCGTCTAACAATGTGTCCACATGAAATTACAGTCTCTGAATCCCCGGTTTGTACGTCATACATAGGGCATCTATACTGATAACTCTGGCAATCACAGCCTTCTACACTCTCGACCATAGCCTCAATCTCTCTGCAGTGAGGATTCGTCCTGAGTTCTTGATCGATCCGTTTAGCAGATCTCTTCATTCTTCGCATAAGAGCTATATCGTGTATGTAACAGGAGAAGTGTATCTGATCGGATTCTCTTGGATTCAAGTGTTTAACAAGAAGGTTCTTTACATTATAGTTACGTACTCGTCGCATATTACACACTATAGTGTTAGCAGGACAAACTGATAAGTGTTCTAATACATCTTTCCTCTTCATTTGAAGCGGGCAACCAATCTCACTCAATAGACAACTGACCTCTGTTTCCCTACAAATATGTTTCTTGTGTTCTGTCAGTTTGCATTCATGCGTTCTTTGCATACAAACACACATAACTAATGGACAAATGTTGTCATTGCAATGTGATGTGAAGCACTTAGAGCAGTGTGTAGAGCAGTAACTGGTATCTTCTGTCAAATCTGCCATTTACTAACACGCTACATATATGCCATATTTATAATACGTAAGATTATATACACACAATAGATATTCGATATAGCGATGAGGTAGGAGAAAGGTTTAGCGAACGAATATCACTATATCGTATACATGATGTATGTGGATTAACAACACTATAACTATATCACTGTAATGATTTATAATTATAATCCTGAGTCTACTCAGTTTACAATATATTCCTGGTGCAATGATAAGCTACTAATAATTATTATGTATCTGTACTTATCGCCCTTATTTGAGGGAGGTCATTCAGTCCTGTTGCGAGTATATCAGATAATCTGTCCAGATAGATAGAAGTATGTTTCAACTCGTCCATACACTTCCCTGTTATCTGCTGAGACTTCCCGATCTGGTCCCCTACCTGATCCGCTTTGTGTAGTGCTCTCTGGTAAGTTGACAGAACTGAAGTTGTTATATCCTTTCTCAATTTCCTGTTAGCATCCCCTAGTTTCTTTTGCTGAGGAGTTTCTGATAGTTTTGCTAGATCTCCTGCTAAGTTCTTTTTACCTATCTCTCCTACTCGCTCTGATGAGCTTGCGAAAGTGTTAGTGCCTATATTAGATTTCATTCAACCAGTATAGCCTCCACTAACGGGGTGTCAGGAACGCCCAAAAATGCTACCCCATTTCCCCATTTGTGGAGGTTCATTTGTCTAGGACTAGGAAATTGCTCTATTTATTTTCAATCCGTTTCCAGAGTTCCCCATTTCCACAGGCCCCGTTTGTGGAGATAGCATGCCATTGTATGATTATTACCTTTTACTCTAATGTCCGCTTCAGTATGCGTAATCTCCGGGTCATGGTATGTGTCCTCATCATCTGTCTCAGACTCCTCCCCGTCTACTAACTTCCCTTTC
Source organism: Oopsacas minuta (assembly GCA_024704765.1). NCBI lineage: Eukaryota > Metazoa > Porifera > Hexactinellida > Lyssacinosida > Leucopsacidae > Oopsacas > Oopsacas minuta. The sequence continues at coordinate 951,713 of JAKMXF010000354.1, read as the reverse complement.
ACACCCTCCTTCTTATCTTGAGTCTTTAGCGGAGGAATCTTAGTGGTATCCTCTGTATCACTCTCATCATCCTCTCCATGTACTAATGCCATCTATACAGTATAATAAAAACTTATGAGTATTTTAATTAACAAGGGCGTAGCAAGCAGATTCAATTACTTAGGTTGAAAATATATGTAATCACAAAACAATCCTATCAGGGCCATTTAATCCCAGCATAGAATCCTATGTCCCAGCATAGAATCCTATGTCCCAGTATAGAATCCTATGTCCCAGTATAGAATCCTATGTCCCAGTATAGAATCCTATGTCCCAGTATAGAATCCTATGTCCCAGTATAGAATCCTATGTCCCAGTATAGAATCCTATGTCCCAGTATTATTTCTACACAGCTAGAATGGGTTTATTCATATCACCATACTTTATCCAATGTGTGTGAGTTATAGATTCACTGGAACGACACACAAGTATATGGCTAAGACATGAGTAAATCCTATTATGTAGATCTTGTTGTCCACATGGACTCCTCCCTGGAGACCATATTTTCAAAAGAATTCAGTCCTTATTCACAGCTGATGGTTATTTGGAAGAACACGGGATATACCTTGGAGATGTTATATTAGACTGTGGGGTAATGATTTACAATGCGATAGCCTTTTACTCATGGAACTGTAATAATCCCATCTCCATTCAACCATTTGACACCTTCACTCAAGGGTCTAGTATAAGTTGTATCAAGTACCCATCTAACATTTCTAAACCAGCTCAAGAAGTTGTTAACACGTGTATTAAGTTTGCTAACGGAAAAATATGTGTAAGAGATTACAACTTCTCCAGCGGGGTGAATATAAGTGAAGATTTTGCTAGTCTCTGTAAAGTAGGATACGCTATTTCCACCAGTATATATAAGCTGTGTAATGACGTAATAACTGGCAACTATCCAAAACTGGCAATTGACCTATTTCTAATGGGTTGGGTATTCTATAAACAATGTATAAGGTCTGGACAATTACATTTGTGTCTAAGCACAATTGTTAAGAAGATTAAAGAGTACAAGAAAGCGAATATAGGAAAGGGTTTTAGAAGAATGTTAGAACATTTTGTCACATGGATGAAACAGAGGGACGCTATTTCATATCAAGCCAGGAAATGAATCTTAGAGTTCAGTTAACAATTCTCATCTTAGAATTTTACCTAACATTTTAGTTTGTTATTTGTATTTCGAATAATTTTCTTAGTTTCTATGTTTGTTATCCTGTTTTTGATAAATTTATCGGTAAACATTACACCCTTTTTGTTTCCACTCTTAGCCAAGGCCTTAGGGTTCGAAAGGGTTCCCTCCCGCTTACATGGGTGTAATTTTATTCCCCCCCTTTATTCGGGAGTATTTAAGTTGAATTTGATAATTGAAGGGTGTCAATTTGATAACTAAAAGGATAAAAGGAACCCCACTCCTAAAAAACAAATATTTTAATTCCCCTATTGTTATTCTCAATCTTAGCAATTATTAATTAAATTTAATCCCAACAGATTCTTTGATGAAGGTAAGGAGCACCCCTACTGCTCCAGGTCTCACTCAGCTCAAGGAAATACCCAAGGGATAAGTCCAGGTAATTTGATGAATACATAACTTTACACATATGCATATTTAACAAATATTTCTAGAGAATGTTGTTAAGCCAGATGATCGCTGCGCCATCCCTGGCTGTTGGAAACCAAAGTCTATCGAGGATGGAGTTACTCATCATTTCTGCTCCAAGTCTCATAGGAAAAAGGCTGAAGCAATGGGTTCTAAACGTGAGGAAATCTATATACATATAAATAATCACATTACGTGTTATTTATTTTAATTTCTAGTTGTTATTGACCCGAATGCTCAGTGCGATCTACCAGGTTGTAACATGCCTAAACTGGTAGAGAATTCAGGGACTCAGCAAGATTACTGTAGTAAGAGTCATGCTGAGCAAGATACACCCAGACGAGATGGTGAGTTAATTAAATATTCATATATTTTAGCACCTGTTGAAATAGAAATTACTATTAGATGTGTCGGGTAGATTATTAGTATTATAAGAAGCTGAATTGGTAGATAATTATTCCTTTGATTACTTTATTGGCAAAACTTCAAAGTGACAATAATACCTTATTGAACTATCAAATGAACTAGCGGTTGTTCACATGGTTAGTAAAAATGTTGAATAGACAGTAACACGTGTTGAGCCGGACAGCTGATTAACCAAACATTAATTGCTTACAATCTTGACATAATATTAGACACTTTTCAAAATGCAGAAATATACTGAAAACCAAGTTGTAATATTTTAATTCAACCATACTAACCAGGAATCAGACCGTGTTATGTACAGTCAGTTCTGTATTAGGAGAGTCTACTATGATGATTGATGACGAGTACATAAGCGGATTAGTATCTGCTGATGAGTACAATCGAGGCATTTGTCTGAGTAGAATATAATTGTTATACTGTTGGTATCGGTTATATCAAATGCATGCTAATTTCAGTTCTCCAGCAAAACAGCTGTTTACCCCAATTTCGAACATTTTGTATTTTGACTGAGGCCCGAGATAGTTATGCCATCTGTAAATCTACCTACGACCTGACTAATTGTACAAATTTGTAAATATACAAAGGCCAACTTCTCTATGTCATCTCTTCTAATCATACAATTATTACGTCAAATATGCGATAACTAATAATTATCAGAATTGTGTATAACAAATTGCCTAATGAGTGAACTGATAAAATATAATCAAAATTCTTTTGTGCTTACAGACCATATATGGCTTCTCACTAGCCACATCTATTGCTTAATAATTGCTACCAATAATTATGTATAATGTTAGCTGCTTATAAGTGTTATGAGTCAGCTGTCTCGTGCCTTGAGAGTGCTCGGCACAGCTGGAGGAATGTTCCTGAATATGTCAGGGAGTGTCCTAGCTTACGATGTTGAAGCGGAGAAGGATAGAGCTTCGAATAAGAAGAAGCCTTGTAGAGCTTGTACTGATTTCAATACTTGGAGTCAGAAGCTTTCTACAGGAGGTTTCGGGGGAGTGAGTACTGTTATCAATCCCCAGGGAGGACAAAAGAGTTCGAAGGGGTGGCCCAAGGAGTGTCCAGTTGACAGGATAGAGCTCGGACAATCCACTTGGAATTTCCTTCACACGATGGCAGCATACTACCCTGATGAACCTTCCCAGCAACAGCAGGAAGATATGCTATCATTTCTACACACATTTTCCTATGTGTTTCCTTGTGAAGAGTGTGCAGAATATTTCAGAGATTGGATGAGTACTCATCCTCCTGTCAGCACATCTTCTCTAACACTGAGTTTATGGCTGTGTAGAGCTCACAATGAAGTTAACACTAGACTAGGCAAGCCTAGTTTTCCCTGTGATAAAGTATGGGAGAGATGGAGAGACGGCTGGGGTGATGGATCTTGTGACTGAAATTTGTTAAATTGGTTTGCAGAAAATATTTGTTCATTTAATTCAATTATTAAACAATTGTCAAATAACTATACTTAGATTTCGTCCTATTTTAATGAGCAATTTTCGTTTATAGCTGCCATCCTCACAGACAGGAAAGAAGTTGAAAAATGGCTAAAAACCTTTCCTAACATAATAGTAACTGATATTAAGGAGAATCCACATGCCCATCCAGGTGGTGCACTTTTCAAGTTATTCAAAGAGAAGTATAAGAGCCTCGCGAAAGATAACAGAAATACAGCTCTGGCGTTTCATGGAACTCCTGAAGCTAATATTGACAGTATTTGTCAGAATGGTTACAATGCGTCTCTGAGAAAAGGGCAGGCTCACGGGCCTGGAGAGTATTTCGCTACCACTCCAGATATTTCACTTTCTTACTGTAGAGGTATTAATTAACTTTCTTGACGTAACTTGTATATTCAATTTTACTAATAGAATACCTGCAGTAAACCTTAAAGAATGTTTTAGGTGGGAAGAAGATGATGGTTAACGAACTATTACTTGGTACTCCTGGGCAGCACCACACACAGAATGGGGGTATAATCGTAATGAAAGATCCAGCTCACGATCTTCCAAGATTTGTGATTACTTTTCAATGAACAATTCGTCTAGTGGTGACTATAATATTATTCGGAATGAATTAAATAGTTTTGAATACATGTTACACGCTACTACTACATATATTGACTTTGTAATCAGCTGCGAACGCTATGATATCGCCTGATTCGTCCTTATTCTTCAGGCATATAGAATAGGTGTACAGGTTGTGTTTACATTATTCAACGCTTATTAGCAATTCATACGAACTGGTAATAACTATGCATAGTTTAGTCGTTCGTTGTTTGGTATATAAGAGTGCGGTTTAACTAAATTGTTATTTATACGTACGATACTCTAATGTCAGAAGTATTATACCTTCCAGCTCTTTATCCGAGTAATCCTCTCATCGATTCGCGTATAAGATGTCTCCCTGACTTTCTATTCGGAGCTCCACCCGCGGTGGTATGGGGTAACCCCTTCGTGCGTCCGCCCCCTCGCGCTCCTTCGGTTAAATCATTATCAACACCTGAAGAGCCATTTTATGCAACTCCTGAAGCCTTGACTCCAGAACCTTTGACTCCAGAACCTTTGACTCCAGAACCTCTGACCCCCGAGCCTATGACTATATCTCTCCTAGACGATGACGTCAGGAGAATAAGACATTGTCTCGTTAAGAAGGATAATCTCTTTAATGTGCTGCTTGAGATTCTCCCTAACAGGAGCTATGAACATCGTACTAAGTTCATTAAGAGATATCGTGAGTTATTTAACAGGAATATGCTTGAAGATCTCTTCAAACAAACTAAGCCACATAACTATTACTTCGCTGTACGGGCAATGCTAGACTCGTATCGTGTGACTAGACTCCACTCGCTATTCATCGCGATGGAAGGGAAGGCAACTGGACGGTTCCTCTCCTTTGAAGGTGTTGGGACAGATGAGGAGGCTCTTGCTGAGATATTATTCATGGCTACTAACGGGCAGATTCATTACTGTAGAAATAATTGGAGTGAAAACTACCGTACATATGAATTAGAACCTCAGCTAGTAGGCGAGACCAGCGGTAACTTCGCTAACCTCCTGGCATCTCTGTCTAAGGGGGATCGTGATGAAACAGGGTTTATAGACATGAAACAGGTTAAAGTTGATGTTACTGAAATCTACGAGACGGATGAGAATAGAACCAGCAATCTTATACATGTGTTTAGTAAGAGGAGTTATGAGCATTTAAGGTTAATAGTAGAAGAATTCCAAAGGCAGTACGGATTGGACTTAGGTATATTCATAGCTAACTCATACAAATCCATATCTGGTCAAATAATAGGGGATGATTTCATTAACGCTTTGAAGACATTCGTCCATGCAGTAAGAGATGAAGTAAAATTCTATGCTCAGCGTCTCTACCAATCTATTGAGTTCCTAACTCACGGATCTATCAAGGACCTGCCAATTGATATCGTCAGCAGCAGACAGACGATCGTGCGTATTATTATCATGAAGCGAGAGTTTGATTTAAGCGAAATAAAAGATGCGTATCTTGCGTTGTCCGGTATTCAACTAGAAGTAGGGGTAGCTGAATGCTTCAAAGAAGCCAAGTTCACAGCTCTTCGGCAACTCTTGTTTGCTCTCATATCAGAGACAGAGGACACCATCTTGCCAGAGGTCCAACAGATACACGCCGCTGTGTTAAAGAAGGGGAAAGCTAATAATATCCTGTTCTCAATCCTATCAAGTTGTAGCTACGATAATAGATTAAAGATAGTAAGTCAATACCTTGTACACTATCAAGTTAATCTGATTACAAAGATAGAAGAGTTTATGAAGCCAGGCGAACAGCTGTTCACTATTCGAGCCCTGCTTGAGAGCTACGAGAGAACAAGTCTCCGGTCTATATGGATATCAATGGAGGGAAAGAGAGTAAAGATAGCTAAGGAAGCAGTTGAAATCGACGACTCTTCTCTTGTAGATATTCTGTTCTTAGCAACCAATAGTGAGATTAGTTATTTCCACGAATATTACCCCCGATTAACTGGTTATAATTTGGTTGAACACGTCAAAAAGGCTACTGGCGGTAAGGGCAAGTTCACGAATCTGGTTCTTAGATTGTTGGAGGGGAAGCGATGGGAAGAGTCTCACTCGGATAATGACCTCCTCAAACACGACTTGTCTACTCTACGTCAGTCAATTAATGGAGAGCGAGCTGAAGATGATGTAATTGAATTATTCTCATTGCGATCTAGGGAGCATCTCAAAGTGTTGTTCAATGACTTTGAAGAAATCTATGAAACCAAAGTTGTTGAACATTTGTCCGCTACTTTCAATGCTCAGAAACAAGCGAGCATTCTCTCTGCCCTACAACGGTGTGTGATAGCTATCCAGAACAGGAATATGTACTACGCTCTACGTCTAAAAAACTGTCTCGATTTCGTGCAGGAGAAAAATGAAAATACTCCTGATTCGCTCTCTCGCAAGCAGACTATAATGAGGATATTACTCACACATGTTGAGACGGATCTTCGTAACATAATGGAATGCTTCGCTAGTCTTTCAAAAGAAAAACTCAGTTTAGAACAATCTATACAAAGAGTAATCAAGGAGAACGAGCTAGTGATGGTTATGACCAACCTTATTGATACTGATAACGAGCAGGAGCATTTCTATGACTAACTTTATAACCGTTTGTGTTTCTAACTATTCTTTGTTCCCTTTTCCCTGTTTTCATATTTATATAGCCTATGGTAATTACATAATCTTTAGTTTAATTCAAGAAGTTGTATATTATTTGATAATTTTGTGAATTTAGCTATTCCTACCAAATATGGAGTCATGTGTAATCTGCTTGGATAGCAGTGAGTTTATGCGAAACGGAGATTTCATTCCTTCCCGTCTCAGTGCTCAGGAGGAAGCAGTTAACATGATATGTCAGTCCAAACGTAACAAGAATGCTGAGAACTGCCTAGCTCTCCTAAGTCTGACGTCATCTCAAATGCTGGTTACTCTAACCAGGGATGTTACAAAGATAATGACAACTATTCGTAAGCTACAGCCTAAAGGGAAAATAGAGTTGGGTAAGGGACTACAAGTAGCTCATCTGTGTTTGAAACACAGACAAGGGAGAGATCATGCTATCAAGATAATAGTGTTTGTGGGTAGTCCTGTTATAGACGAGGAAAGTGATCTGGTAATACTGGGCAAGAGACTTAGGAAAGAGAAGGTATTTGCTAGAATAATCAGTAATCATATTTTATCATTATCTTATAGGTTAGTGTTGATGTTATAAATTTCGGGGAAGAAAGTATAAATGTTAAAAAGTTAGAATCTTTGATAACTACATTGAATGGGAAGGACGGAGAGAACAGTCACTTGATCACTGTCCCCCCTGAGACACGCCTCTCCGAGGTGTTGGTCTCCTCCCCTATCATGGCTGGGTCTGGAGGAGGAGCTGTGCCGGGAAATTATGAGTTCGGAGTTGATCCTAACGAAGACCCAGAGCTTGCTATGGTATTACGTGTATCTATGGAGGAAGAGAGGTCTAGGATTCAGCAGCAGCAGCATCGAGTACCTGTAAGTTGTGTGATTAGTTATTTAGTGTATTCTATCATACAATCCAGTAGATGCCGGTTATAAGAACCCCACTGGAGCAGCAATACATATTCTTATAATCGGCATAACATATACAGGAATATGAGAACCATTTTCCAGATGATAGTGCTTATATCGTGTTGTTTTACCCGCATCTACTGTAGTCTACAGGCCTAGCTGGTGAGTCCCGTACGACTAGCGGTACAGGGGGCAGTGCTCTGACTAGTATGATGCAGGGACTAGCTACCTCACAGGCTCCCGAGCTGAACGAGTTGACAGAAGAGCAGCAGCTGCATCTAGCTATGCAGATGTCCCTCCAGCCGATGGAAGGGGATACGGGATCAGATATGGATATAATAGACATGGACTATGAATTGGATGATGACGATAATCTAGACGATGATGATGATCTAGATGGAGACGATCTGGTAACTGATCCTAACTTCCTGAGTGATGTTATAGGTACTCTACCTGGTGTAGATGCTAATAAGGAGGATCTAGTGAAGGCAATACAAGAGCAGAATAACCCTAAACCTGAGGATAAGGATAAGGACGATGATGATAATGTCATGGATTAGTTTGTTGTATTGATGTAGCAGATTATTCAGTGATTAAGGAGGTATCTGTCCTATATCATTACTGGAAATTAGTAGAAATATGAACTGTCCATACAAAAAGAGGAGAACTGCCATTCTATTATAATTAACGCAATACACTCAACTCCCAATATATCCAACACGGCATCGGTTATTTTGAAATAATTATCGCTGTCCCTTTAGCTACGACATAATGGGAGTTGACTGTAGCAATTAATAGCTATCAAATACAAAATTCAAATTCGTTAGATAGTTTAGATATAATAATGAAGGCTTGGATGGGAAGAAGTTATCGCGAGTTGATGGAATACAAAAAATTCAGGTCTAAATATCCGCGAGTAAAACTTAAGGAGGTTGAGATCCCAATCTTCCCGGGGGACTTTGTACAGGTCATGAAGGGGCCAGAGATAGGGAAGTGTGGTAGAGTCCTCGCCGTCTACCGGAGTCTAAATTGGATTTACGTCAGAGCTCTGAATATGCGGACAGTACGGTATACAAGTCCCGAAGGAAAACCGGTCCATATTTCATATGAGCGTCCATTTGTTCCAGATGAAATACAGCTGCTTGACCCCGATAATGGTAACAAACCGACGAAAGTAAATATTGTGACTACCCCCAGGGGCAATAAATTCCGTGTAACACAAGCTGGTAATACTATGTTCATTCCGAGAGACGGAGACCCGGATTTAGTGGGGCCTTATGCTCAGATTCCTGCATATCGGGAAGGACCATACGACACTCGAGCTGAAGTTGTCTTAGAGAAATCCTATAGACTCACTCTAAATACAGTAGAAGAGGAATTACTGCTGAAACATAAAGACTATATCCAACAGAAGCTCAGAGAAGGGAAGACAGGGAGGATCAATACCTTACCCCGCATTCCTAAGAATAAATGGATCACTAACGAATATATCCCGCCATATTTGGAAGTTGTTAAGTTAGAATCTCAGGATGAGATAAAGAAGAAAGTTAAGGTTAAACTTTCTAGCTCAATATAATACAAATAGTTATCACTTCATATGTAGCTTTTCATAGTTTGATATTATAATTGTTTTACATAACGTTAGCTTGTTATGTCAGTTCATACAAGTAACCCTCCATCAGTGGCAGGCCCCAGGACTCCCTATGCTTTATACCCAGAGCTCACTTCTCAGAAGAGCGGGATGGATCATAAGGGGTTCCTGTGGAGAGCAGGGTACAAGAGACAGACAGAGGCTAAGGGTCGATATACCTCTGAGTACCAGAGACAGTTCCAGCCTGTTATAGCGGGGCAGAGAGAAGTATCTGATTTACTTAAGGAGAGGAAGAATCCTAAAGTTCCTGTCGTTGATGTCAGAGAGGTTCTAAAGGAAGTAGAGAGACCGGAACTAATTGATAGAGAAGTATCCAAAAGGGATGCACCGGAACCAATTGATAGAGAGGTAACAAAAGCGCATACAATGGTACCAGTAGATAGAGAAGTATCCAAAGGGAACATAATTAAACAAGGAGATATGGAGTTTTACAAAGAGGAGAGACCAGAAATTGATGTTCCGGTACATAAAGATTTTATTCCCCATAATATTCCAGATAAATCTTTAGAGGTTGTCGGAAGACAAAAACGGTCTAAGAAGATCCGAGACAAGAGAGGAGCTAAACGTACTAAGAAAGAGCGTGTCCCTTCCTTCCCTCTCTCAGAGTATCAATCTCAATTCCAGGGTTTAGGCCAGCAGAGCTCTAAAGACAAATCATTTCCTATTTATAAATTTCCTGTCAAACACTCTTCTTACGAATCTCAACCTGCTCTTGTACCAGCTCCTGTTCGTCCTGTCTCCCCTTCTAACCCCGTACAGCGATCTCCCCGTCGCTGGAGCAGTGAATACAGGTCTAACTACTCGCTACGTACTTCATCTCCTGACAAAGCAAATAATGTGACTAATCCCTGGTACCAAATGGTGATTGAGTTACGCGAGAAAGCTAGGGTATATAGAGACAGAGGACGGAGTTCGGCTCTGGAGCATTTCCAGCTCCCTCTGTGTCGGAGATACGCAGAAGTAGCCGACTCATCTCGTCTCAGTTCAAATCGATCTGTCTACCCTCAAGATGAGGGGGCTAATATTGTGGAGGAGGAACAGACCAACAGAGTACAACATATTGACACCTCTGCTAGAGGTAGAGTATGCCATAACGAGCATAAAGATAAGTCACCTGTTGATCAGCTGGGCAGCTCCTTATCAAAGCTCAACGTTACTACTCCTATCACAAATCAGCTGACTGAGTTAGAACCTCACACTTCTCAGTTACATAAAGTTACCAGCAATACCATGAGATCCTCTGTAGTGAGACATAAGCCTTTATCTCCTCCACAACACGAGGCAATAAGAGCTAGAACAGCTGTACCTCCTATCGATATAAACAGAGTACATTCTTATTCTCCTATCTACCCAGTAACACACAGCAGCCCGAATTACTTACCAGCTAGTGTTCCTCACAGTGCTCTCTCCCAGACAGACACTAGCTTACAAACACAATTGTTTAAATATAAGGAGGATATTCGTACCCCTGAACCTGATGAGGTCTCCGTCTCTTCTGCTGCTTCTCTTGCCTCCCACACGTTGGAGAGAGCTAAACACAGACAAACATTTTGGAAATGAACTCTATATAGTACTATTTATATCTTATTTTACTTCTAACACCTATATCTTATATCTTAAGTTGAAGTTTTACCGAAAAATTTGGCCCTTAAGCATCGCATCTATTGCCTATGATAATACTAATATTTATGTCATATTCTCATAAGAGAGGTGTGAAATGCCGAGGACGCCTTGGTGGACACTGACGACAGCAAGGTGGTCCACAGGATCTCACAATTTGTATTGCAGTCTATGGGATGGGCTCTATGGGTTGGGAATCGCTAATCTATTTGAAAAGTCAAAATTGTAATTAAGTTTCCAGTACTATCCTTTATTAGCTAATTTATCTATACGTAATGTCATGGGATCAGAGCAAGGAGAACATACAACCCCACAGACAAGGTAGAAAAGTAGAAGCATTATTCCGTACAGGAGAGTCTCAATCGAAGAACTCACAAAGAAAAAAAATTCTTCTGGACAACATAAGCTCTGCACTAGAGTACGAGGATCCGTTACAACCTTATATAGAGTATATCAACTGGTATAGAGAAGTTAATTCAAATCTTGGAAGTGAATATTACAAATTTCTCGAAAACTGCGTGTTATTCTTCAAGCGTAATAATCTCACTCAGAAGTACGACAGCGACACTAGGTTCATTCGTGTATGGGTGAGTTATGCCGAGGGGTTCAAAGATCCACAGATCATATACGAGTACATGCGGTCACACGGTATTGGTACGTCATTAGCTACATTCTATGAGTTCTGGAGTCGTAGCTTAGAAACTAAGGGTAACAATACTGAAGCAAAGGCTGTTATATGTAATGGAATTAGTCTACTAGCTCAGCCTATTGGTCGTCTGGAGGGATTGTTAGTAGAGCTACAGGATAGAATTGATAAGAGTGTTGAACATCCTGACCAGCAATCTGATGGTAGAAATGTACTAGGCAATCTAACGTCACATGAGGGTAAAGTAGATTCCATGCGGACTAGTAGTTATCAGAAACCTGTACAACCTATTGGTGAACAACAGACGAGTAGCAACAGACAAACTGAGTTCTCTGTATACAGCGGACAAGCTGATAACTTGACTCAGCTCCCTCATTATTCTAATACAGCACTACCTACACGAGAGAAGTTAAGCCAGGAAAATACCCAGCCTTTAAGTAAATGGATTAAATCAAGCATTCCGATTACCCCAGATTGTAGACAAGCTACACCAGTAGACTTTATAATACACCCAGATCCTGAAGTTCCTCTCTCCGTACCTGCTATGACAGGTATTCCTAAAGGTACTCTTAAGTTACGCCTCCAGACCCCAGAACCTGGTCCCCTCCACGTGCTAGATGAGAGGTCCTCAGCGAGGTATCCAGAGCCTAACCAGGTCCTCATGTACCCCTACTGGGAGGTGTACCCCTACGGAACGGTAGAGGACATCTCTGTAGAGGAATTACGAGCTAAGAGGTACATGAAGGAGCATGAGATAGATAGTGACGATATGGAGTTCACTTGTATGGATAGAGCAAATGTGATCCTGTCTCCTAATTGGTCAATCCCTAATCATAAACAGACACATGTTGCTGTACGGGGGGTAGGGAGATCACCTGGTGGTTACGAGCATGCCAAAGTGAAGAAAACGTTGTCAGGGCCAGACCATGATATAAAAGAACCAAATAACTCTACTACTAGTGCAGTACCTAGGAGGAATATTGGACCAGTTATTCACACCCCTATACACCCATATAGGATCCCTGAGTCTACACAATCTCCACAAATATACACATCTAAGTATCTATCGGGTAATCCTAGTTTATCAAGATCTCGATCTTTTGATGAAACTATTGCTAATGTGTCCAATACAACTAAGTTACAAGGTAAATCTCATTATATCGGAGCAGTCCGCAGTCAGCAGAGAGAAGCGAGTAATAATAGTAAAGATAATTCCTCAATCTGTAACCCTATCACTTATCCTACAGAAATACAGTCTAGTCACGTAGCAGATAAGTTGACACCTCGCTCCATTCCACCACCACCATCACCAACTCAACAGCTTATCCCAACTCACAGAGTCCTATCTGACGGTATAGAAGACACCAGTATGTCTAGAAAAGCAGATGCAGTTATACTAGATCTATTCGCTACAACTCTTCCCAGTGAGAAGGAGGATATAGGTGACCATATTGAGAAAATTAAAATCAAGGAAGATGTAAAGCTACACATATTCGAATCTGATAATAAACAGAGTGATATATCATTGATGCCGCCTCCTTCCCGTACTCTGACCTACAGAACTCCAGCCAAGAACTACAGCACGAAATCCTCTGATACTTTTATCGATTCTTCTCTTTTCCTTCAGCAGCCTACCTCCACCCCTATGGGGGCTCGTATTGTTCCTCTGTCTATGGATGACGTCACTCAGATCCCAATTCAGGACACAATGAGTCATCTAGACCCTGTAGCTCTTAGATTCGGACAGTTAAACTGTGATGAAAATAAAGAAAATATTGTGAGTTCTAGCAAAGAAACTAGCTCTACATTAGGGGAGCAGAGAGTTGAGGGAGAGAGGATTAGACAACAGTTACAGCTAAGTTCCATAAAAGAGACCAGTCAGGAAAACTCTTCTGGGAAATCTACGTCTAGCATGGAAGAAGCAGTAACTCTAATTTATCCCTTTGATCTGCTAACTATAAGGCAAATGATTAACGAGTATAAAAAACAAAGCAACTATCCACGATTGATCAACTACACAAACCTTCCAGTACCTAACATCGGTGTAAAGAGGACCTGCCAATTCGGGAATATTCATTTCAAGATTCTAGAACACGTAGGGACAGGAGGATTCGCTAATGTGTATCTAGCTTCCCCGCAAACCCCAGAGGCTCAGAAGCTGACCCATACAGACCGACCAGTCCTTAAAGTAGTAATGAAACAACCAACGTGTATAGAATATCTTATAAGTAGTAAAATACAGGAAAAACTGACTGAATTAAAACAGCCACACCTCTGCTCGTCCTTCTATCAACCCTACTCATGTCTTATATACAAGAACGCTACGATTATAGTATCAGAGTACTATTCACATGGTACTCTACTGGATATGATAAACCAAATGAAAGTTAAGCGAGGAATTAATGATTCTATCACCGTTCAGTTTGCCTTAGAGGTTATGTATTTGGTTGGGACGTTACATTCTATAGGAATAGTACATAATGACATTAAGCCGGATAACTTCATGCTGCGGTCTAATGACCAGATTGCTAACATGAGAGAGCCTGAGGGCAGGCTCCTGCACCTCATTGACTTTGGGAGATCAGTTGATTTGAGTTTATTCCCCAAAAACGTACAATTCCTTGGTTCTTCTGATACGGATACGTTTGAACTTCCATGCATGAAGACCAACAAACCTTATCTGTACAATTGTGATTCATTCAGTGTAGCAGCTACGCTGTACTGCCTGATTACCTACGAATACCCGAAGATAATTCCAGAATCTGATGGGTCTAATAGGGTCAAACTGGTTCGTCCTATCAAAAGCGCTCGTCGTGACTATCCGCCTATCTGGGATTCTCTTATTTACAAACTAATGAATGCCAGCAGCTACGAGGCGATGGGAGCTATCACAGAGGGGAGGAAGGAAATCAAAGAGCACTATCAAAATGGGAATGAGTATGCTACTTATTAACTTGTTCAATTCCATACTTTATTTGTAATAGTCAGTGAACAAGGATAGAATTCCGAATTAATTAATTAATAATAATAATAAGAAGAAGAAGGTGAATTACTGGAATTGCAGATTGTTCGACAATTCTTTTGCTAATTCTTGGAAAAATATAATAATTACTAGCTCAGTAATGCAACTAAAATTGTATAATATAGCATTATTGATACAGAGATTAGTCAGGGAGAAAATATATGCAACTCGTTTGCAATTACCGCATTAACAATACTACAATGATCTCGGTAGTATATAAGAGAGCTGTTTTCCGATTACTAATACGATTAACCGATGACAGAAGTATTTTCTCCTCCAGCTCTTTGTCCATATAATCCACTCTCTGACTCGCGGATAACTAATCTCCCTGACTACCAATTCGGAGCTCCACCACCTGTGGTATGGGGGAACCCTTTCATGAGTCAACTAACTTACAAAACCCCATCCTTACCAAGCCCAGCACCGTCCGTAGCAAAACCTATACCCTATTTACTAAAACCTGCACCAATCTTGCCAACACCTGTTGATCCAAAAAGTTTTATATGGGTGTTGGTAGGGAGGATATGGGTGAGGGCGAAAAAACAACCAACACCCCCATCGTCACCTACTGTGACTCTACTAGCCAATCAACTAAACAATAATGTAGAAATAGTCAAGATATGTACTATGATATTATTCAGTATCGTATGGTATTTGTCCTTCTTATTGATATGATACGTGTATTTGTGTGGTTTTATAGTCTGAATATTTCAATACAACTTTTGCATTTAAATTGACTACATAAGAAATCTGATAAGTTAATTGATCAATCCTTAAACCTGATAGGTCAAGACGTAAGACCTTATCTCAGAGAGTTCGAGAGATATCACATAATTTTAGTGCACTTTACTCTAGATTATTCACACAATATAGTATTAATTAATAGATAGAGAGAGAGAGAGAGAGCTGTACAGTGATATGCTCTTAGCATTCCGTAACACATTCTATCCTGTTAATCAACACTGGTTGACGCGTATCGTGTTCCTACGTTGTCTAGCTATCGTATACACTACTGCTTTCCTGGTAGCCCTGCAGCAAAACCCAGCACTTATAGGCTCAAGGGGTATTCTCCCTGTAAACTTATATCTTAACTATGTTGGACAGCAGTTGGGGAAGAATGAGTCCGTATGGTTCCGATTTATCCGTGTCCCCACTCTCCTATGGTTCGTTGAGGAACATCACATAGACTTCTGGTTGGATGCAATAGCTTGGAGTGGAGTTATACTCTCATCTGTTGTTCTTATCCTTGGTGCATCAAATATGATAATTATGGTAACTCTATGGTTGTTATATCACTCGTTAGTTAATGTAGGACAGATTTGGTATTCATTCGGTTGGGAATCACAGTTATTAGAGACAGGATTCCTGGCTATCTTCCTGTGTCCATTCCTGAGTTTAAGTCAACTCCCTCCACACACGCCTCCCTCTCTAATAGCTATACTGGGCAACAGATGGTTGATATTCCGTATAATGCTAGGAGCAGGGTTGATAAAGATCCGTGGCGATCAATGCTGGCGTGACCTAACCTGCATGAACTATCATTACGAGACACAGCCTGTCCCCAACCCACTTAGCTACTATATGCACCAATCACCTGAAATAGTACACAAAATGGAGACAATGACTAATCACATAGTAGAGCTAGTTAGTCCATGGTTTTTAGTGCTACCTCGTCCGTTACCAGCTGTATCGGGTATAATGCAGATATCTTTCATGTTCATGATCGTACTGAGTGGAAATCTCAGTTTCTTGAACTGGTTAACTATGCTACCGTCAATATTCTGTCTGAATGACGGATGGTTTAGTTTCTTATTCTCTAAATCGACATTAGATAGAGTCAATCAGATCTCTAGCTCCAAGGAATTCGGATGGAAATCTAAACTGAGATCCTTACTGAACTTTATATTCGGACTAGTAATAGCTTATCTGTCCATACCAATCGTCCAGAACCTGTTCTCTTCTCGACAGGTTATGAACACATCATTTGATGCCTACCGTATCGTTAACACATACGGAGCTTTTGGTTCTATTACCAAACAGAGGACTGAAATTATAATAGAAGCTACATGGGATAATCCTTCTAATCGATCAGCTGTTTGGCATGAGTATGAGTTCCATTGTAAGCCAGGTAACACTACCAGACGGCCTTGCACTATTTCTCCTTACCATTATAGACTGGACTGGTTAATGTGGTTTGCAGCATTCCAGAATTATCAATCTAATCCCTGGTTCGTCCATTTAATCGGTAAACTATTGAGTAACGACTCTACAACTCGCTCTCTCCTTGCTTCATATCCCCCTCTACAAGGGAGACCATCTTATATACGGGCTAAGCACTACTCGTACGAGTTTACACAGCTAGGCAGCTCAGAGGCAGCAGAGGGTCACTGGTGGAAACGAAAATTCCTGAGAGATTACTTCCCACCTGTCCGATTACAAGACCTGGCGGAAGCATACAAACAAATGGGTTGGGTAATGAATTCATAATTTTAATTATTTCACTGGTCTGTATCAGAAAAATTAATTACTTCTTTTCTTGCAATACTGACAGGACAAAATTCACAGAAATTCCATAAGTAGAAACAGAAAGATATTATGAAAGTGAAATATTTTAATGTTGCATAACTGGAAGGCAGTATTATTTATTTTGCTTCCACTTTCAATTCTTTGTTTCCTTTCAACATATGTTTCTTTTCATTCGATTGCTCTTTCATTTTGCTTAGCACATCATAATCTGGAGTATACCCATAGCTCCTACAGGACCACTTTCCGTTCCCCTTTTCCTTTGGAGCGGAGGGGGACATGATCCCCTCGTATTTCTCCCGGGAGAATGCTCCGTTTAGTTGGCTCCTGGGATCAGCTGATCCACTGAAACACCTGCTGTGATAAAACAGACGGATTTTCCGTCCGTCTCTTATCACTATCGGTTCCTTCATCATAATGTATTGCTTGCATTCTCTGCACTTATTACTGTTACGTACTGCCAAGCCTCTGGACACAGTCCAATATTCTTCAGACATTCCAAGCTAGTAACCTTGGCAGTGGAGTATAATTTAACGACCTGATCGATATCTCCAATGAATTCGGGTTAATTTGAATAAACACTGATCTCCCACACAAATGTAAGGTACTATTATCGCATAAATAATATTTAGAAAATTCACTACTCTTCCGACGTATATACTCACACACATCATATTGTCCTCTAATCAGTCAATTAGATATGGACTGGGGAGCTATTGAAGCTGACATATTACATGTACAAAATCTAATGAAAGATTCGAAATTTTCAGAATCAGTTGAAGTTTTGAAGAAATGTATGGTTGCGGTACAAAATACAAATGAGCTTCGTACCAACCGAGATATCGCTAAACAGTGTCTTATAATTCACATGGCCATGACGTTCTTGTACAAGCAAAAATTCATTGAAAGCTTGAACTGCTTCGAGCAAGTGAGTGCTCGTCACATTTACGGGAATAAATCAGAAATGAGCTCGCTTGATGGATCAGGAGTTGAAAGGGTGTTAGAATTGAGTAGAGAGTATCTCTTGCATTCATATATGAACGCATCTGTAGCAGCTGAGAAGTGTGACAATGCCCATCTGACTCAGTGTTACCTCGAGAAAGCTATACAGCTGTACAGAGAGGAGGGCCTAGTCAAATACGAGGCTGTTACATGGCATAGACTTGGTATGTTATTAGATAAAGTCGGTAAACACACACAAGCAGGATTAAGCTTAAATACAGCAGCATTGCTATTCAAGAAATGTGAAGAGTCAGTTCTAGAGGCTGAATCTTTATGCGACTTAGCTAGCCTCTACTGGAGGACTGGTAACACCAGTAGGGTATCTGAAACTATGGAAAGGACTCATTTCATCTGTCTAGGACTCATACACAAACCAGAGGATCAGAAGAACTTGTATCATCGTCTCTCTGATCTCTACACAGACCAGCAGGCTCATTCTGATGCAGAAGTATGTATGGATCATGTACTGGCTTCTAGCAAGACTGGGCTGGAGAGAGCGAGAGCTGTCATGAGAAGAGCAAAGTTACTTAAGAGTACACACGACAGGGAAAGATGGGAGAGAGCCATGCGGGAAGCGAGGGAAGAGTGTGAATTGGCTGTTGTAGAATATCCCAAGGAAGCTAGCAAGATATTCATTGGTATAGCCGAGGGATGGAGTGATAAAGGTCAGTTCGAGGAGAGTGAGAATATCCTACAGCGGTTGATAGAGCACTCCAGAGGCTCTGACAGGTTAGTACTCATTCTTTCGGAGGCCCTGGAGAGGCTGGGAGATTTATTAATCAAACAGAGAAGAGATAAAGAAGCAGAAATACGGTATAAAGAGGCATATCTAGTTCTAGAGCTAAAATATAACGAGTATGGTGATGAAGAGATAGGAGCTAGACTTCAGAGTGTTTGGAATAAACACAAATCTTTATTAACTGGGGAACAGGCTGCAACAGATTATCCATCACTAATTGGTAAGCACGCCTGTTATAAGGACATGTATTGCTACTCCCAAAGGAGGTTCTTATAACCAGCATACATTGTATTAATAGTATTGTATATAGGGAATAGCTGTATAAATCAAACAGAAGCAGAACTACACTCTCTGGTAACAGTATCTGATTTATCAGAATTAAGTTGTAACGATGCTACGATAACTACCCGGTCTCTTATTAAACAAGAGGATGATACAGATATACAGCTGTGCTCTTCTATAACTGCTGGACAACTCACGGTAACACCTATTAATTTGAGAGAGAGAAACAAGAAATTCAGTACAGGGAACAGATTTCGTAAAAATAGAATATCTCCGGTGGAATCAGTTACTTCTCAATCTAGTTCTGGGAATAGTGATGATGTGGGATTGGGTAAGAATTTGACAGACAATATTAACAATAATATTCCTTCCTCCCGGGCCTGTGTTGTCCTGTAATAATATACAAACTATACTGCGTATATTTACCCTTCGTACTATCTATATACATATACGTTACATTTCTTGTTTATTTAACTTACAGCTTATGGTCATTGGGGAAAATACATATCCCTCTTAAATAACTATTCACATTATTTTCAGAAAAACAAAAGCTGGCTGTTTTTCAGAATAAATATATCATATGTTTGATAAAATATTTACACCTGAAGAGCCCCTCTGGAGTCACTAGGCTAATATTGACAAATATAACTTGCATATTGAGAGGATGCCTGGGTTCGCGAGCAAACTTGCATTAATTAAATTACTCGTGTAGGCGTATTAGAGAATAAATTCAAAAGATTATACAAAATTGCTGAAAATCAGTAAATAATTATTCTCCATAAATGAAGAATGCATTAGATAGATCAGCCACCTGGCTCGTGACTTGACAACATACCTTACGCAGAAACTAATAGTCTGCCGACTGATAAACAGTACACGATTCACATCTAAGCATTTGGAGAAACAGGTTACACTTTTTAGAGACATTTTATTTATTCGTGTGACATAACACACGTATTATTGATACCTTAATATTTGGGTGATAACTTAATATTTGATTAGAAAATACAAAAAAAGCGAGGGAAATAACGGGATAGGAAGTTGTTAAGTCTGGCTTAAGAAAAGGGGGACTATTCGGGGGGACATGACACTCAACATGCGTGGAAAATCGGGACATCCAGCCAGGAGCAAGAAATGAAAAAGTAACAAAATATATGAAATAATTGAATTAAGATTTAAAATATTGTTATCAAATTGAAAGTGATAAAATGCCAAAAGTGATATATTAAGAATTATAATTAGTAAAATATTTATGATTACAGTTTGGGGGGCTGGGTGAATGGAGCAGTGACTATTCCCTGTCTGCTAAATTTGGTGTGTCCGGTTTTGGTAATAGGATGTAGCCATGAAGTAGTTTGTGTTTCATAGTTGATGTAATATCTAAAAGATAAATTTATAATATTTGAAAGTGAAACTGGTAAATAAATTTATGAATATAATTACTTGAGGCCGTCTTCTGTGAAAGCTTCGTCCCATCCCTTCGGCAGTACGCTGGCTTGAGAGATAATCTTTCGGACCGCGGCTACAGTTTCCTGTGCCTCTTGTGCTAAAGTTATATTCGTGAATTTGGTGTGATTAGCAAGTGCTGGAGGCGGTCTAGGGTTTCCTAACACAGCATTTCCTCTCCGGGCAGTTTCTCCTATCCCTCGAGGATAGTTTACGAACACTTCTGATCCTTGAGCTTCTGAAAGATTCTCGTGAGCAAGTTGACAGAATTGGAGAAGTTTCTCACAGGCTACCTCGTATCTACGTAATGAAGTGCTGATTATTTCTATGAAAATTATCAACAGATAGTCAATAAAGATGTTTCAGTAGATATAATTGCTGTGAATAAGCATTACGAATAAAGACGTCATATGGAACTATTATTTGTATTATACGAATAGCATCTAACAGATTGTTAACCTATATACCTGATTCTTTTATTAAATATACCAGCTCAGATGATTTTACAATCTACAAACAATCGTAACCACCATTTTATTAGCTCTAATTAAATACGTTTCAAACGACCTTTCTAACTATAGCTTACAATTGTTAAGACATTATGATATCTCTAATGGACAATTAAGGAACACTTAATCTCACACTGGTCATTCATACGATGTCAGAAGTTCTCAAAATTCCCAGATTTGTCCGCTAACAAGAACTATCAACTGGTTTCTACACGAAAGACAGTCAAAGCAAACATTGAAATCAGATACTGCACTGTGTCTACAATTTTGCAGAGTTACTAGTTTCATAGTGATATGAGACACAATAACCTTATTATTACTAGAATATGTAATAACTGTCTCAGATATTAACTGTAATAAAATACAGAAATTTAGCCTACGTTTGTCTTTCCTTTAAACATAATCAAATAATAATGATGTGATCATATCTACGTACCGATACTGAAGGATTTTAGCTAGAATAAACAAGAAATGTTTTGAGTTAACTTTTGAGTTGTTTTGCTTGCTGCGGGACAAAAACTATAAGAATAATACAGATTCGTATACAGAATTATAAATTCACAATTTAATACTGATTCTTATTACAGAGAGTACAAAATAGACCTGTAAAGCCAAATTGCCCTTCATCAATTCACAAATAGTAGAATTATATTAAAATTCTCAATAACTGTACTTTTGGTATCATTTTTAATACGAATTATCTTACATAATAATACAAGTCAATTCTCGTTATGTCTAATCTAATTCATCGAAACAAAACTACATCAAATCGGAATTGATAGATATATCCCTTTATATCATTTGTTTACTTATTATATAGAAATTGAAAATTAACACTTGTCTTGTATACAAATCATATTTCAGCATTTTATGGGTAAAAAGTGTCCATAATTGAACAGAGAACTAGTCGCTCTGTATGGCTTCCTTTAGCCCCAAAATATGTGATAGTTGCAAGTTGTAAAAATCGGTACAGATGGCTGCAGGTGATGTAATTTTTGCAAATAATTAATGAAGTTATGTCTACCTATACATTAGTGTAATTAATTAATCCTATAAGAGTAATTAGAGGATACTAAACCAAATGAATAATAAAGTCAATGGTTTTAAGCTTTTAAATACATTTTCACTAAAATCTATCCATTCGAAAAATATTAAGAATAACTCGCGTATTATTCTGGTGAGTATTCCAGCGGTCTTAATGCTCTCTGTATATTAATTATGAGCCTTTCAAACGAATTTATTAAAAACACGCGCGAACAAATAGTTTACCGAATATCTAATAGTATATATTCACGTTGTAGCTGGTGGTAGAGAACTTCTCCACAAATTATGTGAATTTTATTGACCATGTTCCTCGATCGACATATTCGTGAAATATAAAATATGCTTTCGAGCCAAGTCACATGAAAAACAATGTAATATTCAGCTGTTTGTTTGGATAGATAAAAGCTTACTAGCCTCATTCATGAATTAACTATTAACCAAAACATAGTATGATATAGCTCCCAATCTATTGAATATGTTATAGTTACAAAATGCTACAACTGGAATGTTTTGTTCCTAATTAGCCGACAGGAGAGGAGCTTAAGCAGCACAAACTGAACTAATTACCTACTTATTAGTTCTAGTTCTAGTTGCCTAACTGAGTATTCCCAAAATGTAAATTAGAGGAGTCATAAGCTTGTAAATCTACAGTGTGTAGAAATAATATATTATTAACTACACTGTCTACTGCCTTAAATAACAAGTAGATAATAATATAATCAACAAAATAGATTATTAAATAAACGTCAGCTGGTATATAGCCGTTATTCTTAAGGAATGTCTGTTTCATTCATTTTATGGACCCTAAGAGTTTGCAGGGAAGTCGCCACTTGTAAAGTGGTCAGTAAAATTCGCACCGTTCACTTTACGAAATTGTTCACACAACTTTTAACTCGTTATTTTCGGTAAGGAAATATCTCAAGTGGTCTTTCCGTGAAATTGTATTTTTTTAGAAAACACACATGTGTGAAATGGCACTCTTATCGTTGAGGTTGAATAACAACTTCAAGGTTCATATCTTGTCCAATAAACCAAAGCAACATGTCTGGTACTATGAAATCTACGTCATTTACCATTAGAAATTGTGTGTGCTGTTTTGGGAATGTAATTGTGAACTCAATCAACGGTTAATATATTATTAATTAAATTATACTGATACAATCAGCTGTGATTTAACCTATGGATTCTCTAATTCAAGTCAATAGGATTCATTTGTTTCTTAGAATATTATCCATAAGAACATTCCAATTACTAGAAATGTTCTTAACTGGAGTGTAAACTCTTAACCAGAGAGAATTTGATACCTTGATATACCCTGAAGTGGAACTAAAGGGAAGACCTATTAATTCCTTATAATGACATATGTTTGGGGTCAGTTAAACGATTCACTATGTTAATAAGAATATTTCAGGATAACTTCATGAGCTGTAGTACGCGTTACCTTAAAACTATGTAAAGATAAGGCCAGAGTTCATAGGGGGAAATATAATACTGTTAACCATCTCTCTCTGACCTATATCTACCTTATTTATGAAAGAATTCCAACAAATGCTGGTATATAAATCTCTATAATAGTTCATGACTGTTTTAGCTATTCAGAACCTCCTACACATTAATTACTTATTTGTCGTAATAAAAGTTCTCATATCTGTAACAAACTCATGATAGTGGCCGTTGTGGCCAGGCACGTAATGAAATGTTTCTATATTTATAAAATTCTTTGATGTCTAATTATGCCTCCAATTAATTAATTAATAGCGGCAAGACATGCGGACGCTGTATATTTTAAAAAAGTAAGATGATTATGTCTAATTATGATCCTTTGATTGTTTTATGAGTTATTAATTTGGAATGCCAGACGGGCTGCAATTAATTTCTAAAATGTGATTCTACAAATATTATTTGAATTAATTATACTATTTACCTAACTCCCCAAGCTCCAACCTATGCCCGCTGGAGAATTGGGTTCTTTTCTTTAATATATGTTTCGGTTTATTGTGCCAAAAATACCCACGGAAACGAATAAAGCTGAATTTCAAATGGGAGTATATTTCCAGCAGACAATCATTCTCTACTGGTGATTAGGGTGCCTTCTGACACCTTAACCTGACTCTAAATAAATTAATCCCAAATTTGTATTAAATATTGTGGAGGTTAAAGAAAATGAATTGGTTGTGTTTAATAAGATTTGATGTCTAATGAAAACAAAATTAAGTGAATGTAGATAATAAAGGGACTTTGTTCTTTGACTCGTTCTGAATCTCAGTCCTTCTTCGATTTATATTTGCTGTTTAGTAACAACTTTTTGGTCTTTTGGACGTTGTTGTTGTTTGTTGTTTATGTGTAGTATTTGTGTACGACATTAAGTAGCTGCAGATATCCCAAAGTGAGGATTGAGAATGGGAAAACACTGCAAATCATGAAAATATTGAAGAAATAAGCTAGTCCAAGCTGTGTTGCATAAACCTTCCCAAATATAAGCTGAGCTTGTAGCAGAACCAAGATGAAGAAAAAGCAAGTTGCAGTTGAGGCCATTTATTATATTTCCTATTGAAGTTATTATTCTCTGATAATTAGTTGAAATAACCTGTATTTATACTCCATAGACTCGCTTGTACAGTATTGAGTAGGCTGAGTCTACATCCACTTTAGAGATGTCTCAGTGAAATGAAAGTAATATTTTAAAAATGGGAAAATTATTGAAGTTTGAGTTTACTCCGTAGAACCTCAAATATGCGAACACCAACGGACGGCCAAACTTGTTCCCCTTATCCGGAGTTCGTATTAACCAAGTTTTGAGATAAAATATTGAAATATTTTAGAATTTAAATTCCTTTTGAGAAGACAATAATATATTAATTACTACAGAGAGTTGTGGGGTATAACATATATGCGAAATAAGTAATTAACTCTTTAATCTTGTAACAGTTAGATTTCTATGTACATCTGCTAAAATTGCTTAGCTTTTTAGGGTTGGATTCGTTTGATCAAAGTCTGAAAAGGCTGCAATATTAATATTCGCATAGTTATGGCTTGTTCTAGAGGAGAGTTTGGGATATGAAAACCTGTTACAACGAGTTAAGTCTCAATTTAACTTTACTTCGTTACAAAGAGCTTAATTAATGTCAAACTTATATATTGTATATTACAGTAAACTCCCGTTAGGACAAGTCAGTTATTTGGAAACTCCTGTTGTAACGTATTTACTCTGCTTACAACGAAGGAACCGGGGTTCTCGGCAGTTTGCACATTTCAGGAATGATTACATCTTGCAAATAGCGTAACAAGCTATTTCAATAGTAACACATCATTATTGACCACTGTTTGCTTTGTTCTCTATTTTATACAACTATCATATTTCACATCAATACAAGAATATTCTGATAAACCTACAAGCTATGTATAATCGTATAGTAAATTATTTTAGAATGTAAAGTTAGATAAGATATAGTTTAGGATACCAATGTGACTTATTTACCACGTGATATATTTACATTATTTAAGAATGAAGCTGAAGAGATTTTTGCTTCGTTATTACCCTCCAGGTATTATCCTTGAGTACGAGCAGGGAGGAAAAGTGAAGAGAAAATGTATTGATTTGCTGCAGCTACAGAAAGACACGAATATAGAGATAGTGTTAGGTGAAATAGCTGCTAGAGAACCGTTGATTTCTCCACATAGACTAGACCAAGTTAGAGCACTCATTGCTAAATTACGAGAAAGGTTAGAACCAGATTACAAGAAATTTTCTCTCTTCAAAATAATGAAAGCTCATCTCCTCCCTTTGACTAACCTCGCATTCAATAAGCCAGGATCCCAATTCATAACAGGTAGTTACGATAGGACCTGTAAGGTATGGGACACCAGCACTGGAGAGGAGATACATACACTAGAAGGTCACGGTAATGTTGTCTATACTATATCATTCAATAATCCATATGGGGATAAAATCGCTACTGGATCATTTGATAAGACATGCAAGCTATGGAGTGCAGCTACCGGTAAATGCATGTTTACACTCAAGGGGCATACAGGAGAGGTTGTGTCTGTAGGTTTCCATCCCACTAGCAGTACAGTAAGCACTGGTAGCATGGATACAACAGCGAAGCTTTGGAATGCTACAACAGGAGAAGAACTATGCACACTTATTGGGCACACAGGAGAGATAATTACATTATCATACAACACAGATGGAACGCAGTTACTGACAGGATCATTTGATCACACTGTGAGTATTTGGGATACAGAAACTGGAAAGAAGTTAATGGGACTAGATGAGCATACAGAGGAGATATCAAGTGCACAGTTTAACTTCACTGGGGATATGGTAGCAACCGGATCACTTGATAAGACTTGTAATCTCTGGGATATTCGTACCGGGAAAGTTATAGCTAATTTAGCAAATCATGAAGATGAGGTGTTGGATGTTTCATTTGATTGGGCGGGTGCTAAACTTGTGACCGCTAGTTCTGATACTACAGGGTATATATATGACGTAAGGAGTAGAGAGCCTCTGTACCGATTGGAGGGACATAACGGAGAGGTTTCAAAGGCTATGTTCAATCCTCAGGGGACCAGGATATTGACCACGAGTAGTGATAAGAGTGCCAGGGTGTGGGACGTTAATTCCGGTCTCTGTACGCAGATCCTGGAAGGACATACTGATGATATTTTCAGTTGTGCGTTCAATTATGACGGAGATATGATCATCACAGGAAGCAAGGATAACACATGCAGACTATGGAGACATCATGTATAGCTACCAAACAATGACATAATTATTAGTTGATAGTTATTCTATTGAATCAAAATTAATTAATAAAGCCCATAGGATATTATGCAATAATTACGTATAATTACCGCTAGTTTGTTACTACCATCTCTATCTGTGAATTAAGTAAAGATTAGCCTGGGGTGGAAATAGCAGCTCATATTCCTTGTAAATTAGCACATAGCATGAAGAGAAAATGTAATTCTTCCTCTAAGAGCAGTGATACAGACTCTAGTGACGGAGAGTTCAGGCCGTACATACCTGTCCTGAAGAGGAGACAGATGGAGAGAGAGAAGTACCGTCTCCTTAAAACTGTACAGGGCAGGAAGGCTGCTGAGGAGAAGGGGATAGAGGTTGAGGAGGAAGAGGACAGGAGTAAACTAAGTTTGTTAGATCAGCACTCAGAGCTAAAGAAGTTAGCAGCTAAATCTAATGAGACTAAGATGGATTTACAGAAGGAGGAGGAACAGAGGATCCTGAAGAGTCTGGAGGATTCCAGAGCTCTCATGTCCGTAGGAGAGCTAGCTAGAGGGGTGCAGTACTCACGTCCACTTGTCACCTCTTGGACACCTCCAGGTTACACCAGAGGCTGGAGCAAGGACAGAAAGGACAAGATCAGAGCTCGACACTACATCCTAGTTGAGGGAGATGACGTACCGTGTCCTCTACTGGACATGAAAGAGATGAAGTTCCCTAAAGTTATGCTACGGGCCATGAAACGTAAGGGCATCAAACATCCAACGCCAATACAAATGCAGGGACTACCTGTAGCTCTTAGCGGTAGAGATATGATAGGCATAGCATTCACTGGATCAGGAAAGACTCTGGTATTCACTCTACCACTATTGATGTTCTGTATAGAACAGGAGATGGAGCTACCCTTCGAAAAGGGGGAGGGACCGTACGGACTGATAATTTGTCCCTCTAGAGAGCTGGCTAACCAAACAGCTGAAGTACTCAAATACTATACAAAGACAGCTCATGAGGCTGGGTTACCTAAAATAAAGACTGTATTGTGTATCGGAGGATTCAGTCTTAAATCACAACTTGATGAGCTCAAAGAAGCAGTACACATTATAGTAGCAACACCTGGTCGTCTCATGGACCTATTGGACAAGAAATCGATCCGTTTAACCCTCTGTCGCTATCTGGTGCTGGATGAGGCTGACAGAATGGTAGATGTTAGATTTGAAGAAGACATAAGAACTATATTCTCATATTTCACAGCCCAGAGGCAGACTCTGCTATTCTCTGCTACTATGCCTAAGAAGATACAGAACTTTGCTATGAGTGCTCTAGTCTCTCCTGTTACGGTTAATGTAGGGAGAGCAGGTGCTGCTAACAAGGACGTGACTCAAGAAGTAGAGTATGTCATGCCTGAGGCTAGAATATGCTATCTCTTAAAATGTCTGCAAAAGACAGCTCCACCGGTACTAGTGTTTGCTGAGAAGAAGTGTGACGTAGATGATATGCACGAGTATCTGTTATTGAAAGGTGTGAAAACAGCTGGTATACACGGGGGGATGAGTCAGGAAGAGAGGAGGTCAGCTGTTGACGAGTTCAGGGCGGGAAATAAAGACGTATTGGTGGCAACTGACGTGGCTTCTAAAGGGTTGGATTTCCCGGAAATAAAACACGTAATAAACTTTGACATGCCGGGAGACATAGAAAACTATGTACACAGGATAGGAAGGACTGGTAGAAGTGGGAATAAGGGCGTAGCTACTACCTTCATAAACAAGAGCTGTGATAAACTGGTGCTATTGGATCTCAAACACCTACTGATTGAGGCTAAACAGAATGTGCCCCCTATGTTAGAAGCGGTTGAGTCACGGGAAGAGGCGTACCTGGATATGGACGGACAGAAAGGGTGCTCGTACTGTGGGGGTCCTGGACATAGAATAACAGCCTGTCCCCGGCTAGAGAGTGTCCAGCAGAAACAGGTAGGAACTGTAGCAAGAGGAAAGGATTACTTGGCAGAGACAGCTGCTGACTATTGAAGTATTAATATATTGGATAAGAGGTCAGCCAAACAGTTGTTATATCATTCAGTAATGCAATTCATGAGATTGTATTTGATGGCATTTATCCACGGTTCTAAATTAAAAACGGCGAATAAGCAAAAAGATGTTTCCGCCCGGGTTCGAACCGGGGACCTTGCGCGTGTGAGGCGCACGTGATAACCGACTACACCACGAAAACAATAAGTATTTACTAGATAAATTCTCTCCTAAAATTAAGATCCTAATTCAATGTGGGTGATATTTTTACCTTTTTACATTGCATTCCAGTTTCCTATGCTCACAATCCATTATAGCAATCTTCCTGTTTAGTTCCTCTACCTCTGGGTCATGTTTAGGCGCTGGGGTTTGATTCCTCTGTTGTTGGAGCTCCGCTACCAACCGACGAATTGTCTTCTCATTATCAGATTGTATTGTTTTGCTAGAAACATTTTGAACTTCAGCTGTTTCCAATTTCTTATTCAAAGTTGCAATCTAAAAAGAGGAAAAGTAAGTTTATTGATAAATCATCTCATTATTATAAGCACATTTTAAGAACATATATGTATTGTAAGGTATTTTCTTAATTAACCCGAGCATACACGATTGCAAATAAATTTCACTGCGTAGAGTCGTAAGGTAGCCATCGTTTCCACATACCTTATATTCAATAAATTTTAGCTTAGATATCATAAAGTATGGAGATATTGAAATATAGCTTGTGTAAACGAAAGTCTTGATAAGGTATTAACATTATCACAGGATATCAAATTTAGATATACATCTGTAGGCAGTTATTTAAACACACCTGAAACTATTAGAGGGCTATATCATATTTACAAATTGCCCGAATTGGGAGGTATATCTCTTAACAACTTTTAATAATCAATCTTATCAGATTGAATCGTAATTACAAGATGTACTAATGGTTTACATATTTTTGAAATCAGGTCACACAGTTCAAATCAAGATGACACGTACAAAGGCTAAAACAATCTATAATTACCATTCAATCAAATAATTAATTACTTTAAAAGAATTCTTAGTGAAAATATTGGTTTCTTAATGGTACATTACATATTTGGCTATCTTACTTACATGCTACATGCTATATGTACAAATTTGTATGTTGATTAGAAGGCTCAAATTTCTGCTCATCATTGAGTTTGTAAATGAATCAAACATGCAAAGTTGTCAAGAAATCTCTAACTTGCATGGCCGTAGGAAACGGCCCGGTTGGGCAGGTTTCAACCAGACGAATTGGAATCTGCTTGCTACGGAGTTGACTTAATAAACTGGTTTGAATTAAATTACTATAGGAACCAAAGATATCTTATTTAGAGAAATTAACTGTTTGTGTTAAGTGCATTAACCCTCAAGCTTTATCAAATAAACATATTCTGAGAAGACTAAACATAATCTTTTAACCATAAGTTGGGGTTATAATCAAATCTACATGCTTTCTATTGAATAAATATTCGCCAGGCAAACAGGAACCCTGTTCTATACAAAAGTGAAGGAAATCTTTGCGTTTATCTAAAAAGAAAATTTAATAGAATCACCTTACCTAATCTTGGCTTATCGTGCGTTTAAGCATAATTATCGTATATATTTGAGTAGAAAATAGGGAGAACCATAAGAATCCATAACTACACTGACACTTCTTACCCTATTGCATTGCAATTCTCAGAATTTAGTACTATAAATGAGTTGAATAGCTCTGTATAGTAAAAATGGGTTTATTCTCTTATTCGTTCTTGTTTATTTATTTAATTCTAGTTACAGCTGGTACTTCAGAGATCTGTTCTGATTCAGATTTTCCAGGTTGTCTTCATAGAATAAATTCTACACAATTATGCGATGAATCTAGTAGTGACAGAGAAGTAAATGGAAATTTTAGTAAACTATTATTGGAGATGGATCTGAATACGATAAATGAAGTCACACATGTTGTCGTAGATCACGTCAATTCAATGATTTTCCAACTTTATGTCGACATGCTCATCGATAACACTTGTCAATCAAATGGAACCTTCAATAATCCGGAGTTTTTCGTCCTGAACAGAAAATATATGATATCTCCTCTTGAGAATTCACGTCTCATTAGCTCAGGTCTCCTCTATATGCTTCAGTCCCTCAACTATCTCATTGCTTGGAAAGAATACGACCTTCTAACAGCTACAGAAAATACTCTCCCGCCAGCTGGTAACTCCAGGAGTAAAATAAATACGATTGAAACACCGCAGAGATTAGCTCAAGAACCTTTTCAAACGATTATACAATTTCCATCAGATTTTATTGAAATTCACCATGAAAACAGTATAGAGACAATTCCTAGAGTAACAACTAATGATATCAAGTGGAGAGGACCCTTCCTCAAGTGTAATAACGGGGAGTTCCTGCGATTAGTTGCAGAGCTTCCGGTCTATGCGCTAACAAACTGTTCCACTGAATCGGCTACTCGCTTCACACAGGTAAGCAAAACCTTGTTCGAGGTTCCTCTCTCCTTTATAGACTTCAATCAGTGTCAGCAATCAGAAACTATTAAACTGCAGAACTGCACAACCAATTCACTCTGTCAGAAGCGAGAATACTCCTCCGTTTATAGGAGAGATTCTTATTATTGCGTTTGTATTCACAGTTATTCAAGCTTGAACGTAACTCACTACTCAGACATACAAATATGTAACACATGTCACCTCAGCTGTTTCAACTGCACTGACGCTAACCCCTGCTACACAGAGGTACTCAGATGGGCACTTCTCACCTGGAACACAATGATAATGTTAATCTGCTTCTGTCTGATCATAATCACGATAATATTCTCATATATTATAAAACACGAGTCTTTCGTTTCATCAGCTCCTCGCTTCCTGCTATTCATTCTAATCGGTTCATTCCTGATGTATACTACGTTAATTGTAGAGTTCTTTCCTCCTAGCTCAGTAACCTGTATCCTATCTCCTTGGTTCTTCTATCCCGGCTTCTCACTAGCATTCGGATCTCTCATAATAAAATCCTGGCGTATTATAAAGCTATACAAAGTGAGTAAGAATTGGAAACATAAAACTAAACAACCGAGCTCTATCGATTGGCATCTCTTCCTCAGACTACTGCCATTTATTTTCATTACAGTTATTTCACTATCTGCGTGGACTGTCTATGACAAAGGATCACGTCTCCCGGAACCACAAGATCAGAGAGCAAATTTTAAATACTGCGAACAAACTGACTGGAATTACTTAATAATCGTAGCTAACCTGCTGTTGATAGTATTCGGGATTATTCTATCGATAAAGGCTCGCACGCTACCCTCTACATACCGTGAAACACGTGACATATTATTCTCCATCTACAACATAACGATTGTCAATGCAATGTGCACTGTAGTTGCTCACACGCTCTACTTCTACCAACAAGACGTAAATTTCGTTGTTCTATTCGTTAATCTACATCTCGGTATATCATTTATGATATTCATAATGTTCAGGAAGAAAGTAACGGATGTGTTCTTCGATAAGATTGTACATAAGAAAAGGAAACATACTGCTAGAGTTAATGACAATATGTTACTCATGAGTCCTCAGGAGAGGATCAGATTCATTGCTGAGAATAGAAAATTGATGGAACTTGTCGGAGTAAAGGAGAAGCGGATAAAGGAGCTTCAAAAAGAATGCTTAGAACTTAAAAATGAAAGGAATATAGGGATAATCATGGAAGATATGAACGAATCTTCCGACCCTGAAATATCACCCGCAATAGAGTCTACAGAGAGACAAGGCTATGAAATGTCCACGTATGTATACGAGAAACGAGACAGTGCGACAGAATCAGAAATTAATTTAGAATTACGAACTAAGCACGAAGAGTATATCGTCTCATCACCGATTTCAACTGACTTATAATTATATTTTAACAAGAAGAATATGTCTCTCTATCATCTGCATGTTCTTATATTTTAACCTGGCTTTAGCTCTTTGTTTATTAATTAAATATTATTATCAGAAGCACTATCAAATTTAATTCATATTTTATAATAATAAAACTTTTCACGCTTTCTCAATTATCCCCAGCATAATCTCAACCTGCTTATTATGCAACTGGTGATAATATATGCACTACTTGAAAGATAGCCGTTGGATAATTATCGTATATCCTCGAGGCTTTCGTTAGGATGCTAGTTAAATAGAACTGATTATATGCAAGGTTACTCAAACAGTGAACATAAACCCCAGAAATAGGAAGTAAATTCATATATTAATGATTCTTAGAATGATTGATCCTGATAAGTTAGTTAATACTGTAAACAATTATAAGTTAGTATGTATCAGTCAATAAATAAGTTAAGCACTCTAGAAATAACAAATAACAAATAACAAACCATTCCCCCACCTCCTCTCTTAATCAATAATATAGATAATGAATTGGTCTGGTGATATTATTCTATATATTTGGTCGTCAACTGATAGAGCACATGCTAAAACCTATGCTACTTAAGAATAATGAGAGCATTATGTAGATTGATTTAGAATAGAACATTCAATTGTATTCTTTACAAAATATTGTAATAAAGTATACTTTTAGGTAATCTATAAAGATGAGGATGACAATATTTTCGGATGTTTTCTTGTATCGTTATATCCGACTTCGTTATAGCGGGAGTTTCCTGTATATTAATCAGAATGTATGTCAATATGATAGTGTCCTGATATCCCACTGGATACTCCTTTCACACTGCACTGATAGACAATTTGATAAAATTTCTTATTCTTGTATCGATTACATTCAAATTACAATCATGTCCCATGCCATGACAATATCTGATCCATCTTTTTTCCAACACTGAGATTGAAATAATACAGAATTCTTACAACTCAGTGAAACGTAATATAATAATGATGGGGGAATAGTAACAGTAGTAGCTAATAGATATGCTCCAGCACCTGGTTATCACTGCCATCTTAGGAGGCATTAAAATAGATTAAACTTAGAGTTTTTTCTCAATATTCAAATGTACAAATGTACAGGAAACACTTAACCATGTGTTAATTGACTGAAACAAGAGTTCTTATCTTAATCTAATTATCCATAATTGTATTGTAGGAAATTGTAACCAATTTGAAAGCATTTTCATTCAAATTTAGCAATTAATATTATATCCAAATCACAGAGATATGAACCCTTCTAAGCAAGAGGAGAACAATCCTGGACAACAGGGTGCAGAATCCGCACGGGCACAAGATCTATCCTTGGTAATAGGACGCTTACTCCAAGACATGCAAGGCAAGTTTGAGGAGATATCAACTCAGATAACTTCTAAACTGGACGAGATGAGTGATCGTGTGGAACAGCTGGAGCAGAACGTCCAAGGACTGATGGAACAAATCGAGGAGAAGGAAAAGGAGGTCAAGTAACTTCTACCAGCTATAACTATATGATTTGTTTGCTTAATTGTGGCTGAATTATTACAAATAGTCTATTCTTAAGTGTTATACATATTATACCTCGTCTAGCAGTTCTAATACACTTCTATCTTCATCAGCTGTACTGCGAAACGCATCTGGGTCTAACTCTAATTCTTTCTGTATTTGGTCTGTCTCATCTCTTGGCGTAGAGCCCAGTAAGAATAATCCTAAGAAAATTTAAATATTATACATTGTATCATGTACACTCAACTTCAGTTATATTGAAGTCTGTAATTGTACAAATATGGACCCAAACCGCCAAAGTAAGATAATTTTCATGGGTTATAGCGAAGTAATTTTCACTGTCCCTTGAGCTTCGATATAAACAGAAATTGATTGTAATGTCAGACATAATTATTTAAAATAAATATCCCAGTATTACTACTTAGTAGCAATTTATATTTTAAAGAGATATGG
The DNA here is from genome assembly GCA_024704765.1 of Oopsacas minuta. NCBI lineage: Eukaryota > Metazoa > Porifera > Hexactinellida > Lyssacinosida > Leucopsacidae > Oopsacas > Oopsacas minuta. Next base: position 916,932 of record JAKMXF010000354.1, on the reverse strand, counting down.
CAAGAGCTACCAATTGGGAGTATGGGAGCGAAACAGATACAGACATAAACCTTAATTTACAAGCTCCAGAAATAAAGAGAGAAATTGAGTTTGCTGTCAAGTCAGTTGAAGTTTCTACAAAGCTCGCCTCTACCAGTGACCTGGTATATTTTAACATAGAAACTCAGGAAAAGGTCAAATATTGCGTGGAGCTATCTGTCAAGGGTTTCAGAATTGTGTCAAATGAATTCGATTTCATGGAGAAAGGAGAAAATACAAACAGATTTTATGAAACTATATATTCGCTCCTCGACTCGGTAAGTCCGCTATATACAGCAACATTTGCTCGAGTTTTACAGAGAAAGTTAGAAGAGATGATTGAGAAGAAACAGGCCATTGATCAAGATGATTAAATATACGGGCAAAAATACTTTTCTATGAGAGTAATATTAATATATTTATTTAGCTAATCTATTCCTTATTAGAGTTTACTATAATTTTCTAATTTGATAAAATACCTGAACTGAGCTGTCTCTCATCAATTTGAATAGCGAAGAGCCTCTTAGCCTCGTTCACAAAATCTAGATAAGTCACGTATCCATCTTCATCAATATTTAAATTCTCATGTAACTGAGCTCTTTGTTCTTCACTCGGTGTATAACCTGAATAGAACAATAAAAAATTAATGTTAGCACGCTAATTAGGTTAGCGCAGAGAAGAGGGTACAATTAGTTCACAAGCTAATAAACAATAATTTGATTGCTGGTCAAAGTAATTAAGACATAACAATAAAAGTAGGTGATCGATCCGATTGTGGAGATTTGCAAGCAAACTCCATTGCAATAGAAAAAGATAATATCCTTATACACCCAATAGACAGACATTAACAGTAAATATTTGTGTTTACTGGATTATTGAGTTTTAGGAAATAATTAGATATATGACTGCATACATGCTATTATGCTGACATGGCATAACTGACCTAAGTAACAAAGTGCTTTCTCTAGTTTAGAGAGCTTTACTTTACAGTGAGGATCGAGGGACATCTTACGCTGCATTCCTTTCCTCCTTCCTCTGCCGTGTTTCTGTTTAGAGTCACTACTGCGGAGTTCGGAGCTCCGTTTTGTATCTGTACCTATCAAATAAACAGCTGTGAATATGACCAGACTCTCAGACATAACCCAGGAAATATATACAATTACAATAATGGGTAATTTACAGCTGTAAGAACTAAACAATTCTATTAATAGAGTGTAAAACTTCACAAATTGGATGAATAATAACAAGAAATTAGTATAAATAATAAACAAATAAATAAAATAAAATATCCTAGGGCAAGTTATTAATGGATAAGATAAATTCAAAGAAATCAGGTAAGTTGAATTAAAGTACATATTTACCTTCTGACTGCACTTCCGTGTCTGATGGTTTCTTGGCTACTTCTGAAATGCATTCTTGAACTTTCTCACCCTCTCGGCTCACATGCGAGGGAGGATTACTTCTGTAAATATTTATGAATATATGATTATTAATAGGATGGCAACATCTACAGAATCATAATAAGGTACTGTCGACACTCAATCCTATATTCTCCAAACTTGACAAGGATAAAGATGGGTTAATAGGAAGTAAGGAGATAGAACTGCTAATCTCACAGACACATGAACAAGTACCCCTGAGTGAGATTGATAAACTTGTGAAAAAGTTCGACGTAAACTTCGACAATAAAATAGACATCCAAGATTTTATTAAAATGGTAACAGAAGGTGCGAAACAACAAACAAATACACAAACTGTTAGTGATATGTTTGAGATTATTGACAGAGATAAAGATGGGTTGATTAGCAAAGATGATTTTACGAATTTTATTGAATTGATGGGAGAAACAGCCAGTGAAGAAGAGGTAGAGGCTGTGTTCCAGATGTTCGATAAAAGTGAGGATGGAAAAATTGATATTGCAGAGTTTTCCACTGGTTTGATGGATGACCAGTTTAAAAATACCTTCATTTTCTAATTTGTAGACAATAATCTACTTATAATATCGAGGGCAGATATGATAACCAATATTCTCGAATTACAAGTAAAAAAGTAAACAACTGATAAACTATGTTTAGACTGTAGTATACCAAATTCAAGGAAATAAACCTAGCATAGTAGTGAGTAAATATATATTTCCTTTCGGTACCTGTCCCCTTCTCTATTGTCAATTAAAGTAATAAGCAAATTGTCTTACCCTATTCTCTGAAAGACAATTGTGTACTCTTTTGTTCTTCGACTAATCTTCATTCTTGTAAGCAACTGCATAACCTTAATTAGTTCTATAGATTGAAATGAAACATTGTTGATGGATAGAATTGTATCTCCTATCTTCAGTCTCCCGTCTATTTGAGCATCTCCTCCCTCTGTGATGTCTCTGATTGATACCCTGGGTCCCTCTGGGTCACCCTCTCCTCCTACAACACACAATAAATTATAAATAATCCAATTACAAAATTAAAAGTCTAAACATGAAATAACAAGTAGCACCTGGGGAGGTTAAAGTATAATTGAACAAATAAGAAATTATGATTTAATAATACAAAGTTTAATATCTTATTTAGATTTGATGAACAAACACACAGACTGTGAGAGACAAATACAGCAATGTTTTAGAGAATCTCTCTTCACAAAATTATCCATTGGAGATACATTTACAATCTCAGATTCCATTTCAACTAGATTGTATTCACTTCCTCCCTCGTTCTCTTCGTATTTATGTACTACATTAAGCTCTATCTGTCCCTGACTAGACCATTTCTTACCGTCTAACACGATACTAGTAAGCAAGCGGTAATCCTGATCTCCCAGGTGACTGAATTCATCTGGTTTTGGCTGGTGGATGACTAGCTTGTCATCTGGCATCCTAACAGTGACAGCTATACAGCTAATATCTGTACAGTTGGTTATTACAGCATTCACTACTAGGGAGAATGCTAGCCCTGATGCATATTTGAGAGGAGTTTCTGACTCGTTAGGTTTAGGTTCAAATATTTTAACGGTGGATATACGTATCAAGTTAGAAGGAGGTGATTCTATTCTGGGAACTTCAGATGAAATCATTTCTAAGCAAACTCTCTTTTCTGAGCCCAGCTGTTGAGTTCTATTGACTAGACTCCAAGCTGCTTCTCTCCACTCAGTGAAGATATCTTTCTCTTTCTCGCTGAGGCCAGTGAAAAGATATATCAGTCTGTATATGTACTTCAGAGCTAGCAGAGCTTTTGTGAGCATAATATTTGTATTAGAAACATCTGCGGATAATATTTGTATGCTGTCAGTAATGAGACTGAGTGAGTAGAGATAGAAAGAAGCAAAGGCAGCGACGGGGGATACTGTCTGTGTCAGAGAGAAGAAGTCATTAGCATGTGTCTTTAACAGGACAGGATTAGCATGTTCTATATTCTCTAGAACATAACTGAATTGTTTAACAAATGACAGAGACAAGTCTACCTGCTCTCTGCTAGCTGAAGACGTATTATACACAGCTAATCGTATCTGTGGAGCTAGTTGAGGGAGAGCGTCTCTGAGGTAGGGGTACCGTACGTATATATGAGTAGGGAGGATGGGAAGTACTGTGGGACAGGATGAGATAGCGTTAAATACAAGAATAAGAATACTCACATAGGCCGGATCTTCTGGATTAGGTTCTGTCGATATGAAGAATGGATGAGCTCTCAAGAGACCGGATACCTGGGAGCATACAGCATGTCCGTTATTAGACCCTATACCCTTAACACATCTCCATATGGAGTATACATCTAGAGGGTATTTAGTGAGATTAGCTAGCAGAGAGTTAACTACACAGAGAATAGCAGAGCCAGTAGGTAGGGAACATGACCCGAGTAGTCTATGAATAGCCTCACGGATAAATTGGGAATTCTCTTCTAGATTGTACAGGACTACGTCAAGCTGCTCGTCTCTGAGAGATACGTTAGTGGAGAATGAGCCCAGACAACGAATAGCTTCAAGACGTACTGACTGTATTTCATCACTGAACATATCAACAATCAAGTCTAGAGCAGAAGTTGCAAAAGTAGAATTCTCTCTAGCTATTTGACTCACAGTCTGTAGAGCGCATAAGCGTACTTCTGCACACTCATCATCTAAAGCTTGTACGAATGCTGACACGAATCCTCTCATGTTGAGTGTGTCAGCTACCATCTGCATAGTATTAGAGAATGTCTTATCCAGACTGTGTAGCAGAATATCTTCACTAACAGCTGAGAAGGAGGACAGACATTGTAGAGCTGACAACTTGACAGATTCACGTAGGTCATTAATAGCATTACATAACCACATGAATGCATCATCTAGGAGCGTCAGAACCTTCTGTTCCCTGGTACGTGTCCCCCAGACAGCGTCCGGACATATGAGAGCTATGTTATGGATAAGTTTCCCCGCGGGGATTCTCACCTCCTCGAACTCATCTGCTAATAGAGGTAAAGTACATTTATATATTGCTAGCAATCTAGACTGATCAAATGCAGTAGAGCTATCCAGTAAGCCTAGGAATCCCAATAGTGCTGTAGTTCTGACTCTACTATCTGAATCCTGTGAGAATTCTGTCAGAATAGATTGTATCTCTGTCTGGGGGCTGTTTGAGGTGAGGGAGACCCGCCAGAGCAAGCTGAGAGCTGACTGTCTCTTCTTAGGGTTAGGAGAATGCAATTCCTCAAAACCAGCTATCCATACACGAGACAAGAGAGAAGTCAACAAGCTTACATCACCATTATTACTGTCCCAGATTATCAAAACATGTTCTAGCAATCTGAATATTCCTATAGCATTGTAACTATTAGTAGTAGTTACTATCTGCTCCAGTAATTTAATTAGTCCAGCTGGTATAAATAATTTCTTATTAATCAGCTGTTCCATCAAGCTACAGATAACAGATGAAGCTGTATACTCTAATCTGTAGTTTGTAACTAATTGAGTAATAGTATCAGATAAGAGAATAGATACTGTCTCTTCCTCGTGTTGAGATGAAGTGTGTATTTCTGTGTGTATATTCCTTAGTCTAGCGAGTAGAAGGCTGATTGCTTGTATTAACTCAGAGGGATTGTGAGTATCAATCCATTTAGAGAGAGCTCTCACATCCAGGAGGATGCTACCTATCTGGCCAGCTTGTCCGGTAATGAGGAGGGGTTCAGTTTTCTCGAGCACCCCCAGGGTAGTGGAAGATTGTAAGTACTCGTAATGTTGAGTATCCATTTGATAATTCTTCAGTTTGATGATAAAGTTACTATAAAACAGGCTAAATACGAATAATAAGAATGGTAGGATATGAACCTTCAAGGTTATTACAAAAATATAATACTGTATCTTGAACCATGGATTCTAATCATTAATTAAGAAGTCAGTAACTTACCTTGAACAACAATCCCCAAATGTGTAGTCTTCTCAATAGTAATAGTTTGAATAGCACTAGAGGGAGCTTGCTCACTCACAGATAGAGACTCCTCTGTCAGCGTCTCTGGGTCCCATCTCTCTTCTGTATCCTCTCCACCTGTCAGACTAACAGCACCCCCGACAATGCTAGAGGTAGATGTAGAAGTCATCTCATTAGCTGACTGCGTCATTAGTATATCGAACTCCTCAGCTGCCTATATTAAATAATAATATGCTTAATACAAATGACCCTCCTCAACCGGGGGTTTTTGGCGTCTCTGACACTCCGTTTGTGAAGGTTACACTGTATTGAATAGTTTAATTAATTATTCTCACTTGTTCAGATCTGTCAATTGTAAATGTCATACTATCAGTCTGTGCCTCAAGCTTCAACACGTCGATTGCCTGTCTCTGAGTCTTCCCAGTCAGTTCTATTTCTCCCACCCTCACGAGCTTGTCTCCAGTTCTCAGCTGTCCGTCTGTATCAGCCAGTGACCCCTCTGTAACACTCTTAATAAACACACCATAAGGACTGTCTGGAATAGATGGACCCACTATTCTGATCCCTAATCCAGTCTTGCAACCATTTACTGTAATTATGTGTATATTGTCTGTCATAATACTTGCTACGTCATAAGAACATACATACATATTCATAAATAATATGTATATATATATTTTGTATAAATTAGCCGACTAGATTAGTTGCTGACTAGACTCCTCAAACATTTCTCTGACTGATGATATAAGATAATTACATACACTCAACTCCAGTTATAGCAAAGTTCAAGGGACCGCGATAATTGCTTCGATATGACCGGTGGAAGTTATATTACTTTGACGTTTAAGACCATATTTGTACAATTCCAGACTTCGATATAACTGGAGTTGTTAAGCCACCCAAACTAAAGTCAGCTGATTTATCAAATTATCGCTTAGATAAGCTATAACTAAAAGACCTGACAAGCAATAAAGACAGCAAAGGACAAGACATTAGGGAGGCAGCTACTTAGCTCCTCCTTAACAGACACATATTCTCCCTGAAAATTTACACACAGAGACAACGGACACAAACATTTAACTGACACTTGACATTGAGTTGACATGACAAGACATGACAAGACATGAGACACTACCAGTATTGAGGGAGTGCCTGCTGGTGACCGAGCACTGAGTACTTGGTAGCACCATGTGGAGATGAATAGCTAGCGGCTGGGGAAGGGGACTGGGCGTAACCATAGTTATGAGTGTTGTGAGATTCTCTATGCGGATTCGGATGTGGAGTGTAACGCATTATAGCGCTAGGGAGTTTAGGCTGGAAGTTGAAATCGAAAGGGTATCCTCTGTAGATAATCCGCGAGTTCTCCTGAGGGTATGAGGCAGCTGGAGGGTAGCTCGGTCCTGTGACATATATAGGATTCTGTTGCTGTTCTCGAGATACCTTCCATCTCTGAATACGATCCTGACTTGGTTTAGGGTTAGCACAAGTCACGTTAAGGATGTTCCCATTCAGCTCAGCTCCACCCAACAGTGCGCGCTGTGCCTCTTCTCCTGTCTGAAAAGTTACAAACCCAAAACCTCTAAAAGGTTTGGGAACATACACATCGATAATATTCCCGTACTTCTCAAACTGTGTAGCTAGTTCTGAGCGCTCAGGCTCGTGTGGCAGTTGTCCTACGAACACCTTACGGGGTAGGTCCTCTGATTTTCTTGGTACTTTAACTTCGATCAGTCTCCCGAGTAGATAGTGCTCCGGTCTAGCCAGGACAGATTCCCGATCACTTGAAGTTATGAACCGGATAAATCCGAAGCCTCGAGACTCATTCGTTTTAGCGTTTCTCTTCAACTCACAGAGCTCCAAATCTCCGAACTGTTCGAAATATTCCTTCATGTCTTCCTCCATTGCTTTGTAAGGTATTCCCAATACAATAAGATCATAGGGAGAGTTACACATCTCAGCGAATGGGCTAGCCTCTCTACTCGACCTCCCTAATCCGTGTCTCGGATTCTTCGGCGCCCGGTCCAACTCAGATTCTTGAGAACCACTCTCTAGTTTTCGTTTATTACTATCTCCCATGTTGGAATTCATGCCAGCTGATTCTGGAAACACAGCAACAAATGTGATGTCCCCCCAGCCTTCAGAGGAAGGGCTGAGGACACCGTCTACTAGTCTCACACCTCTCCAGACCCCTGAATCAGGGTGTAGGTATTTCAGACCCGTGGCCTGAGGGAACTGGGCGTGTATTGTAGATAGGAGAAGAGTGGAGTCCTCTTCTAGAGGAAGTTCTATAACATCATGATGATCTTCTACTTGATAAGCAGATACCTTGATGAACACTGACATTCTGCTAATAACTAATTCAATAAAATGCAATAGAAATAATGAAATATGAGTAATACTGCTATGCTATCAAGCGACGACGAGTATATATTAGCAACCCACTCTTAGAGATAAAATGTGAAGAAAGTATCTTATTTCTAGCGGGGTATATGTGAGTTCTGTAACATTATTCTGATTCTTGCTGCTAATAATTTGAACATAATGGCGACAGGTAATAGTACATCAATTTGGCAGAATGACACATTTTTTGCAAAATTCTAACAAAATGACACCTTTTAGATGGAGAGAAGTACGGACACAAACAGATGACAGTTATCGAACAGATACAAGGCATTCTAGAGAAATACCCGTTCGGTAACCAAATATTGAAGGTATTTTCTTATTTCATAATTATATTATTCGTCCATATTATTACGTTACTGTATAGGAAGTTATCCAAAACGCTGATGACGCAAATGCTGAGAGAGTAGAATTCATGCTAGACCTAGATTCACATAGCAAGGAATTATCTGGCTTAGTTGACCCATCTCTGGCTAAGTATCAGGGCCCTGCTCTATACTCTTGGAACAGTGCTACATTCTGTGAGAAGGATTGGAAGGGAATAGAGGAGACAGGGCGTAGCTGCAAGAAGGAGGATTATCTCAAAGTTGGGAGATTTGGACTTGGCTTTATATCCATGTATCATATAACAGGTATTATCTCAATATGCTATCTGTTAATTGAGTCTGTATAAATCTCATTTTTAGATTGTCCTTGGATACTCAGCGATGATACAATAATCTATCTGGATCCACAAAACATATCTCAACCAGGACATCGCTACTTATTAGTAAATTTCTTCAACAAGAACTCAAAATACTACAGTCATCATAGTTGCTTCAAAGAGCATTATTTCGGTTATGATGGCGAGTCTGAGTATAACGGTACTCTATTCAGGTTCCCACTTAGAACAGGGGAGTATACCTCTAGTATAAGTGACGAAAAACATAGTATTGATGAGATAAAATCCGCGCTATTCACACCTCTGATCCAGGAGGGTGAGCACCTCCTCCCTTTCTTAAAATACATAAATTCAATACGTATATGGGAGAAAGTGAATAACAAAATTAGCTTAATACATTCTGTGGGAGTAGCGGATAAGTTTAAACGGAGTCTTAATTCGCACAGAAACGAAATAACAATATTTGCAGATTCGAAGCAGTATCATACTAAGAGCTGTATATTCATTGCGGTTTATCCCATTGATACAAACGGAAAAGAGAGCATTTGGCTTGTCATGAATATGTTGGGATTTGGTCTTACAACTCAGGATAATTCTTTCTACAAGTTTTATTGTATGAACACCTTAAAATATATCCCATGGTTCGGAATAGCATTGCCTACAGGGGCAACTAATAGCATCGGACAAGAACATACTTGGGTATTCGATTGGGATGGAAACAACTTTGATAGTATTCTAGAATTTATAAATTCAAATGTTTCACTGTCTTTACACACAGAAATTAGTCTCGATACGGATAATGGAAAGTATTATTGTTTTCTTCCTATACCCAAACAATCTCTTTTTCCATTCCACATACACGGGTATTTTGCACTTGATGATAACCGTAGATCCCTCAAATGGCCGTCTGCTTATGATTGCAGTCCTGATAGTGAATGGAATATGTATCAAACACAAAGGTTAGGTACCGTCCTCTACGCTACCTTCCTATATCTATCAATGCAGAGTCTGTCTCATCAAGAACCTGCAAATTTCCACTATAAACTGATAGCAGACTATAACTTACATGAGACAGAGAATTCTATGTTCTCCATTCTACAGAGAGAGGGTCTGAAACTGCTCTTGGATCAGAATCTGGTATACTCACAGTCTCATAAATGGATTCCACTTAGAGACGCACTGTACGCTCCTAGTATAGTCCCCGAGCTTACGGAGAAAGTATGGGCGCCTGTCATAGAAAAATCGTGTATCGACTTGCTACTGTTATTATCAGAACCAATAGTAGAACTACCTCAAAATATAACCCTGATAATATCCAAATATGAATTCTTAAAGCAAGCAGTAGAAACACATATCATCTCTCCAGCTAGAATGAGAGAAATCCTAAAATATAACTCAGCTAGTGAGCCATTTCTAGCAGATAGACGAAACGCTATACACTTGTTAGAGGTGGTACTATGGGATCTTGATCCTACGTCAGAGGACTTCAATATTGCCGAAGAGTTGGAGGGACTCCCTCTAATCCTTACAGCTGACAGCAGTATAACACCTAGAACCTTCTCAAAATCTGCAGAAACATTCTACATAAGTCAAATTACTGCAAAATATACATTGATTTTCCCAGGACTTGAGTATCTGTTCATTGACCCTTCACTTCCTGACAATATTCATGATAAGCTTTTACAAATTTCACAATTAGGAAACATCAACATAACAGACATAACTAACATCCAGCCTAACATATTCGTAAAACTGCTCTCTCTATTTCTTAACACTACTTTTCATACAATTACACAACCATTAAGCTGGACACCAGCCTGTAACAACCAGCCAAATGCTAACTGGGTTAAATCACTATGGGAATTTATCAGTACAGATTCTGCTTTGATTTCTGCTATAGAAGATTTTCCTATTTTTCCTAAAGGACTTCTGAACCAACAAACAATTCAATTACTTCCTGTCCGATCTCAACAACCTTACGTGGAATTTGATGCGACTAGAGAAATTACGGATATGGAAAGTATCTTGGCTGAAGCAGGTTGTCAGCTCTGTCATCGCCATTTCTTCATTCAATGCTTTGAACAATTCGTGATGCGACCTGTTCCGCATTGTCTGATTAATGTACTGCGTAATGAGGACATTTTAACCCCATTCTCCGAGCTAATCTCTGAGAGCACTTCTAGTCTACGAATTCACTTGATAGAACAATTCAATTCTATCTCTATTGAAAGCGAAGAAGAGAAAAATATCGTTAAACGTCTACCAATTTTCCTAAACTTTAAGGGACATTGGAATGCTCTGAATAGTATAATTGGACAGCGGACTTCTGTCCTTGCCCCCAGGGGGATACCAGATGACATTGATTACCCAGCTCACATACTGACTCCTTTCGATAGTCTACTTGTAGTTCTCTACGAAAAGCTTAATATCAACTTCTGCAATGAGAAGGAATTCATTCGAGTAGACTTAATTCCGTTTATAATATCTAAGGAACTTCATGAATACCCAGAAACGATGAAGCTACTATCTCTCTGGGTCCTAGACCGGCTATCGTCCCTCCAATTAACTCTTGGAGATGACTTAGTCGAGTTTATGAGAGAAACGAAATGGCTTCTAGATTCTAGCACCTCCTACGATAAAGTAGGACAAGTTAAGCTGTACAAACCGTCAGGTATGTTGAATCCTACCGATCCCTTGCTTAAACAACTCATCGTTAGAAGTAACGAAGGTTTCTTCCCGAATGAAATATATGATGATCATGTTGAAAAAATGAAAAAATATTTCGACTTCAAATCTCACAACAATCTCAACTCACGTTTACGGAAAGAGGTTTGCAAAGCTGTGATAAAAAACTTAAAATCAAAATGTAATCATGAAGAATGGACAATAATGTTCAATGCTCTTCTGAAACTTATTTTCTTCTACTTTGAAGATTTAGAATTAAAGGATCAAGAAAGTTTATGGAAGGAATTCAACAAAGAATTCGTGCATCCTCAACAAGACATTTCCGCGTATTTACCATTGAATATACCGACTACTTCCACAGACAAATTGTTCTCTCCCTCTGAGGTTATTTGTTGCACAGGCGAACAAATAACGTTAGTAGCTTATGTAAAGAAATTCATAGTATTTCCCGAGACAAGTTCTCCTGAAAATCATGAGACATATAAGAATATTCTAAATTGTATGGGATTTGAGACTGATATACCTTATGATAGTGTGGTGGATCAGTTGAATTACATTATAGACTGCTCGGGGCATCAAACTTGTGACTATCATAAATTCCATAAGATTATGTTCACTACTTACCAATTCCTGAATTCTAATACGACATCTCCTTGCCTTACGAAATTGAAATCAAATTTCATTTTCATGGAGGAGAAAGGAGAGTTTATCAAAATCTCCGAGGTTGTGGAGACTACAAAATTCAATATGCGTCCGTATATCTACTCTTATGCTAATCTAGAGTATAAATGTCTCGAACTATTCAAATCAATGGAGATGTCTCCTTACCCAACAGCTGAACAGTACTGCTATGTATTAGAAGCAATATACACAGAATCAAAAGGGAAAGCCATCAGTGCTCACAACGTTGATATTGTAATTAACATCTTGGAAGCTCTGTCACACATGGACTATGAAGATTGTAACATTTATATTCTTGGCTATGATGATATTATGTATCCCATTAGTGAAGAGAAACTTGTATTCTCCAATGAAGTCTGGCTAGATAGAAAAGCTGTTTGTTCTGAGTTTCCATTCCTGTTTACGCACGAAAGAATATTAAGACAGACAGCAATTAAACTTAAGATCAAATCTTTCTACCAACAATTTGTTAGTAACGAGCTCTACACTACACTTAACCAGGACGAACAGGTTATTCATGAAATAAAACACATCTTAGAATCTTATACAGATGAACTAGGCCTTATCAGAGAGATGCTGCAGAATAGTGATGATTCAGGAGCGAGTCAGCTGAAGATATTATTCGATTTTCGTACTTATACCAGCTGGAATAACCCAGACAACGCATCCTTACTCTCTGCTAATATGCACCATTGGCAGGGTCCCGCCATTTGGTTCTACAATGATAAGGTTATGCAGGAATCTGATTGTGATAACATACTCTGTCTTAATGGGGAAGGGAAGGCGAATGACGTAACAAAAATAGGTCGCGATGGAAAGGGATTTTGCTCAGCGTTTTATCTAACAGATTTACCGAGTTTTGTTAGTGGAAACATGGTTTATATCTTAGACCCACATATGGAGTATATAGAACAAAATTACGGACAGTCAAATGCATGTAAAATAGATTTCTGTGAAAATAAGTATGTCAGGTTTTATGAAGATCAATTCCAGCCTTTTCAGGATCTTTTTAACTGTAGAATATTGGAAAATAAATTTTACGATTCTACTCTATTTCGTATTCCTCTCAGAAGCGAAAATATAAAATCTCAACTCTCTGTTAAATCCTATGACAGGGCTAAAATGGAAAAGCTTCAGAAGTTGGTAATCAAGTACGTAGAAGGCCTATTGCTATTTACTGAAAATATTAATCTCATTGAAATACACGAAATAAGAGATAATGCATTCATTAACGCTTCTGAACACATCAAACCGATTTACTGGATTAGAAAAGATTCAGACAAAACGCAATCTTTTCTTGTTATGAATAGTCTCGACTTAGAAAACTGTGTACAGGGAAACCCTATCGAGTTAACTGACTATACATACGAGTGTAGTATCACTTCTTCTATAACACAATCTCCCAAGCGATGGTTCATATGTTACACTAGTGGGAGTAATGATGAACTAACTGACGTCATACGGGATATGCGTAATGAGAATTGTCGTATTCATGCTCCATTCACTTCAGTAGCATTTGATCTAGACAGACTAGCTGATCATAATACTGATTGCAATTCTAACGTATACTCTCTATACCCTCTGTCAGATCATTTACAGTTACCGTACAACTGCAATGGGATGTTTGAATTAGAGGGTAACAAAATGAGATTAATCTTTGATAACACAGATCATCTGAGAATAAGTTGGAACACAAATATAATACGTCACAATCTCACTAATACAGTAATTAGATTATACAAATCTTTAGCTGATATTACCAGTAAGAACGGAGATACAGATATCTACAGTCAATTCTTATACAATATCTTCTCTAAAGAAATGTGTAACACAACCATTTGGGGAAACTTTTGTAGAGAATTAACGCATAAATTAATGGACAGTCCGTTAAAACTATTCACAGTTACTTCATCTCATGGATGCAGTTTTAACTGTTTTAACGAAGTTGTTGTACTAAATGGAGAAGATATAAAGGCTAGAGTAACTGATGCATATTTCAACAAAGATTTCCTCGACTCGATAAACTCAGTTTTGATAAATATCAAATCATTCAAGCTTGCTACAATCCCTTCAGACCTTAGGGAGTCTAGCGGATTACTTAAACAATTACTACAATCAGCTGATAAGGATAGAATTATTGACATGGAGAGATTGGTTAAAATATTCTTCGAATCTCTACCGGATATTCCAGAAGATTTGATGATGAGTATCCTTCCTGGCATGATAGCCTCTCACACATCAACTCCAGGTCTCTCAGAACTTGTATCTACCACACCGTGTATATTATGCGGTGATACCAACCAGTTAAGGAAGATTTCACATGTGATAGACCCCAATAACTCTATCCTTTCTGACATGTACTACCCAGAGGAGAATAGAATTCCTTCAAAGAATAGCCCTCTATTCGCTACTGAGTCAGGTTGCTATAAAATATTAAAGCAATATTTCGGGTTAAATTCGTCAAGACTAACTTTGTCTTGTTTGATAGATCGTGTAGATAAAGCAGATAGTGAAGATGATGTTAATCTCGCTGAGAAAATACTGATGTATTTGAATCTGGATATATTCAACAATTCTGAATCCGAGCAAATAAGTGCTCAACTTCTCTCTCATAGATTTCTACCTACTCTCAACAATTACCCGTTATCAGCTACACAACTAAGCCTAACATCACCAAATCAAGTTGTTGTATATCCACTCAGGCATTTCCTTGGGTTACAACGATGCGTTCTCTCTCAAAGAACAAGTCAACTTGGCAACATTCTTAAACTGCTCAAGATTGAACCTCTTATCGCCAGTGATATAGAGACTAGTCTGTTGTTAGAAGAGATTGCTAATTGTGAGAAAGATTATCATAACTTGAGTAACTATCCTGAAATGCTCTTAGATAAAATGAAAGAACTTTATGAAGAAATTTCAAAGAGATCGGCAAAGGACAGATCCCTAACTCCAGAAAATTTCCACAATAACTGTATCTACATCCCAGAAATAGGATTCGTTACCCCGAGTAAAGTAATCTTCGGACATGAGAGATCGTTCTCTCCATACATACACAGTATAAAACACGTGTATAGAATATCTGATGGAAAATTAAAGGAATTCTTCTTGTCGATCGGAGTTGAACAAACTTTGACATTAAACCAATGTTTGGAGATTTTAGGAGATTTGAAGACCGGCGAAAAGTTAAGCACTATGGATCAAGATTTGGCTCTTAACTTGATTCATGAATTATCCAACAAACTTTATGAAGAAATTGAAAAGTCAAACAGTAAGAGTAGAGTTTTGCTACTGGGAGAGGATGGCTGTATCCATGAATCTTCAGAAAGCATATTCTTCGATTTGAAATGGAAAGAGAAGGGAGGGTATAGAGGAGATATCAAGATCAGTAACAAATCTTATTATTTCGTACATACTCAAATCTCTAGCACAAATGCACATAAACTAGGTGCAATCAGTCTGAGCTCAAGCATTACTACTGTAGCTAATAAGAAACTAAAATTTGTTTACAATGTCAAGGGGCAGCAAGAGAAATTAACCAACAGACTGAGAGACATTGTCAATCGTTACGAGGCAACTGTTGAAGTGTTCAAAGAACTTCTCCAGAATGCCGACGATGCAAACGCAGAAACGGTAAAATTCCTATTCGACTACACTTCATCCTATAAGTGTAGAAGTCTTATTCAACCTGAAATGGAGAAATTTCAAGGACCGAGTTTGTACGTCTACAACAATAAAGCATTCTTGGATAAAGATTTTGAGAATATTATGGCGATTGGAGGAGAGACCAAAAAAACTGATAGCACCAAAATCGGTAGATTTGGTCTGGGGTTTAATACAGTATATCATTTAACTGATGTCCCCAGTTTTGTAAGTAGGAATTATATACACATGCTAGATCCTCATCACTTCTGTGGAGAGCGAGGATTGAAAATAGATTTCACAGAGAATCAAGCTATACTCCAGGAATTTTACTTCGATCAGTTCTCTGTTTTTAACAATATTTTCGGCTGTGACGTATTCAGTGAAGAGCCTTATGACGGTACGCTATTTCGATTCCCCTTCCGTAATTCTGATGTAAAATCTGAAATTAAACAGAGCGGAATGTTCGACACGGATAAGGATATTTGGAAGCTTCAGCAATCTTTCACAGAAATACTAGAACAAGTATTATACTTCCTGCAATACATACAAAATATTGAAATATACGAGCGACGTGAACAGAACGGAGAAATAAAACTTATTTCTAAAGTCAACAAAAATTTCAAAACTCGTCCTTACCCAACCTCATTTCTCACTCACCACGAAGGGCATTTTGAGGAGTTAGCTGATTGTGAAGAGAAGAAGGAACATGTTACCGCAATAGAAATCATAGAAATTTGCAATGAGACAGGAAATAAACCATCGAACAAGGAATATATTCTCTCTTACGCATCTGGTACAGGAGAATGTATTGAGGTTATTAACAAGTTTCAAGAGCTAAAACAAGCATGTGTACGTCCTGTAGCAGCAGTAGGAATACCAAGACAGCTGATACATCAAAAGAGTAAGAATAGCCAAGAGGAGTACAAATTATTTTGCTTCCTCCCCTTACCCAAAATATCTCCCTACAGTATGCATATTAACGGGTATTTTCATTTGAGTGCTTACAGAAATGAACTTCATATCACGGATGAAAACGCTCACTTAACTCAATGGAATTATTCCCTTGTAAACGATGCTATCCCGAATGCATTAATTTCACTTTTACTATATATTAGAGAAGAGCTGCTTCCTCACAGCAGCAGTGAATCACTCACAGATATGCAATTGGAGAAGTATTTTTCATATTTTCCTCTTTCGACAATCAAGGAAAAACCATGGGAATCTTATCCTTGCAAAACTATTAACAAAATAATCGATTCTAATGCTCGCCTTTTCCCATGTGGCCTTCATGAAGAGAAATGGCTAACGTATACTGAGGTCTCATTCCTCAGTTCAAACCTTCCAACAGCTGAGTGTACGATATTTTTGAAAAAGTTGTCTGTTGAGAAAGGAGTATATTTTTTCGATCTACCATCTTCACTTACCACAAAACAATTTTTCAGTGATTTATTTAAGAATTCAAAAAGTAATTATAATCTCAAAAGGTTATGCGAGGAATTAATATTTCCAAATATAGAAGAGATAAAAAATAGAAATTTAGAGGATTTGTATTTAGTAGTTTCGAATCTTTTACAAATATACTCTACCGGCACAAATTATCTTAATGATGGCCAGTCGCCACTCAGTAAACTGGCCTTCATTCCCTGTGGAGATGTGGATCCTGTGTTGAGGACTCTACCTACAGTTGTACACCCAAAATCTGAATTCTCAGAAATATTCTATCCAGATGACAAACGTCTTCCTCACAAGGACTTCCACAAGTTATTCGCTTCAACGTATAATTATACTATAGGCAAGCTAGGTGTAATTAAAGATGAATTGGAGGATAAAGATCTCATTGATAGATGTGAAATAGCTCAAACAGTAAATGCTGAAGATCCTAAAGTAGGACACAAGCACTCAATGGTGTTACTTAAGTATATAAATAGACGAAAAACAGTCCCCTGTTTAACAGAGATAGCATTCATTCCTGTCTGGGTAGATCCTCTGTACACACACCTAAACTGCAGAGACATTGAATATCTTGTACCTCCAAATAAGTGTTACTCATATTCCTCTCGTTATCTCCTAACGCATAAATATTTTGCCGTAGATAAAGCTGTTTCTGAATTAGGAAAAACTCTTAAATTATTGAAAATTCAAACTGAAGTCAAAGAACCAGAAATGCTTATTGAATTGTTAGAAGTTCTATGCAATAAAGAAGATGTCGTCAAGGAATTTGAAGACGAAAATTCTTTCAATGACAGAATCAAGCAAGTTTATAATTGGTTTGCTGAATTCTGTTTCCCAGCACACACAAAGAAAACAGAATCCACGTCTAACAAGAACGCTCCGTTAGATTATCCAATCGGGAATATGCAAGATGATATTAAGGAGCGCTTGAAAAACGAACCATGGATCTGGCATCCGTTTTATAAACGATTCTATTTAATATCGCAAGTGAAGGGTGCAGAATACCTCTCTTACGAAAGTGATTTCTTGATATCCTTCCCGTACCCAGATTTGTTGCCCAAAGCCCCAAAAGAAAACAATATTAGTTATTTTTTCAAGTTCATGGGGTTGAAACCAGAGTTAGGGCACTTAGAGGCTATAGAAATATTATCTAAGATGAAGAGGAAGTATAATGATGAGAGGCTTAAAGAATGTGACGTTAAACTTGCTAAACGATTAATCACAGAAGAAATCGGGAAATATTATTCTGTGAATAATAAAGAAACTCCTCCTATTGGAATTCTCCTCTTATCAGAGACTGAGTGCTTACATCCAGCTTCTAAGTTGTATAGAAATGATATTGCTTGGATGGAAGATTCATTCTCTGATACAGATAAGGAGTCTATCGTGAATAAGTTTATACCGGCCTTCATTGCGCATCTTCTGGGGGCAAAGAGCAAGAGAAGCACATATTTTGAGGATGAGTCATGTGAAGGGGTCCAAATGGAAGATTTCGGCCAGAATGAAGCAATCTCAGATCGGATTGAGAACATTAAAACCCAACTAAATTGTGATGTCACTATTCTCAATGAACTTCTACAAAATGCTGAGGATGCAGAAGCTACAGAAATAGCTTTTATTCTCGATAATCAGAGCTACCCTTCTGAACATCTCTGTTTCGCAGCAGATACTCATCAAAAGTGGAAAACTCTACAATCCACTCCATCCCTCTTGGTATACAATGATAAGGGCTTTACGGAGAGGGATTTTATCGGAATACAAAAAGTCGGTATAGGAGGAAAGAAGAGTCGTCAAACAATCGGAAGATTCGGAATAGGATTCAATGCTGTTTACCATTTAACGCGGTCTCCCTGTCTACTGACCTCTCCCCCCAGCGGGAACACTACTACATTTTGTATATTTGATCCTTATCGTGAGTACTTAAACATCTCTAAGAAGTCAGAGTTACCTGGAAAGAAAATCATAATTAGAAACGATAAGAAATGTGTCTTTAAGGATCAGCTAAAACCTTACGAATTATCTCCAATAACAGACAATCCTGATTACCCTGATGTCTTAGCAAATCTTAAATCGGAAAATTCTTATTCTCTGTTCCGCTTTCCACTGAACGCAAAGGGAAAAACTAATATTACGATTAAGACAGAACAACTACTCGACAAGCTGTTAGAACACTCTAAGAGATTGTTGCTGTTCCTGAAGCACATCAAAAGAATTGATATTCTGTGCATTGACAAACATGGAGAGGTTTATTCTAAAGGTACAATGATTAGCGATACGAGTACACATCCTACTATTCCTCCTACTGTCCCTGAATTTTATCCGGGCCAATATCTTAAGAAAATTAATGTAACATGCAAAAACATTACAACTAGGTGTAGTATATCCAGAAGAATGAAAAAGAATGATACAGAATGGTTGTGTTACAGTCACGAGCAATCTATCGAGCATTATCCAGGCCATGAAAAGTTTGAGGATAAGATCGAGACGGAAAAACTCCATCAAATATTTGGTAACATCGCTGTTGACATCACAAACATCGGCAAGAGAGGATTGACTCGCTCTTACTTATTCTGCTACCTGCCCATTTCTATATCATTTGTATTTCCTGTTCACATCAACGCTCCGTTGATAGTTGAGCAAGACAGACGACAATTAAAGTTCAGTGAGATGGGACAAGAGTGTTCAGAAGAGAAATGGGAGTATACTTGGCATAAGTCAGTGATTCACAATGTGTTAGTGCCTCTCTATGCGAAATTAATTATAGATCTGAGTGATATCAACAATATACCTACAGGTATACAAGTAAAACCATCTGCTTACTATGAATGGTACTATTCTGTGTTCCCGGATATAAGCATTCAAAATAACAATTCTTCCTTTCTTGAATTGATTAGCAAAGAGTTGTATAAACTTTTGCATCGTACTGAACAACTTGTTCTAGTGAGTAGTGACTTGAAAAAGTTCTCATTCACTGGAGTCAATCAAGGAATATTCAGGAAAACTGTTGACGAGCAATTTAGAGATCTCTATTCCATATTGAATAAAGTTAAATATCCAATAACTGACGCACCTCCAGAAGTGCTTGATAAACTAATAAGTCTCAAACTAGACCATCAAGTTATAGACCCGTTTCATGTTGTCAATTTCTTAATTAACAACAAGGGACTTCTAGCGATTGAGTCTCAGTTTCCCTGTCAAATGAAAGACTCGGTCCTGACTAAAGAAGATGTATTCCTTCTCTTAGGATATGTATTGAAAGCTAGTACTGATGAATTGAAAGAGCTCAGTGAGATTCCATTGAAAATTGATTCACGGGAAAATATATGTAGTTTCAGCACTTGTACAGAGGATAAATTTCTATCATTCCGGCCTATTTACGCTTCTCTCTTACCTCACTGTTCTGCAAACTTTATTAACCAAGAATATTCAACTGGAGTTATACAAACCCTCTCTAATTGTAATTTTATTAGAGATCTCAGTCCGGAATTTCTATCGCAAAAATTCATAATTAGCGAATATTTGTCTCCTTCACATTATCAACTATTCTGGAAATTTGCCTTGGAAGAGTGTAAGAGTATTGACATAGTAATTCAACTGTTCGGTAACCACGAATTAGTCCAAGTATGCCATAAAGGAGAATCCCCAAATGATAAATCTTTGCATTATTATCCTATCAATCAACTATCTTATATTGTCAGTAATGATTTAGAAGAGAGTAGTCCGATTCTATACGGAGCTTTCAAAATAATTGATTGTCCATTTATAGATTTAGAAGGATTTAAGGAAGGAGGAATAGTTAATGATAGAAAGGTCATAAGTTTCCTGAATAAGAAAGCTATTTCTAAAACAGATGCGATAAATCCAGAAATATTGATGGGTTGTCTTTCTAATGGACATTTACTTAAAGGAGAGTTAGGAAGCGAAGAAGCAAAAATTCTAAGAACATTCTTATCTGGTATGGAGGTTATTCTAACTCATAATTCAGCCAAAATATTAGCAAATCTACGAATATTTGTTACAATTAGCAAAACACTAAAATCAATCTCAGAATTAAAAGTCTGTTTCGTGAATGAAAATAATTTTTACATCGGAGAATTATTAAGAAAAGAATTGGAGTCACAGAATATAGGTATTTTCTCAGCCGACACAGAAGACAAAAATCCTATTACATTAATCAAATCAGTTGCTGATAACCTGTCAGAACTAATACTGATAGAAAAATTTGTGTCAAAATACATCATACCTCGTCTAGTCGAACTTGATGTTAAAGAGCAGAAAAAGTATCTGAGATCGATTTCAAAACTGGATGAGTCAATTCAAGGAAAATTATTCAGTCAATTGCGAACGATTCCCTTTATACAGAAACATAACTCAAAACACAGAGTGACCGCAGACCAGTTGTATTCCCGATCTGTTCCGCTATTCAAATTGTGTTTAGCAGACAAACAGCTGCCCAATGACTGGGATAAAATAGATCCTCTAATCTTGAGTAGCCTCAATAACCTAGGCCTCAACACTAAGGTTAACCTGCAAATATTAAGAGACTGTGCTTCTATCATCGCAGACTGTAAAATCACTGAAAAGATCGACAAGTTTATTTCTATTCTTGTCAACTTCTTAAAAGATGTGACTAGATTGACTCAAGATGATACTAAACTCTTGCACGCTATCTCTAGTATCAATTTTATACCTATAATGAAAATAGATAAAATCGAAGGAAAAGATATAACATACGAGAAAACAATGGGTAATTTCCATTCAGCACTTCCATACAAAAATCTTAATTACTGTGGGACTATGTGTTATATTCTCCCAGAGGCTATCTCTAATATTTCAACACAAATAATGATGTATCTGAATATAAAACAAAATCCTCCCTGTAAAATAGTGGTACAGCATCTGGGCTGTCTTTCAGAATATTGTCAAAAGCTTTCTCCAGAGGATAACTCAAATCACGAGCATTTATTCCACAAAACATACTCTTATCTACAGCAACAATTCGATCTTAATGGTCAGAGCCTGAGATTCAAATGTATCATAGTCAATGGTATTCTATTTGATGTAGAGAATTTAGTTTTCAAAATAAAAGAAGAAATATATCCTTACCTCTTCAAGGTCCCCTCCTCACTCTCTTCTTATCATAATTTCCTTCAGAAGATTGGCGTCCAGCAGGTGGCTACATATACACATTACACATCAGTTTTGAAATGCATTGCTTTACAATGTGGACCAACCTTCAAGTTGAAAAATTGGGAAATGGAGAAATCTGCTAAAACAGCATTTTCTACTCTAGTAAATATTTTAAGACAACTTCCCAGTGATAAAAAGATAGACTTAAACCCAGCTGATACACATGTACTAACCGACAACAATCTTATCAAACCTTGTAATATCGTGTATTATGCTGACAACACTTCTCTACTGGCTAAGGTTAAAAAGCATCCTAAAATTGATATACATATACTAGCTACACTGCAGCCTGATGAAAATGGATCTGGGATACCTCCAGTGCAATTACAGATACAGAACTTAAGCCAGATTCTTATTCCCAGTCTTTCAAAGACCATTGCCGATTATCAGTTACCTAACCATCCTCTTAGCAAACAATATGCCAGCATTTTGAAATCAGAACTATTCCATAGAGCCTTGATGCGTCTCTACTACCATGATACGAATAAGAACATCGTACATCTAAAATCAAAAGATGGGAAGTTATACTATAGCAAATATGCTGAGGATTATCCTGTAGCAGAAGGTTATGTCTCAGTCTTAGATAGAATTAAGAACCTCACAGTAATATCTGTTAAACAGATAGACATAGATCTTAAAGATCAACGTAATAATGAAGTGGTTTGTATTCAAGACATAATGTGCTGCTTCATAGACACCAACTCATCTATTTTATACGTCAAAGCGGCTACTTCAGGTCTCCGTCTACCCACGATGGTGGCTCAAGAATTGAACTCTTTCCTATCAAATATTTTTACAAAAACTCGAACACAGCTCATGAATTGTTTCATTACTAACCTGACAGCTATAAGTTCTGATTTTGATGAACAGGACGTAAAGAATTGTCCATTCCTAGATGATATCAAATTACCTCAATCTGTAGTAGCTCCTACCCCTCCTACCCTTCCTACCCTTCCTACCTCTCCCCCTAAGGGTCCTGTCACTCTAACAAACCTCACAAATCACAGAACTTATGCAATAGCAAGACGAGCTACTTGTCCAAGACCTGGAGTAGATGCTAGTCGACCTGATCAATCAGCAGCTAAACTATGGATTCGTACTGCACAGTGTGATTGGAGAGCTGCGAACAAGCTAAGTAGAAAATCGGATGACGAATCGACACTATTTCCCCCTCAATCTTGCTTCCTGTGTTTCGAAGCAACCATGAAGGCTCTAATAGCATTCTTACACCTGTGTGGAGGTTGTAGATATGATTTATACTTCCAGAGGAATCTCTGTATTATCTTAGAAGAAGTTAAAATACATACAACACCAGCTGTAGCGAATAAACTGAGTGAGCTTATCATTCCGTTAATGAATTATGACGAACAGACCCGTCTCCCATGCATGACTTCTGGAATGGGATTTAATACACCCAGAGAATGTTATACTTTAGATATGGCTAGAGGTGCTATAAAATCTGTGAGACAGATCCTAAACAAACTGAAAGAAGCGACAAAAGAGCAAGAACCAAACCTGGAATCTTTGATGCTTGAAGAAGGAGAGGGAGGATACATCGAGACTACTTGTCTATCTCTCAATGAGATGTTCTTTTGTGAGTCCTTAAGTAATTGTAGTACGTAGATAAAGTTACGAAATGTTGCAGTTCAGTTTAGTGCCATTCAAGAAATACAAATGACTACAACACATAGAAACTGAGCTTATGAAGCATCAGCAAATATTATTAATTTATAAATTGGCAAAATATACATTTTAGTTTATTATTTCTTAACCTTGCGTATACGGGAAGTATTGTAATCACATTTTGAGTATAGATACTCAAATTTGACGGCACTTCTACGCGACTATAATTCTCTTTCAGAATATACAAAAACTATAATATGCAATATTTATTATAGTTCCAATGGACTGTGAGCTAGGAAGAACAAAGCTAGAGATAGACAGTGAAGAATTCTTCACAATAGCTCGTAGCTTCTTCGCAACCTTACCTAGCATGAAGATAATCTCAATAGAGAAGATAATGAACAAGCAATGCTGGGACAATTTCAAAAAGAATGTAGAGATTCAAGTGAGCAAATTCGGAGAGAGCTGTCTCATGATAAAACCGCTCTTTCATGGGACTCGTAACACTCCTCCTTACCAAATATTTGAACACCCTGTCGGATTCTGTACAGATTTTTCAGATGCAGGGATGTGGGGGAAGGGACTATATTTTGCCGTGAACTCATCTTACTCACATAGTTACGCTCATAAATTGGGGAATGGTGAATTTTGTATGTTTCTTGCTCAAGTATTTGTTGGTTATCCAGAAGCAAGGAAAAGTGACGCCTCAATAACAAGCCCAAAAGCTGGGTTCCACTCAGTTCAGGGGGTAACTCGGGGATCTCAGATACACATCCTCTATGAGAACGGACTGGCTTATCCAAGCTATCTTATAACTTACAGTCAGTAGCAGCTTTTAAATAATTACATAATTCATAAACTTAGATAGTACGAAGTTTGTATATCTTTTTATATAACTGTTTTCATAATACTGATGTACGTAGTTTTATGAATAAATAATATATTAGTTCAATATATCGAAAATAAAATAATATTTTGAGAAGTGTTAAGGCTCCACCTCATCGTCCTCTGGTTCATTGTTATCAATTTCAATTTGTTTCTCTTCAGAAGGGATCGGTTTGGTCTCAGTGAAGAATAACTTTACAAATTCTTGGACTTTATCCGTATTAGAAGTACCATGTAGTCCATTAGCTAGCGTATCATTCCCGAATACACCCCTTAAGCCCTGCTTGTTCTCAGAGGGGTCTGTTGGTCCCATTGCATCTCTCCACTTAGATACTCCATGCCTATCCGACAATAGCAATACCAGGGAGGGTCCTGACGTCATGAAGTCCCTCAGATTCTCATAGAAATCCTGACCCTCGTGTTGTTTGTAGAAAGCTTCGAATAATTCCTGATTCAAAACTTGCTCGTTTTGAGCTTTCACATTAAACCCTAAATCCTTGATTTTATCAATAATCGTATCTTTATACTGGAAAGCATTAGGCTTGATAACAGCTATAGTATCTTCCTCTGGGAATATGACGTCAAGATCTGCTACAGCTGTCTGACTGGTTGCAGATCCGTATATAGGGACATGCTGAGGTTCAGGGAGTATCTCGTTAATCATATCTTGGATACTCTGTTTCTTCATTTCTGTTTCTGCCTGTTCCTCCTCACCCTCTTTCTTCTCAGATAAACAAGGTTGAATCAGGTTAACCCATGCTTGTACTACATTCTTACCAGCTAGACATAATGCTAGTACAGGACCAGAACTCATGTCGTCTAATAATTTCTCATATCCATCCTCCTCTCTCTGACTGATGTAGAAATCTTCAACTTGTTCTTTCGTCAGCTGTACCTCCCTCGCAAAACTAATCTCAAATCCCACATCTCTAATTCTCTGCAGGAGCTCGTCCCTGTGATCAGCCAACACATCCGGTCTTATTAGGGCTAGCGTCCTCTCCTCTGGTACTGTGCCGCGCACGTATGGTACGCTTGATTCAGGGAAGAAGAATGCAAGCTCTCTAGCTGCTTGCTCTACGCTAGAGCTACTGTGTATAGCATTCTGTATATTAGAAGAGCTGTATAGAGCCCTGATAGATTGAGGAGACTGCTCTTTAGCTGTTTCTATGTCAAATGGACCAATTATATCCCTAAACTCTTGAATAATTCCCTCACCCGTGAGACCCATTTTAGAGAGGAGTAGGATCACAGAGGGGCCACCAGTCATGAAGGTAAGTAATTCTGGGAAGAAGTCTTCCTCCTCCAGGTGAGAATACAATTCCCTAGTCACCTGCTCGCTCAGAGTTTCCTCTTTCTGCGCTAGAATTTCAATAAACTTTTGTCGAATAAGATTCAAAATTTCATCTACTTTCCCAGCTTCTACAATATCAGGTTTTATGATACAAATAGTAAATTCCTTTCTCAACGGTGTCATCTCTTCCTCAGGTTCTTCTGTACTTGCCTCAGTACCTAGGTTAGCTTCCCGGTTCTTTATCGTCAACAGCTCAGTATCTTCTATCTGTATCCTATCCATGCCATGTTCTAGAATCTTCTTTTCTTTTTCAAGTTCACTCTTTATTATTTGCTCCAGTTTAGGACCTTTACAACCATGGATTACTCCGACTAGACAGCCGCCTGCAAACAAGAGGAACGCAGGTTGACATCTGTTCCTATAAGGTTCTAATTGTGCTATCTTATCAGATGAAGCTGTTTCAAACATGAGAAGAGGATCCCCAATCTCTGTTTTCAATTTCTTAAAAAGACCTGTCACTGACTTGCAAGGTCCCGCCCAATCAGCGTACACATCTACAACATGTAATCCTTTCTTCTCCATTTCTATCTTCCATTCCTCCTCAGAGTTTATGTGTGTCTGTACGTGAATTTGTTTAGGAGGCATCTCAGCTAATTATCTTAACTAATAATATACAAATTTGTGTTACACATAACAATCAGCATTTTGTAACGACCAAATGTGATAAATAATATATGAAGTAATATTGAATTACATGTATTTTCCCCTTGGAATAGGTTCGTTAGAAAATATTATAAAAATTGAACTGAGAAGAACTTGAGCACTAAAATGGCTAATTATATTTTCAAGATAAACGATTTTTGTAATAAAATATTTTTCTATATATTTCCACTCACACTGATACTAATTATAGTATTATGCTCGTTATGGAATGTGTATATTATAAGGAAAATACGATTCTACCGGAAAAAGTATCTCAATGCGATCGCCGAATCTAAGGATGACCCTTATGATAACTACAAAAGTTTAGCTGTTAGTTACAAAACGGAGTATATCAAGTATATTTTGCTGCTGGTGATAAACTCATCTGAAATGATTGGGGCCATTGGTTATGGATTCGGGGCCATAATTACATACGTGTTATGGAGTGTTGACAAGAATGTGGAATATCCTAACACATTCGAAAACAGTAATTGTACAGGGGAATTGTCTCTAGTCTCCGATATTGAGATCAACATTCTAACCGAAGTTCCCATCGGTAGAATCTCCATCACAATAGGTCAAATAGCGTTTTTGTGCTCATTGGGGTTTGGTATATATCTAATACACTATCTGAGAGAAAAAGAATATGACAGAGAGAGTAATTTCAAATATTTCGGTGTAATAACCATAGTCTTTGCATTCGTTATTTTCCTCACAGGATCAGTACTACAATTCAAAATATTTGAAATAATATTTGGACCTTTCATTCTAGTAATATACTTTTGTATTTGGGTCAAACACATCAAGATATTCTATAAAATCCTCAAGGATAGAGTCATCAAGCTTAAAGTACGTCAATCTCACGAAACTAAAGTAAGACGAGCAATGGAAAGTATGTATCAATTTGGTATAATAATGTCCCTCAATGGAACTGCTTTCGCATGTTTCCTATTATCAGAGATAATAGAAGCTATTTTCTTTAGTATAAGTATAGGGATATTCTACGGACCATGCATATTCAGTTATGTGTATAGAACAGCTGCATATGAACCGTGGTTAAGAGGGCCTGAACATTTCCAAACCCTGATCCTTGCTGGTACTCTAATTAGCATTATATTAAAGTTACTGATAGTATTCGCTCAAGGAATAATATTAATTCATTACTCACTTGGGACTATATTATTCTTCTGGGAAGCCTGTTTGATAGATATAAAGACACGGTTTGGCTTTGGAGTTCGTACACGTTACACTCCTAGTCTCTTCAATCCGTTATTATTCACTCATCAAGAAAACAAATAATTACTTGGCTCTTTTATTGTAATATTACGTATATAGCATTTATCGTATTTTAATTGTGCTCATAATTTGTAATTTTACCTCATTTCTGCTCAGAATAATCTCATATTTGTGATATAAGTCAGTTAACTGAAAACAATGAATAATAAATGGAACTGAAATCGCGGATTTGCATATTAGAGATTGAAGTGATATGGTTACTAACTACGTGAATAAAGCTTAGCTGTCACTACTATCCGATGAATCCAAGACATCAGTATTGGGCCAATCTGGCCCTTGTATCATATTAATGATATTCCGAACCTGAGCCTTCATTGAAGGATCTTGTTTTTTGTATAAGTAATAGTATATAGACTTAGTTGGAACGGTTTTCTGTTGAGAAAACTCAAAAATAGAATCTCCATCGCTATCCCCGTCTGTAGTATAACAGAGACTACAGGTATATTCTCCTAGACATCCAGCAAAGTAGTGTCTATCACAACTATCACAATGACTATTCCTAGTTAAAATTAATTAATACAATCTATACTCTATTATCAGTCATGCATATATACCTGTAATCTCCTATACACTTTCCAAAGCCAGGACACATCTCACAATGATTATACTGTTTGCCAGAATTAAGTACCGGACAGCCTCTACAAATACCCTTAACAGCTAGCTGAGTTTCACAGCCAGTACACTCTACCTCACTTTCAAATCCGCAGTAGAAATTACCCCTGTTAGACTGGTATAGGACATCATCTAGCTTAACTATAATAGGATCATCTTTGGTACATATGGGACAGAATTGAGTTAGTATCACCTAGAAATGAATAGTATATTAATAATTATGAATACAGGAAAACTCAGTTAGTACGTAATAATTTTTGTTTCCCCAGGGGTATAGAGATCAATGTTACCTGGTTAAGTGGATTCTTTCCTTTCAGAGAATAATAGCCTTTCCTGAGAGCAGCCTTCAGACAGAGACACACGTCATCTACATCTCTAACACCAGCATGAATCAGATCTTTATTTACTTCAGCTTTTGATATTATCTTCCTCTTATGAGGGGGCAGTATTTCTGCTGACGGTGTAATCTCAGTGACAGACGAGGAATTTGAATATTTCTTAACTGATTTAACGTTAAACTTTGTCTTTTTAGTTAATTTTATTCTCTTATTTATCACTTGTTTATCAGTTTCTTGTGTCAGATTTCTCTTTGAAGGGACAGCCTTTAAATGCATTTTAGGAATGCAAGGTCTCGGACGAAGTCTTTGTAAATATTCCGACATGAATTGTGTGCTAAGAATAAACAATTAATAGTAAACAATCTAAACAATAACAGCTGATTGATGTAATAAATTAATAGAAAGTCTCAATGAACAATTCAATAGAACTTAGCTGAATAACTGAAATATGAAATGTTAAGGAAATATTCGTTGAAAGTAAATTCAAATGAATTCACGAACTAAGCAATCGGGTAAGCAATCGGGTAAGCAATATTCTTCAATCTATTTCACTAGAGCTAGATTCATCATTGAATATGTATTTGTATGCTGGAGACCGGCTTAATTCACTTAATACTGGATCATCCCTCAGAGCATCGAATTTCAGAGCCTCTGGTTGTCTATAAATATAGGAAAATATTGGCATGTAAGCTCCATACATGCCTGCTTCATTCCCTTCATCTTCAGGTGCAGAAAAACAATTTGAGCAATTGAATTGGTCCATACTACCAGCAAAATAATGCCCACCACAATCCAAACAATGATTCTCTCTATAGAATGATAGCGTAAAGTACAGTAACAACAATTAATACAAAATATACTTACCTGAAGTCTCCAATGCATTTCCCAAACCCCGGACAAAACTCACAGTGATTGTAGAATTTACCATCACACAGTTCTGGTTGAAAAGTACACATTTGACTAACTACATGTCTATACAGACATTCTTTGTTAGGGCAAATTACATCATCATCATATCCGCCCCAGTAGCTCCCTCCAGTCGCACCCTGATTAAGAATGTCCCTAACCTTTACTATAATTTCGGTATTACAGACTAAGCATTGTGACTGGAGTATTATCTAGATAGGATAATAGTAAATAGAGTTATTTAATGCAGGTTATAATACAAGTACCTGATCTAATGGATTGGGAATTTCAAAGTTAATACAACCAGCACTAATCCCTGCCTTCAGACAGACACAGACTGCTTCTGGATCTTCTATTCCAGCCTCCTTTAAGAGTTTATGTACTACTGATTTGCTCTTTTTTCTCGTAATTTTCTTCTTAGGCTTATCAGCTGATTTATCAACAGGTATACTTACATCAAATGCAGCTATAGGTTCTGTTATTATGGGAGCTATTTCTATCTCATTCATTGTATTTGGAATATTTGTCTGAGTAGCTCCCTTCCTAACTTGTTTCTTTTTATTAATCTTACTTACTTTGGGGATTAATCTCCTCGAGGCCAATGAAACTAAGGGCTTCTTGGCCCCCGTGTTAATCCTGGTGCGTAGTCTCTTAGCATACTCAGCCATTACATACTAATAGTATAGTACGTGTAGTAACTCAATAAATAAATAGAAAGTATCAATGAACAATTCAATAGAAGTTAGCTGAATAACTGAAATATGAAATGTTAAGGCAGATAAGTGTTGAAGGTAAATTCACATTGAATTTACGAACTAAGCAATCGGGTAAAATAGTGGAGAATCTTCTTCAATCAATTTCACTAGAGCTTGATTCGTCGTTGATTATGTTTTGGAAGGCTGGAGACATGCTTAATTCTGGGTTATCACTCAATACATCGAATCTCAGAGTTTCTGATTGTTTATAAATATAGGAAAATACTGGTATCTTCTTGGATAAGGGTTGGTCGGTAAAAAAAGCTCCAAACATGCCAGCATCGTTCCCTTCATCTTCAGAATCAGAATAACAATTGGAACATTTGAACTGGCTCATACTACCAGCAAAATAATGGCCACCACAACTCAAGCAATGACTTTCTCTATAGAATAACAGTATAAAGTACAGTACGTAGTTACAATTAATACAAATGTACTTACCTGTAATCTCCTATACATTTACCAAACCCCGGACAAATATCACAGTGATTGTAGTATTTACCATAATCCAGATTTGGGCGAAAAGTACACATATGACTAACTACGTAAGTCCCCTGACACCCTTTTTTAGGACAAATGACGTCATTATCATATCCGCCCCAGTAATTCCCTCCAGTCGCACCCTGATAAAGAACATCCCTCACTTTTACTACAATTTCATTTTCACATAAAAAGCATTGAGACTGGAGAATTATCTAGAAAAGGGAAATGATAAATATAAATATGATGAAACTAAATCAGTTCATTCACTACAAGTACCTGATCTAATGGATTGGGAATTTCAAAGTTAATACAACCAGCACTAATCCCTGCCTTCAGACAGACACAGACTGCTTCTGGATCTTCTATTCCAGCCTCCTTTAAGAGTTTATGTACTACTGATTTGCTCTTTTTTCTCGTAATTTTCTTCTTAGGCTTATCAGCTGATTTATCAACAGGTATACTTATATCAAATGCAGCTATAGGTTCTGTTATTATGGGAGCTATTTCTATCTCATTCATTGTATTTGGAATATTTGTCTGAATAGCTCTCTTCCTAACTTGTTTCTTTTTATTAATCTTACTTACTTTGGGGACTAATCTCCTGGAGATGAATGAAGAGGAGAGGGACCTCTTGATCCCTGTGCTGACTCTGGGGCGTAGTCTCTTCGTATAGTCAGACATTAAGCTAATAGCACCATGATACAAGAAATAAATTGACAAATTAATAATAAAATTATTAGTAATGACATCATAATTCAGAGTCTACAAATGATACATAATCCTGAGAATAAAATTCACATATAACTCATATCATCGTCATCCGACTCAACAGGATTAATCACCTTTCTGGGTCTGCCAGGCCGCCCTCTCTTCTTCTTGGGTCCTGGATTAGAGCTCGTAGGGGTCTTGGCAGGAGTACTGATAGAATCCAATTCATGCTGTACCTCAGGAAGTAGATCGTTAGAATCTATTTCTCCCATTTCTAATTCATTTCTAGCTTTTAGAAATACGTCTTCTAATATCTTAGAATCCTCGTAAATTCGAGAAGTTTCCATATTGTACTGACGGACATTAGCAAATAACACTTTCATGATATGATCGAATTCTTCCCAGTCTCTGTAAAAACCTTTCAGAACTTTGTTCTTAACCTTCTTTAGATCGGTAGGTTCTGATATAATCTGGTAGTAATCAGGAAGTTCTCTTTTAGAGGGTAACTCCATGAAAATATCACTCAATCTCCTCCCTTCATCATCCTCGTAGTATACTACCTCTTGCCATATTTTCATCATTTCACGTATCAGATCCATGGAGATCTTAGGGCGACCTGCCTGTCTCTTCCGCTGCTTCTTGGGGGGCGGTGTACCCTCATTAGAAGAGTCACCCGTCTTCCTCTTCTTAGACTTTACAGGAGAATCGTCTTGCTCGTCAAGAGGGTCATTCAGACCTTTCAACCATTTCTTCTCAGATATAATCTCGCAGTAATTAACTTTATCTTTAACCCGATGTCCTTTCCCTTGTTGGTCTTCATTATCATCAGACAAATCTACCAGCTCAGCTGTGTCTCTAAGCAAATAGTCAGGAAGTTCATCTTCCTGCATTAGTCGTGAACTATGACGTAATACCTCATCCATTGATTCACGGGTGATACGTTCCCCGTCCATCCTCTGGAACAGCTGGAACTCCTCCTCAGAGCGAGCTATCATTCTGTTAAGCGTCTCATCATCAGGTATAGGATCCTCTTCCTCCTCGATACGCTCGTCCTCCAGCAGGGTCACTAAGAAGTCTCTCCTCTCACGAGGCGTACTCTTGTTATCAAACATTCCAGCTTGTATTACCTAGCAACCATTAAAGAATGTAATCATGATTGTGAGAATCTAATAACAAAGTTACTCACCTTGACATCTACATTGAGTTTGAACTTAGCGGTTGCTAGAATCTTCTCCTCTACAGAATTAGTAGTAATTAGTCTCAGAACTCTAACTTCATTAGATTGTCCTATCCTATGAGCCCTGGCCTCTGCCTGTAAGTCTTGATGAGGATTCCAATCTAGATCAAATATAATTACAGTATCAGCTGATTGTAGATTTAAGCCTAGTCCTCCAGCTCTTGTGGAGAGAAGGAATATGAAGTAAGGGCTGTTGGGTTTATTGAAATCTTCCAACAGTCTGAATCTGTCATCTGCTTTGGTGTGACCGTCCAGACGAAGGTAGCGATCCTTCCATCCCTTCCAAGTTAGATAATCTTCCATGATAGTCATTAGCTCTGTCATCTGACAAAACAGAAGTACACGATGATCGGTGGTTAGAAATTTGGGGAGGATACGGTCCAGTAACTCAAACTTTCCACTCGCTCTATAAAATAATATTAATTATCACAGTATATTCAATAAATCAGCGGTTCCCAATCTGGGGTCCACGGACTGTTGTAAGGGGTCTATTGGATCTCAAATTTGTATTGTAGCCTATGGGAAGGGTCCACATGGGTGAAAAGGTTAGGAACCACTGCTTTATTAGTTGTATTAACAACAGCAATAAATACCTGTAAATTAGCGGGGAGTTACTTGGGATAGTTACACCCTCATATCCCATATGATGACAAATAGAAGTCTCAATACGATCAAACATGAACGGATGATCACATAACTTCCTTAACTGAACAATAATATTATTCAGATTGTGTTTCTTGAACTTTCCTTTGTTTGTATCAACAACTAATCCTCCATGCTGTAACTGTTTATATACAACTTTCTGGAGTGCAGACATATCACACTTAACAACATACTCCACTTTATCTGGCAGTTGTGTCTCAACTTCTTTCTTGAGTCGACGGAGCAAGAAAGGTCTCAGAGCCTTGTGGAGACGTCTAATGATTAGAATGGTCTCTTCCTCATTTAATTCCAACTTCTCTCCTGTATTAGCAAATGGAGCGTTGAACCTAAAGGACGGATATTATAAATACTCATATATACAGCGGTGTTCGCCTAATAGCAATTTTTCAGGGTCTTTAGAGTTCATTTTGTATTGGAAATAATTCCTCATATTGCAAAGTATTAGCAAGGGAAATCGTGCAAAATATGACTTGGGAATAAGCAATGTGAACTCTATTGTACAAAACAATACTTGTTTATCAAACTGACCATTGCTCAAAAGATGTACAGGACTTGAAGATAGAAGGAAGTAGGAAGTTTAAGAGAGCCCATAACTCAGGTAGGTTGTTCTGAATAGGAGTACCAGATAACAACACCCTGTGTGGAGCTAAATAATACTGATTGAGGATTTGTGTTAGTTTACAGTGTCTGTTCTTCATTCTATGTCCCTCGTCAATTATCATATACTTCCACTGTATCTTGCTAAGAAATGCTTTATCTTTCATGACGTAGTCGTATGTTGTTATAAGGACATTGAACTTACCAGCTCTGTAAATGTAAAGAGAGAGAATGAATATTTACTTAGCGACATGTATTGGTATCTGGAATGTGAACATACCTGATACAATGCTGGTAACTTTTTCGAACCTGTGGATCACCCTTGTAACCAATAAATAGGATCTTTGGTGCCCATTTTTTGAACTCCATACACCAATTGAAAATAGTACACAGAGGAACAACGACCAGATGAGGTCCATTAACACCCTTCTTCTCCATAAGATAAGTGAATAATGCTATTGTCTGTATAGTTTTGCCTAACCCCATCTCATCAGCTAGGATACCATTCAGATTATTATTGTAAAGAGAGACTAACCACTCCAATCCTTTGACCTGATATTCCTTGAGAGTACCTCCGGTTAGAGAGGAGGGTTGTTCTTTAATCTCTTCCTGATAGCTATGAGCTAGTGAATAGTAGCTCGATCCTTCTCCTCCCTTACTTCCCTTCTTTACATAATCATCATCAATCTCTACTCGCTTACTAGCAGCTCTTATTGTAGATTCATTATTATCCTCATGATCACTCTCCCCTCCTACACTAGGTCTTACCTCTGCCTCTATTGAATTCTCCATCACGTCAGACATTTTGTCCTCTCCGTCTGATCCCTCCCCGTCAGAATCTAACACTTCCCAGCCTGGATTATCCTCCAAGAATTGTTCCAGGTCATCAAACAGAGGAGCATCTTGTCCCTCTTTTTTGAGACCAGAGGCCAGACACCTCACAGGAATCCGTACTTTATTCAACTCATCATTCCCCTGTCCCTGACTAGACAAACGAGCTAATACTCTTTGCTTACGTCTCTGATCTCGTCTAACTCTCTTCTGATTGCTCTGATGCTCCATAACCAGCTGTCTCATCATTTCTATATGCTCATCAGTCTGTTTCAGCAGGAAAGCAAGTCTTCTATTCTTCTGCTCATCAATCAGTTTCTTGTATCCTTCATCGTCTTCTGCCATCAACTTCATCATTCTCTCTTTTACCACTCTCTTCTGCTCTTTCTCAATTCTGTCATGATATTGCACTACATCTCGTTTAAGCTTGCTAATTCTTACCTGAACACCTTTGTGGAATTCACGGAAATCTTTCGTGTGAGTCATCAGTTCAGTCAGGAAATTCTCATGCTCCTGTCTGTGTTTTATCTCAACTTCTTTTCTATGGAACTTCTCTAGCCGTTCAGTGTTTGTTGCATCTTTTAGTGTCTGTCTCTTCGGTATCTTATAAACTCTCAGATTGAGGGCTGTCTCTAGCGTAGTCTCTCTATTCATTAGCTGGATTATGTCATATCGGAGTTCTTTCTGAAATGTCAACAGTCTCAATCCCTTCAACTCTATACGAGAGCTGATATTCATCTCTTCTTGCTGTGATTCCATGGTCAGCTGTTCTATCCGTTGAGATATACGGCCCTTGAGTCTCTTCTCTCTCTCCATTATAAGTTCAGCAGGATCTATACCCTGAGGTATTTTTAAGGTCGTTACTCTAACTTGAGGTTGTTGTCGTGTGGGTTGTTGTGATTGTGATATAGGTGTTTGTTGCTGTTGTTGATTTTGTGATTGTTGCTGGGATTGTTGTTGAGTTTGCTGCTGAGCTGGGTAATCGGGTGATGTGATCTTATTGGGAGGTGTCTTAGAGGAGGGAGCGGAGACATATTTAGAGGGAGAGGTGACTGGGAGGATCGATTTAGAGGGAGCAAGAGTATCAGGAGATGGCTTAGGGAGGGAAGGAGGGATGGGCTGAGGGAGCTTCAGATCAGGGGTAGTAGTCGATTGATTAGAGACAGAGGGAATCACAGAGCTTGAGGACACAGTAACATTTGGGACAGGTTCATAAGAGGTGTTGTCTCCTCCATATCCAAGAGACCCGAGCCAATCAACTGAACCTGGAGCAGAGTTAAGTTGAGGTCTGGGGGTGTATCGACTCATGGGGGGGTTCCCTAACATCCTGTTTGGATCTGTAGGAGGAACTTGTCCATAGCGACCTGCAGTCAGCTGTAGCATTTGTTCTGGTACAGGTTTTCTATCAGCCAGATATCTATAAGCACACATCTGTGCTCTATATTGTTCCATCATTGGTTTGGAGAATACTCTATAAGGACGGTAACTTCCGGGAGGTATTGGGTGGTGTGAGGGGGGTGTCGGGTAGTGGTGAGGAGACTGCATGGAGTGTATTGATTGCATCATGCCTTGTCCTTTTGGCCCAACGCCCATGAGTCCTCCTGCTCCTCCCATCCCCATCTGCTGCTGCTGCTGCTGCTGCTGCTGTTGTATAGCAGCCATGTAGGCCTGTTGTTGATTGCCTGTAATCGTTCCGTGATGTCCAGTGCCCTTAGAGTCTCCACTCCCGGATAACATCTGTCTTAGCGTATCCCCGTCTTTCTCCTTGTCCCCTGGGTGAGAGAACTCCTGGGTAGTGGAGTAAGGAGACAATATCTCTAGTCCCTGGTTAGGAATAAATCCAGATTGGAAGTGCTCTCCGGATAGAAGTTCATTGGAATGATCATTGTGTGAATTTTCTGCCATTTATCAATGACAAATATTTGCTAGAAATATACAAAAATTCTATTAATAATTGAATATTGAATATTTAAGTGATTCGTGTGTAAAATAGGTTAAAAATTGAAAATATCTTTACACTCAGATAAGGGTAGAGCATCAAATTGTGATGGAAGGTTAATGTCTAAACCTTTCTTGTCTAGCAACCAAAATGACTCAATGTTATGCCCATTAGGAGCTGCATAATCAGGACATCTCTCAAATATGAAATCAGTATCAGAAGAGATCAGCTGATGACAAGCGGAACTTACTCTAATCTGTAGAGGGAGACTGGTAGAGGAGAGATAGCGAGTGAAGTCTACGGCAGTACCGAATATATGATAGTGAGGGATTTGTGACAGAGAAATGTTCTGGAGACCTACCACCCCTCCATGACAGGCCCCGGAGTGAAGAGCTACTCTTAATTGTAACATGGAACGAGGGTATTTGGGCACCTTAACAGCTGTTATATTACTCAATAGCTTCAGGGCAGCTGTAGCTAGCCTTGCAGCGTGTGTACTGGGAACATTTGTATCGGGTGATCTCTGTTTTCGGTTATTACCACCGTCTGTAACCTCAACTAGCCCTGATACAGCTAAACACCTCTCAGAAGCTCTCTCCATAATATAAATACACTCGTCAGAGAATGCACTAGCTACTGCTATGTGTATTTTATCGAGTAGAGTTATCATATCCTGGGGGGAGAGCAGAGAGCAGAGTTTACTGAAATTGATTATGTCACTATAGAAATATACATATACAGGTGAACCTCCGTAAACGGGGCCTGTGGAAACGGAGTGAAAATCCCCCAAAATTCCTAGTCCCACACGGGAATTTGGCAGAAATAAGGAAATGGAGTAGCAATTTTTGGCGTCCCTGACACCCCATTTGTGGAGGTTACACGTATATCAATATTCACATAGGATTAATAACCTCACCAGCCTATGAATGTAGCCATAGGAAACTTCCTAGCCAGAAGAGATCCAGAATCCTCAAGCTGTTCAGGACTGTTGAGTAATAATTCGTAAGGAAGCTGGCCTATGTTTAGAGAATTAAATAATATATTTTATGAATGAATTAACTCACCAAACATTAGTTGTTTTGCTTTATTCTGTTCTTCTTTCAGTTCTCTCTCCATCTCCTGAACCTCGTAAGTTTGTCTTACAAGGATCTGTTTCATGTTAACACTCTCTGACTCTAGGAATATAATCCTATCCTCCAAACACATCTCTCTAGAAGCCTGCTTCTCCTCACCCTCCCCCACAAGTTTGGACATGTCTGAGTAAGCTTTGTTCAGAGCCCAGCGGAACCCATCTCTGGTACGGTTTACCTGTACCTCTCTCCCTGTACTAGCTGCAACACCCATTAACTAACAGCAATGAATAATTAATAACAATTGGTCATAAGTAACTACATACAGTTATATCGAAGCACAAGGGACCGCGATAATTACTTCGATATATCCGTGTTTGATTTAACGGGAGTTAACTGTATATTGTGAATTTTCGGTGCAAACTAGTTCAACATAATAATATAAACTAGAAAATATATGATTGTGTATTGTTCTATACATTAGACCTTGGTTTAGAGTTCTTCCCATTCCACTTATTTTTAGAAGCGAACTCAACAGCTGAACTTGTATCTTTTAGTTCTGACGGGTAGAAACCTATCGCTATAAATAGCCAGGCGAGGGTAGGAACCTTGCGTGAATCCTTATATACCCTCTCCAACGTGTGTCGGTCTATAAGACCATCTTCATTCATATAAAACGTGGAAATTGCGTCAAACAGAACTGGTTTTTTAGAAATAGAAAATCTGTTTATACAAGTAAGACGCCATCTGGTATGTATAGAGTAATCTGATTCAGATTTGGTGATTTTCAAAAGATCTAATCCTAAATCTGAGTACACTAGTCGGAATACTAATCGAACAGAAGCAAGGAGAATTTGGTAGGTGAGTCTAGAATTGAGTTTGAAAGAAATCGGAGAGTAATTGAAATTGAATGCAATATCATTCGTGTATAAATGGTAAGGATGAGATTTCTCAAAGAATAAAGGAAGTTCTGTTTTAAGTTCGAGCAGAAGTTGAGATAGTTTTGTGTTGTATTCCACCGCTCTCTCATTTAGAGGAGAATCTTCTTGTGATGAAAGCCGAGCCAGAGGAGTCTGTGAGACTTCAAGAGGGGAGGGACGGTCAAATAGGCTCGGATCAACAGCAAGAGAGAATGGTAGGAAATTTGTAAATTTGTAATTAGGAAATGTTCTCCATTTGTGATAAGATTTGTTCAGAATAAAAACCAACAAATATTGTTTTGTGTTACTCTTTGTAGGATAAGGCAAAGATGCTGATTGTTGGGCTAGAGGGTGTGAAAATCGAGGGTGTTGGTGGGGTAAGTGACAAAAGGAACAAGGGGATTCATGTGAAGGGGCAGGAGCTAAGTATAAACGTGGCAGTTCTCTAGCCTGACTGTTCGAGTTCAACTGAGTGAGCGAGATTCTCCTAGCCATACTATATTGTTACAGATCTAGCATTCAACTGTAAGCATTATACTTAGGGAAAATACACTTGGTAAACTTTTTAGGGACCAGTGATTAGATCACATAATCATGCTGATGGTTCAATTTACCTTTTTCCTCAGCTCTGAGCATTTTAGAGCTTACAGGAAATTATACAAATCGCTTAATTTACAAGATAGTTGTCTATGTAAGAATTCAAAGCAACTTTTCAGATTAATTAAATGGAGACTTGAAGACCTCAGATACGAACAGATCTATCCTCTCTACAAAGCTCATAGGAGAATAGGTATCAGATACAAATATCTGACAATACTGTTACTAATAGGAGTATTCGTACAGATTAAATCAGCTTGGCTGCATACGTTGGCAATATTCATTAATAAATCTAACACTATAAGCACAATTCAACACTTCTAACTCTCATATCCATAATTAAATGGATGTAGTGTGTGTTATGCAGTATTGGTTACTTTTCACTCTTAATAATAGTAGGATATATGCCATAGAATTTGGTTGCAGTTTGCCTGAACAAGATAGGACGCTCACTTGCGAGAAACAGAATCAGTTTTGCACAAAAACCTGTACTGCAGCAGTGAACAACAAAATTGAATTGATACTGTAAGAAATGTGTAATTCATGATTTTGTGGCATTTCTAAATAAGATTAAAATGATATGCTATAAATAAAAATTACAAATACAAGCCAAAATAAATAATTATAATCACTTCATAATTCTTTGTTATCGTTGTAGTATCGGCTCACATAAGTAATGAACTCTCTCTCTACCAAATCCAGACACAAGTTTATTCCAACACATAGTAACGATATAGTATAATGATCCAGCTACAATGAGAATCTGAGGGCCAGAACCAATTATAGCCAATACAAGATCAAACCACTTTAATATTTCAAAAGGCAAAATAAGAAGCTCGGGGATATTGATCGGATACTTTAGTAAGGTCAGGAAGATACTGATTGGTATATAAAACCAGGCAGAGATATTCAGAATGACGAAACAAATAGTTAAACAGATTGTGACGTATTTATATCTGAGAGCTATTCTCCTATGAGCTTTATAGAGAGGATAATTAAGTTCATTCCTGAGATCTTCATATCTCCACTTAAGCAAATAATAGAGCTGTTTTGAATTCTTAATTAAACAAAATATTTCGAAACTGTAAAGTAGACTACTAAAGACCATAATAATAAGATCGCCAACTTCTAATATAGCCAATTTAATAATAGCCAGCAGGAGAATTATCAAAGTTAGCAGAATTAGTTTATTTTGAATAGGAGGTAAGAGCTGTATGCGAGTATTTGATTTACATACACGTATCAGATGTGAGGTAAGAAGATTAACAACGAAAACTGTAAAGAATTGGAATATATATGTCAACACTCTACAATTAAGAGCTACATCAAGGTAAAGATCAAAGTAGTTTGGAGAGATGTTGTCACTAAAATAAACTTGTGTTGGTAGGCCGGAAAGGATTACTGGTACTAAAGAAAGTGGTTCAAATATTGCGATTACTACGAAGAGAAGGTATGTGTAGTAATCTCCTCTTGTTTTGTAGAGGAGATTATCTGTCTCAAAAGAAGAACCTCTGTAGAGAAGTCCGTGAATCTTCCTCCTCAAATAGAAGATTTCGTACAGAAAACATACAATCCAACAAACATAGAAAGGAAATGCTAAAGTCTCAGCAGAGATGGTAATGATAAAAATTTGAAAATCGCCTTGGTGGAGTGAATATAAAATATAATATCGAGTATTATTCATATTTACAAGTAATAGTCCTGAGCTTCTTATTTATATGTCCAGAAAAACGTGGTATAACATATATTTTCTAAATTTACTTATAAAAGATTACAAACAGGTAATCAGTGATTCCTTCCAGATTACAATGATGTAATTGAATATATGTATCAATCAGGAGAAGTTGCTCATAATAATAATAATAATAGTGAAAATACTTAGCAGATAATAGGCAGAAGAGATTACGAATGTAATATTATCTAGCCAACTGAAAATTCAATTATAGCTAGATTATAGCTGAGAAGGCGCAACGCCTGAGGATGAATATGTGGATGTAGTGAAGTACCTGATGTGTTTGAGTATATGAATCCACACTCTACAAAGGGAAATGTTGAAATGATACCAATATATAGGGCGTATAGTTTTAACCATTCGCCAACTTAATTGCTTTGTTTGCCAAAATAATTGTATTCATTGCCAAGTTAATGGTGCATCCAAGTGATTACTTACAAAATCTTACGTATTTGATACATATATGGTATAGTTAAGGATTACTATCAGTTACTGACTATTAAGAGAATTGAAATTAGTATTAGTACCGCCATGTCACAAACTTAACCTTGAAGAGAAATTAAGTGATTTCATATTTGCGAGCCAAAACTAGATAATTGCAATTGTTGAATTTGTTGAGCGTTGAGCAAATACTCACAGAGCTGAGTTATGAATCCTGACATATCATAGATAGCTTGTTTAGCATCTGAAGCAGCTGGAGAAGCAGATGATGATGATGATGATGATGATGTCAGAGAAGTAGGTCTCTTGGTGCTAGTGGAGTCTTTTGACTCTGACTTACTCCCGATAAGAAGCAGGGGGAGATTATAGAGCCGCTCAAAATGTCGCAATTCTTCTACGCGTACTTGTGAGTCATGTAGTTTGTCTAATCGAGTTCCGATCATCATCTGTAATAGAATAGTTGATATAAAATGATTAAACTCTGCTATTTATACGATACCTGTAGGGTAGGAAACTCAGAAGCTCTCCCCATCATGTTAGGCATATCATCCCAAGAAGCCCTGTCAGTCAGTGAGAACACGAGAATACATGCGTCAGCATTCTTAGTGCATTCCTGCATTAAGTAAGGGTATTGAGCTGAAACACGAGCACCACAGTCCCATAGCTCCAGACAGACCATTCTAATCTTACTTTCCTTTCCTCCCTTCCCCAGCTCACATACTGGCCAGTATATAGTCTGAACTATTATCCCGAGTGACTCATAAACTTTAAAGTCCCTCTTAAGTCCTATTAGTGTGTGGCTAATGCTAGTCTTACCCGCCCCTGGTTTTCCAATAAGATAAACCTTAAACTTCTTTAAATCAGGCTTAAGATCGTCAGGCACGCCCTTTGGTATAGGCGGCGAATCGTATAATGTAAAGAATTTCTTAGTTCCATCTTCATTCAACAATTCTTCAATATAAGATTTTGATTCTAAGCTATTAATCCAATCTCTACTGAGATGAATTTTGAGGTTACTCCAGTGACCTGATCGCTGTAGCACCTCAGAGAACATTCACTATTTACGAGAAATAATAATAGCATGTTAATGTTTCATATACCTAGATTAATGAAGGGTAGAAATCTCAAAATATTTATCGTAAACAAAATTCACAAACTTTTATAATCACTCTAAGACAGTTCGTTAACAGAAATAGACAAACTTT
This sequence comes from Oopsacas minuta, assembly GCA_024704765.1. Taxonomy (NCBI): domain Eukaryota; kingdom Metazoa; phylum Porifera; class Hexactinellida; order Lyssacinosida; family Leucopsacidae; genus Oopsacas; species Oopsacas minuta. The sequence continues at coordinate 873,986 of JAKMXF010000354.1, read as the reverse complement.
GCTCTAACTCTGTACAATGATCATCAAACAGAAAGGAAACAGAGTAGAACTTCTGTGATATTTTACAGAGAACTCCTTCACAATACTCTAGATAGAGATGTATGAATACTTGTATATCTGCCGGATTATCTGCATGTGAATATACTAGCAGGAGTTTGCTAGTAGAATCAAGGGATATTTTACCTTTCATTACTGGAGCTGATACATAGCTGGAGCTCTGTAGAGGGACAACAATTTCCCATGAGGACTTAGGATTTACCTTCAGAGACTCAGAAAAATTCATCACAATTATCAAAGAACAAGTATTCCCTACTTTAACATCAAAACTTCCATCAGCTCCTTCTAACTTGCTATACACTGTATTCTCTAATGATAATGTACTAACATTGCCAGCTATAAGATCAATAGCTCTAACAGTATGATTGTTGGTATCAGCTACATAGAGGATCTGTCTAACTGAGTCTAGTGCTAGCCCTGACGGTTCATAGAATTGAGCTGATTTCAGCATTTCATCAACACATCCTGCTTTCCCATTACCAGTTAGAGTAATACAAGATTTGTCTACAATACTGATAACCTTAATTTTGTGGTTATAAGCATCTGCTACAAATACAGAATTATTCTTTAGGTTGTAAGCTACTGCCATAGGGTGCTGTAGCCTTACGTCTCTGCCCTCTCCATCTATGTCACCGTAAGAGAACAGGTCTAGGGGATCTAATCCTCCCCCCACCACTCCCTTAACCGCACCATCCTTCAGACTCAAACTCCTGACACACCCTGACTCGCTATCAGCAATATACAGCAACCCACCACTCCTATTTATACTAATCCCAGACGGCTGAGCAAAACATGCTCTATGTGGATAGCTGTTGTTTCTGTTAGCTTCATCACCCGTTCCAGCAAAGCGTAGCATTGTACCTGCTTTGTAACTAGTGCCTTTCAGCCAGAGACTGTCTGTGAGAAATAAAATCCAGATTTGATGAGTCCCTGCCATGGCTACGAACAACAGCTGTGATTTATCCCCGCCTATTTCTAAGTCCCACGGGGAACTTATCTCCTGCTCCTTGTAGACTCCACCTCCCTCTTTGTCTAGACCCAGTTTCCCGGTACCACACAGGGTGCTAACTACTCCCCTCTCTAGATCCACCTGTCGAATGGCATGATTCTCAGTATCGGCTATATACAGCATGCTTCCCTTGCTCGCTAGGCCCTGGGGAGAATTAAATTCAGCCTGAGCTATAGGCCCATCTCTCAAGCCAATTCTACCACTGCCTATAATGCTAATAATAGAACTTGTATCAGATTGTATCACTACAATTCTATGGTGACCTGTATCACTGATGTATATGTGACCAGATTCACTGTTGACATGGATTTTTCCGGGATATTTAAGAAAACTGTGTGTTGCAACAGAGCCTTTTAAGATAGGCAGCTCGTGTGGGAGAATCAGTGATTTCCCTCTATAATATCTAAGTACATGGTCTACTAACTGTGGTATCTTGTTCACAAGTATTTCTCCTATCATAACATATAACATTCTACCAGTTGGACTGACAAGTAAGAAGGTAGGCCAACAAGAAATACTAAACATATTCCATAGAGTTAATTCGTGATCATTTATAATAGGATGAGTAATTGAATAACGCTCTGCTGCATGTTCTATGTTACTAGTATCTCTCTCATTAACAAATTTAGCCGAGTGTACGCCGATAACCACGAGACCATCTTTAACACTATGAACTCTCTCTATCTCTCTTAATGTAGGGAGAACATGTAAACAGTTGATACAGCAATAAGTAAAGAAATCGAAAAGTACAAGTTTCCCTTTCAAGTGTTGTCCATATTGTAAAGGCTGTGAACAATTAATCCACTGTGCTTTTAGATCTTCAATACAAGAGGATTGATCTGAGGACTCAATAGAGTCTAAATAATTTGAAATAAACTCAAAATCGTAAAGTAAATTATTGGAAATGTAATCTTGTAATTCTTGAGATTTATTCTTGAAGAACTTGTAATCTACTGATAGTCTTGTTGCCATTCAATCAGCTGAACAACTTCCTAATTAGTTAGATAAATACATGTAATGAACCAGTTATTGAAATGAAGTAAAGTAATAGCATTCAATATATTCACACAAATATTTGAATACAGAAAAAGCACATTATTGCTGTTTGCTCTAAGAGGAGCTACCATGCTTGAGTATGGATCTTAACAAACTGAAGCTGTCTTGTATGTACGTAACTCCTGAGTTCATGTCCAGTATAAACTTATTCCCTATTACGTCATCACTAACTTTTATCGATGCTATTCGTGTAGTGATCTTATCTATAGATTTATAAGCGATTAGAGCTAGCTCTCTTGTGTGAGACAGAGTCTCTTTAACTGGAACTTGCCGAGCTAGATATAGCTCTGATACTTTCCTTATAATTTGTATGAACTGACTTGATATTATAGCTATTAATTTCATAGCTGAGTTTAGTTGTGGTAATAATGTCTCACTTGATAAATCTATATTGTCAAAACTACAATAGCATTGCTCCAGTTCTCTCACAGTTTGTTGTACACGTTCTAAATTAACTAGACCTTTACAAGATGGCAGCAAATCTCCTAATTCACAACTCCCTATCTCTGATTCAAAACTTATCTCAAACATTTCTTCCGTAAGCTCTAATACATCTGGAGTAGCACCTTCTTCGTGTTGTCTCGTGGACACAGAGTGCATTTTGAGTCTCTGCTTAGCTTCACATTCACTGGACAATATCTCCATAGCTTCTAAGTACACATAACCTTGTAGTTGTTCAAATTCTGTATGGAAACTTGTCAAGATAGGTGAGTTATCTATTTGCTCATTAATATCAGTATCATCTGTGATTAGAGGTTTATCCTTGGTAATTATATCAATCTGCTCCTGGACAAATGCTCGTTTGTTTCTGAGGCCAGGATCTCCCTCAGATATCAGCCCAATAGTTTTCTTACCAATGTTCTCTAGTGTATCCAACCCCCCCGACACGATCTTATTAGTTAATGTTATTCCATAGGAAGAGAAGAATCCAGTAGATTCATCTATATTCTCTGCATCCTGTTTATCTGAGGAATTATTCTCAGTATTCTCTCCTTGGAGGCCTGATACCTCATCTGGAATGTTTACAGTTTCTACTTGAGTTGAATCAGTCTGTTCTTCCTTCAATTTCTGAGCTAGCTCCTTTAAACTCAATGCAGCATCTGTTCTAGTATTAGGCGTATCCACTACATCCCTATTAGCTATACTCTCTGGTGTAGGAATACCGAATCGAGACTCTACACCAGTTACTATAGAGGATATTCCTATTTCAGATTTAGATGCTATGTTATGAGCTGATGAGGCTACTGAGTTAGCAGCCTTACTCAGCCAGTTAGAACCCCAGCTGCTCCAGGATGATGAGGGAGGAGTCTCTGCCTGATCCCCTGTCGCATGTGGAGTAGATACAATATTATCTTTATTAGAACTGACTGAGGGAATTAAATTGGATGTATCTAGTTGGGTTGTGATTTGCTTCTCTTCAAGGATATTAGTGTTTAATCTATAAGAATACACTAAAACATATCAATATGTAAGATTGTAATACAATAATGTTAATGACATACTCGTAAGGTGGAGGATCAGATGCTGTGACTTCTGCCTTATCTTCGCTAGAAGCTAAGACATCAAAGTTATTTATCTCTTCTGTTGATTTTATGCTAGATATCTGAATATTATCTACTTTATTGATCGTATCGATCTTCGATACAGTAGCTTCTTCATCAGTGATATCATTTTGAGGTAGTTGATCAGTTAGTTTTGTAGATTTCACAATTATTTCAGGTTCTACTGCAATATCTTGTAACTCAGAGTCACTGGCACTAGCCCATTCATCTGAATCACTCATTTCTGTGAATAACTTTACATAACAGGAATTATATATTTAGATAAAATTAATATATAGTACTTGCATTAAACAGGAAAGTTCCCAGAGATTAGCCAGCAATTACATAGTGATTGGAGTTAATTACACAAAATGATAAGAATATTAATCAGACAGTATTACGATATCAAAAGTGTAAACTGATTAGTAGAATCATATTTTTGAGATAATCCCTGTATATTAACAGGAAAAACCTTGTAATATTTTGTTACTGATGAAAACAAAAGAAATGATAATTTTAGAATAGGATAACGTGTAAATACAAGATGGTAGGCATTGTGCCATTGTCGCCTACGGAATTGATAATATTATTTCTGCCGAGCAACGCAGAAATAATATTATCATTTCCTAAGAATCATATTACTTACTTTCTACAAATGTAGAAAGTATAAATTAACTCAATAATAGCTATTATTAATGTAAATAAAATGATTGAGTTGAATAATATTGATGTAAACGAAGTTATCTTAAAGCTGAAGATAATTATTACATATGCTTCTATGGTACCAGCTGCCATCGTTCTCGGATTACTCATATTCTGGGCATTAAATACTTCTGTTTTCCTGAATTTCACCCGTAAAAGACTGAGAAGACTCAAAGAAAACTGCATAGATGGGTATACGATAAAGTTGAGACAAAATGTTCAGTTCAATTACTATAAATTCTCAATGGTGATAATTCTAATAATCATAGAAATGAGTGCATTAATATTTCCAGTAGTTAACCATGTTATCTACGACAAACATTTCAACAGCCAGGATTCACTAGTTTGTATAGAAGGATGTTGTCTCAAGAACTGGACATTTGTCGATGAAATAGAGAGGTTAGGAAAATACAAATATTTATCGTGTTTGATAGATTCTCTGACGTTTGTTGCATTGTTCTGTGCATATTGCCTATTCGCAATAATAATGCTATTCTGTCAGTTCGCATATATAGAGAAGAAGGAAGAGAGGAAGAAACTCGTACGTAGCATTAAATGGATGATAGCTACCCTTATTCCATCAAGCTTAATCTTACTGGTATTACTCGCATTGCCTCAAACAATACTACTTGGAAGTCTCATATACGCAATAGTTTCACTGATCTTCATTCCTATAATACTAATGTACTACAAGAAATTGAAGAGAATGAGAAGACAACATCTAACAGATCTAGTTTATGAGTGTTACAACGATACTTCTTTGTTAAATAGGGAGGCACATAATCAAAAATGGGCAGAGATAGGAGCAGAGTTCATCATATCAACAATGGGAATTCTACAAATATTTAATATATTCGAAATGATATTCATAAGAATCGTATCGACTTTCATTCTTAACCCCTGCTGGTTCAAACTAACGTATTCTGTAGATATAAATATAAACACAGAATTGTCAATCTCAGATACAAACATTTTGTTACTGATAGAAAACATCAATTACCTCTTAAAAGCTCTACTATTGTTCTTAATATTAACTGGTCTAGTAATTATCCATATCATAGTGATAACCGACAAAATGAGAACTATACTGAAGAAGAGAAGAGAGAAGGAGCAAGACCTGATCAAGAAATTGATAGAACAGAACTATTCAAATGTATATTGAATATTGTGAATAATACTATGTATTATTAGGTAATCTCCTCAAAGTGAAGAGGAAAGTATCTTTAAAATATAAACGAATAATTTCTGATTCTAAGAATACAAAAATAATAATTATATAGCAAACTAGATGTGTATGACACCTGCGGGTAAAGTTATGGAAACAATAATAGAAAATACCTTTATTGCTGTCATATCTGATCCTACCAACCAGATTAATAAGAGTAAGATCTTTAAAATTAGTACAAAAATTGAATGGAATTTACTGCCAGTACAAACTACTGGTAAATAGAGTTATCCATTAATTCAAGGTTAGAGAGAATATGCTGTCGAGATGAAATGTGAGCTGTCAACTCTGCTGGAGTTTGACAACGAGCATTACATAACTCACAGAATAAATTCTCGATAGGTATCTGAGAACAAGTAGCCAGGTTCTGTAACTCTATCATCTTTCTACGCATAATTAGCACTCGAGTGGGAACACAGTAAGTGCTCGGGTCGTATACAGTGAGCCTAACACTGTTAAGTAGACTGTATATAGGTCGTAAGCTTAATCCATCACCAATATTTGTATCATCGTTATTATTAATCAAATCTGTTAACTCAATTCTTCCCCACGTATATGCTTTAGGGAAATGAGTCACCTCTATAGAGGGCCTAGTATCCTTGATAACTAAGTCTAACAATTGCTGTTTAGCTATCGCTTGATTCTGACGAACAAAAGAATCATTCCAGGGTATCTTAAAATCCTGATTACACTTTAGTGCTGTGTTAACAAAAGTTCGTATGGAGTTTATCTGAGCAATGTCTTCCTATGAAAATACACACGAATAAATATATACACGTAAACAAAAATAAATAATTTTATCAATTACTCACTGGAGTTATTTGGGTATCAAAAGTTAATGATATATCATGTTCTGGGAAGTATGGCTGCATCAGGCTATCGTACCCCAGACCACATAGAGCTCCGATAAAAGACCTCTTGAGTTCATCAGTACGTAGCTCTACAAATGGAGCAAACAGGAGAGTTATAATATAAATGAGACCGTTTATGTTAGGCATTAGTGTAGTCTCTCGGGCTATAACAGAGGTAGCGGTGGAGTTGAGAGCAACAAAGGCTGAGACCATAAGTCGCTCGTGCTTATCCTGAGGTTCATAGTGTAGACAGACCGAATTAACAGATTCTCGTTCTATCCGAGCAGATTTCAATAGTCCTATCTTTGTCAGAGAGTAGAAAGACACTTCGTAGGGGGAAGAAGGACCTTTCAGATACAATTTGGCATCAGTATTATGCTGTGTAAAGCGAGGCGGCGAGCTTTCTTGGTGCTTATCGTCTAGGAAGTGGTCGGAAAATGTGTATTCCGGCTCCTGAGCCTTCTCGTGAGCGGACATAGATTGATACGACTCCTCAGCAGGGAGAGCATAACCTTTGTCAAGCAACAGTTTATTAATTAACTCTTCAGAATCATTTGTGTACAGAAACACTCTAAGAGTTCCTTCTACCTGAGAATATATCTTTGCTCTCAATACCTATAATACATTCAATAAATAATAAATAGTACAGATTAGCTGTGTGCTAGTATAACATACTTTTTGTGAAGCTAGGTTTGAGAAGAACATATTAGCATTATGGCTATAGTAACCATCAGAAGATTCCTTGAACGAAGGCTTTATTTTAGCTAAGAAGCACTCTATACCTAGAGTAGGATGAGATAGTATTTCTAATGGAATCTCGTAGATTTGGTCAAAGGTGAGTATTTCCATATTTCCAAAATCCATGTAATGGATGGTGACTGTTCGATTTGAGCGGTCAATCTCCATTAGTTTCCCTCTGTAGTATAGACCATCTGGTGGGAATACAGCCATACAGTACTTGTCTACAGAGGGGTTAATTAAGGGAGTGAAAACAGTTAAGCGACTAATCTGCTCTGATATCTTCAGACTGATTAATCTGCTCTCTTCACTGACTTCCTGCCCCCAGAAGTGTCCAGCTGTCACTACCTCTGTCACTAACAAGTTAATCTCTCCACTCCGCTTCAGTTCATAGGGAGGAGGGGTGAGAGATAGCTGCTAAAAAGAGAACAGTTTAATAATATTAACAGCTTAGAAATATATTAAAATAATATTTACTGGTGAAGGTGTTCTGATCAGCTGTTTGCTCTGTGTATCATCTGTATTATGCTTATCAGCTGGTTTGTTAAGGAGTATAGTAATAGTCCCATTCTTGAGTTGTCTCATCTTAAGAGCGGTGTATACAGATGGTACTATGAGAGAGTTACCAGACACAGACAAGGCAGAGTCCCACTCGTCTGAGTACAGACGTAACCTCTGGAATTCTATATAGGCTCTACTTGAGTCGTAATGTATCTGTTTGATACGTCCACATTCTTCAAAGCACTTTACTATATCGCCTGTGTATTGTAGGTCGTTATATCGAGATAACGGGAGACCAGATATCATAACCGTGGTGTGGGGATCATGTCCGCTCAAGGATCGCTCCGCTTCTTGTTCGTCCACCTCTGACCAGCGGAAATAGTGTGGATAGAAAGCTCCTGCCATGACTAGCTTAATCATAAGTACGTCATGTGAAGAGGTTGTACTAGTCCTAGAGAGATTAATCTATAAAATAAAAGTGATGGGAGTATAAATAGAAGTAGAATACCTAGTTGATAGAATAGATCTATTTGACTGAATATTAAATCTAGAGAGACGCGAGAATAATTCCTTCACCAACTCGTGAGCATCATTAATCCTCCTGCACTGAATAAAATTCTTCCTACACCATTCTAACTCTATCCGCTGGTTTCTATCATTGTCCCATTTACCACTGCATTTCTCCCGATACCACTCACGGTATGCATACAGCATAGCTATAGGATCTGAGAATGAGTTCTGTGCCCATCTCACCTTACTTCTGTAAGCCTTCAGTTCTACAGAATAGGGTCTGCTGAAGAAACTACGTACCGATAGGGAAGCAGCAATGACTAGACATTCTTCTAGAATTCCAAATACGTATCCTAGTAACAGAAGCTTTCCCATACGAATGTCAATGGGTAGTCTCTCGCACACACGACCCAGGAAAGTTAGCTCGCCATCAAACGGATCCATATTGCTTGAGGACAGGGCCCCTATCTCTTTCAACAATAAAACAGTACGTTCTATAAAGGATATAACGTAACATAACCTATAGTGCTCACTTTCAAATAGATTAATTTTACTGACCTATGTCCAGAGCTTCTGGCTGTTCCAGAGACATACTCAATACCTCTACAGGTGCTCCAATATCCAATACTTTAGTTTGCAGCACAACACCCTCTAAAGGGCATCTCTTTATTTCAGGCTGTGTGTACTCTCTACATTCTCGATAGAATTCTCTACTTATTAGCCTGTATACTCTTCCTTCAGCTACACGGCCTGCTCGTCCTCTTCTCTGCATCATACTAGCCTTGCTAGCCCAGGCGATGCGTAGACACTGGTAGTTAGTGCTGGGGTCATTCATGAGCTCTTTCACCAGACAGAAGTCTATTACATAACGGATGTCTGGGACTGTGATAGAACTCTCAGCAATGTTAGTGGATAAAATAACCTAGAAAATGTTGGTGAGAGTTACAATCATACCAAAAAGCTGCAAAAAATGGCAAACCAAAGTGCCTTGGGAAGTGTGTGGTATTGAGATGGACCCAGCAAAATTCTGAGGCTGCCAAGCCCCATACACCCAAAGTTAGAAACCGCTCAACCGGCTGAGACCTCAGCTGGAAGCAGTGACCACACGATATACTAAAACATGAGGAAGCTAAATTAGCAGCTCTACATAGTATCCGAGGATACCATGGATCAATACTAAACTAGGATGACCACCAAATTTTAATCACTTCCCTAATTATAATACAAAACGAAGACTATTTATACTCTGAATTAATACGAAAGAGAACTTTATGGGTTGATAGTAAATTCTATTGGAAATGCTGCTGCAACTTATATAAGAATAAAGTTTTCGTTCTCACAACTTTAACTGCTCCAATAACCTACCTTTCTATATCCTTCTGGTGGCTTAACGAATACTTTCTGTTGCTCTTCTACTCCAATGGTGGAGTGTAGAGGTAGAACAATAACATTTGTACAACTATCGCTTATAACCTTGTCAACTGTAATAATCTCAGGCAAACCGGGTAGAAATACAAGTACTGTTCCTTTAATTATAGTACCAGATCGCTTATCCTGGTTTGCTTCTAGATAGTCAAATCGTTTTAGTAAACGAGCAGCCAATTCAACACAGTCAGGAGCAAGCTTAGGATCATCTACACTTTGTGGAGTACAAGTAATGATATTACGAAGATCTTCTAAGTAGAATTCCATCACTGGGAAATTCTTTCCCCCTACACTAACTATTGGAGCTGGTGTGAGTAGTCCTTCTTGATACACATTAAAATAGTTTGAGAAGAGACTAGCATCGAACGTAGCCGACATAAGTACTAGCTTTGTGCGAGCTGAATTTGTCTGTAGAAGATACTTAGAGATCAGCATTACAAAATCTGTATGTAAATCCCTCTCATGAACCTAATCAATAGACTATACATTAAATATTAAAAATTAATAAATTTCCCTCAAAGATGTACTTACTTCATCCAAAATAACATGTGTAAACTCGTTCATATCTTTCTGGTTAATGAGTTTCTGCAACAGAATACCCGTGGTAACAAATAACAGTCTAGTATCCTCGCTAGCAACTTTATCAAGAGATACCTGGTACCCCACCATGGTACCAACCTGCCAGCCCCTTTCGTGACACACCCTTTTAGAAATACTAATAGCAGCTATCTTCCTAGGCTGAGTACAGATTATGTTACAATGCAATCCTCTACTAGCATGATACTCCAGGATATACTGTGGAACCTAGTGAAGGGGAAAACCGTAAAATAACAAATACAACCTCGTAAAACTCAATACTGGATTTTAAAACTTTTTGTGCAAAGTTAATTGAGGAAATGGTATGAGTTACGCGGGTTACATGGTCGAAATTTAGCATGTGTGCGGGCTATGATACGGATAGGAACATGTTCTATACTTTCACATATCACTGAGAAACGTGACAAGTGTAATAAATGTCTTAACCTATCAAATTTGAGGGTTTACACAGTATGTGTAGCTGATATAGGTTAAATTGTATGTACAAGTTGGTAGTAGTTCGTATTCATTCGTAATGCCTAACTGAGACTGAAATTGATTGGTTAAGGGTAAATGCAAACAAGGCGAGGGTCCGAGTTCTGTTGTATAGAATTCCTAAACAATTATAACCTACAGGCAGATCGGAGACTTATTGCGTAATAGTAAAATGAATTTGTCAATAGACAAACAGCTTAAACGTTAATGAGGAAACAAATGCATTTATAATAACCTGTCTCTCTGGTATGCATTAGAATTAGAATTAGCTTATAAGGAAAGATTAATATTTAAATCGTTGTGTCAGATTGTAAATAGAACTGAATCGTAACAAATCATGGATCAAGAAAATGAACAAGTAACTAATATTGAAATGAGTATGAGCTTAACCAGCTCACAGGAATACAATCTCAAAGAGGAGCAGTTAGAGGTGGAAGTGTTTTCTGGTGATGAAAAGAAGCAGCTAGATACCCATAATTCTCAAGCAACTCATCTACTCATTAGCAGTATGACACAGTTATCTACACAAGCAAAATCAGATACAGAAACAGCCCATCTGTCTCTACCTATGCAAGACCTCATATACAATCCAGAATATTCACAACAGATCTTCCAAGCCTGGCTACAACTGGAGTCTCTTCCCTGCTACACAATTCCTCCAAACTTCCTATCCTGTACTTCTATACAGCGTACTGTCCTTCAACAGATGCGTGTTACTCTCACTGACTGGCTAATAAGCATACAGCTCTATCTTAACATTTCTAACGAGGCTCTGCAACTAACTCTAAATATCACCGACAGATACACAGCAAATTCTCCTGCCTCTTTATCTAAGAGCAATTATCAGCTGATTGGGTTGGCAGCTCTTTCAATCGCCAGTAAGTTCGAAGAAATAGCAGTTCCTGGTCTCAAGCTACTATGTGACCTAGCAGACAATGCATACACCCGCCAACAACTAGCCGCTATGGAGAAGCAAATATACTTCTCACTAGATTGTAGCATATCCAATCCTCAACCAATACATTTCTTACGCTATTTCTCCATTCTCCTATCCAGAGATACTCTAGAGCATTCACTAGCTAAATACTTGGTGGAACTGTCTCTCTTACAGCAGCCTGAAGCTGCTCACATGCGAGCGTCCATACGGGCTGCAGTCTGCCTATCTCTATCCAGTCGTCTCATTGTTAACTCTGGTCATGTACTACAATGTCTAGCACGTGTATTGGAGATGGGTCAACATGAACTACAGGGCTGTATGGATAGCTTAGTATCTCATGTGAAACGCGTTACCTGCGAGAAGGGAGCTGGCCTATTCGTTTATCAGAAGTACTCGGATAAGAAGTTCAGTCACGTAAGCACCCTACAATGTCTGAAAGATCTCTAAATCTGCATTCCATTCATCCACTAATGTATCTCTATGTACAGCTTGTTCCATCACATTATATTTACAGTGTGCACGACACAACAGAACTAATTGCAAATCACATTCAAGAATTCAGTCAGAATTAGAGTAGTTAATTAATTAATGGATTAATATTTCGAATTATTGAATAGTAGAGTGTCTGTATTAGATTAATAAAACTTACTTGTGTAGTTTTCCCTGAGCCAGTAGATCCCTGAACAATAGACACTGCATGTTTCTCAATTGTCTCTAATATCTGGTCTTTGTGTTTGTATATAGGTAAATGCATTGGAGGTTGTTTGTCGAATGAGTAGCGCTCAAACACACGGGTCATATCAACTTCACTTCGATTCTGTACAGGAGCTTCTCCATGGAAGTCTCCATACCCATACAGCTTATCCATAGCAGATATCTGAGTAGCTAGTGTGTGTCCTGTGAGACCTGTGAGGTATGTGACGTCACTGTGAGCTCCAGGCGAGGGAGGACGGTCAGATGCTCCGTAGCTTGCCTGTGACGGATGAGAAACACCAGAAAAGGTATCCTAGATATAAGATACAAATATTATATTGCTTCTATACTATAGTATATTAATTGGGTACTCACAAACTGAGAAGTAGAGTTCATGTAAATGGGAGGAGAGGTTGTTCCTACTTGGTGACTCTGGAGCGGAGGGGGTCGATTGATGGGCGGGAAGGTCAAGGGATGACTTATTGAAGGAGGAGAGTTAGGGAGAAGAGGAGAATACTGATTAGACTGATCAGGGCCAGAAGACTTTCTCATGTATCGGGGTTTGAATGTTGTACGGATAGGAACTATCTCTTTAGGTTTTTCAGGTTTAGCAGCACTGCGAGGCACTGCCTTATGATTTTCAATTGGTTTCAGAGAGAACCAATCCTCAATCTGTTTAGCTGTACTGCCTCCTGTTATGTGAGTCATTTAAACTACTACCGCTGTAAATAGGATAATGTGTGTATGTGACTTACAAATATGTGACCAGTAGAAATGAGCATGTCTATGTGTATTTGCTTATGACTATCGTATACAGTGAACTATACGAAAAATAAATTCTAAGTTTAAAGTAGTTAGCATGTAAATGAACCTTCTGAACCAAACAAGTAAAAGCAATATATGAAAAGAGTTTATACAGCAACAGACACAACAGCCTATCTACATCTCAAATTAAGCAATTAGTTCAATAACTGCTAATTGACACTTCCATCAAATGCGTTCAACTTGTCAGCCTTGGATTTCTTCTCAGCTTCAATGCGTTTATATTTAGGCCAAAATAGGAGTGCATAACAGCCTGATATAACTACAAATAAAGCTCCGTTAAAATAGAATAGATAAATATAATCCAAACCCTGTGAATTTGCAGAATCACTTGTGGTAGAGTTAGTTACGTCACACTTACTGATGTTACGGTATTTTAAATCAGGAGTATGTCCAAAGTATGGAGCAATAAACGTAACTCCTGCTGCAACGAACTGTACAGCTGTCCATAGGATCCCATTACAAGTTCCCTCAGCTACTGGGTAGGTGATTTCTATAGCGAGCTCACTGAACACTGGTATTAGGGTTAATGCAAAGAACCCGAATAATATGAAAGAAACTGCTATTATAACATGTTGGTTGGGAATTCTAAAAACTTCCATTACAAGAATAGAAGATAGAGTTGTTATACACATGCATAGCTTAGAAATTTCTTCAAATCGTTTTGTTCTATCAACTATGAATCCTATAATGAGAGAACCAATCAATCCTGCGAATATCATAGCGGCCCCTACAATACCAGAATACCATTCTGTGTATCCAAAGGGACACACGAATTGTGGCATTAGTGCAAGGAATACATTGAAAACGCCTGCAGCCAATGCCCATATTACACATAGGAACCAATACTGCCAATTCCTGAGTAGTCTTTTGAGGCCAGGCCAGGGCTTCATTCCGTCTTCTGAGGAGTGAGAGGGAGGATAGAGGGGTCTCTTCCTAAAGTTAAATGCGGCCATTACGAGACCAATAAGAGCAGGTACAGCTGTAATGCCTAACAATATTGGGAGTCTATCAGTCGAGGTTACAATGCTAGGAGCTAGTAACATAGACACTGCTATACCGACTACATTACCCAAACTTATAATAGTATTTGCTACGACACGTTCTCCATCTGAGAACCACACTGAAGCTACTTTAGGAGGCGCGTATAGGAAGTAGGATTGTGCTAGTGAAATAATGAATTGAGCTAGTACGGCAAATCCATATCCAAGATATGGGACAGATGATGGTAAATATGCAGACACTATTCTGATTACTGTACCTATGAAGTTCAGTATTGCTCCTATCCACACTGCCTCTCTCAAGCTAAGAGAGTCTAGCACAAACATAGCAAATGGAGATCCCACTATAGATCCTACGAAAAAGATTATTGTAAGATAGTTCAGTTCCGCTATAGACACGTTATAGTAATCAGCTGAGAATTTGACTATAGAGGAGTATGTCAGCCAATTCAACCCATTACTGAAGGCAAGAACCGAGAAAGTTGCAAGTACGAACCATCTACAAATATGTGTTTTATACACTGGTGTTACAGCTGATGGAAATTGTTCCTCTTCTGTCTCTCTGTTCACTATACATCTCGTGTCGTCCATGCAGCAAAAATAAATCAAATGATGAGTAAATTGGTTGAGTACTACTGAATTGATAATTAGTTGATTCAATATTCTTTCAATATTACTACTCAATAGATAATTATAATGAATATTAATGTATACGAAGTAGCTTATGACAAAATTATCAATAAATCTGATTCTATATAATTCCATCATTAATAGCAAATTAAATAGAATACATAGAACAATTTCTCTTGGTGATCCCCCAGGTATGATTTGTATCCTAAAACTTGTCAGCAATGGTTACATACATATGCCAAATACCCCAAATTCAAGTTTGTTGCTCTTAAAACAGTTCTTCGACAAAAACATCTCCGTTTATGTTACCAGAAAAATAGTCTATGAAATCGCGATACGTATTACGTAATACATGTACGATTAAATTCAATAATCATATGTACATCATTCCATAATAGAGAACCAGTATACAAATTCAAACTGAGGAGCGCAGGTTCAAAAATGAAAATAAAATTCTACAAAAAGTACAGTACATATAAACACATGTATATATGTATAATTGTATATATATAAAATGGGTCACCTCTTCGACTTAATAAAACAAAATGATGTTACAAGTTAATCATTATTTTCGATCACCTTGTCCTCTGTGATTGTCTCAGTGAGATCTTCTTTGTCATTTTTCTCTGTCGACACGTCATCCTCAATAACAGAATCGGTCGGGCTCAGGGGGTCTGTATATTTGGTGGTATCGATACAAGTAACGCCCCCAGTTGATAAAGATTTAGTAGAGTAATCACTTGATTGTGTTTGTTGACTACGACTAGCTTCACTCTCACACAGTGTAGATGAAACGTGACCTGTAGTTGCACTACGTGTACGTAACGAGAAAGATTTAGTATCTACAATTTGAATAGTAGAATAAGGATCAATTTCAACCGCAGAATCTGGTAAAGTAACATCCAATATTCTAGAAAGTTCTTTCTTCCATTTATCAGCTGTCTCTTTGCAATCAGCCTTGAAAAAGCGATTCTGTACATTTCTGTGACTGAGAGCAAACACTGTATCTGAAATAGTATCAATCTAAAAGAGATAATTCATAAATAATGAATTACTGGGAAGTTAAGTATATGATTATACATACAGAGTATCCCAGAATAGGTACTGTCTGTATAGCTGCAGTATCCTCTCTCTTCTTGAATATGAACAAAACTGAATCTTGTAGAACTACCCACCGTGAGTTTTTAAACCTGGTAGAACTACTCTCGTTATACTCCAGGTTACCTCGCATTTGATAGTCTACCTCTGAGGATGTTGCTTGTAACAGATGTGAAGGCACCAAACTCCGTTCCTTGCGGAGACGAGTACTAAACATATAAATGGTAACATGTAGCATAGCTGTAAGGCTTAATAGTACTTACCGTTTCTTTTTGCTACTTGTATCTGGATTTTCAGATACACTAGCGACCGGATCTATTTCCTCGGTAACGTCCTCAACATTGGTAAGTTTCTCATAACAGCTAAGACAGCAGCGGGCCTGTTTGTTACCAAGATACTTTATACCTGCTTTAAAGGAAGAACAAGGACCGCACAGGACTTTTCCGCACACACGGCAATGATGTCGTCTCCTCGCGAATGTAAATTTGTTGTAACACATCATACACATGCTTACACTGTCATCCTGTATCCACACAGGAGCAAGAGACCCTAGATACATTAATATAACATTGGTATGTGTATTGTAATGATTGTACTTACCTAATGCTGCATCACTATTATCAAGCAAGGATGGTTCTACGAATATACTTGTCCTGTTGTTAGTCTTTGCATGCGATATCATTTTATCCTGTAACTCAGATAGAGTCTTATTGAGGACGGACAACCATTCTTCCTTCTCCTCTTGACTAGACGGTACTACTACGAATGATCGGATAGCACTGATTATCTTGAATGAATGTTTGAGAGGATCGTTTTCACTCAGATCGTCAGCTTGTTCATGTTCAGCAACCTTCATTCCAGCAAGAGGTATACGTGTGTGTAGGCTGTAATTAGCTAGAATAATACATCAGGTAGTAAACATGATGTAAGGGATATAGAGAGTGATATCTTATAATCTTAAATATCAAATTTCTCGTACTTGTATGTATAAAATAATGAAATCAGTATGGCGGGGGGGAATGGACAGTTTAAACGGGGAGAGTCATGAGAGCAGCATTTAGTATCAGCTGTACCCGTGTATAGGACGCAGGCAGCCGCTATGATATTCGCAGGATTGATTGGTTCTCTCATTATAGGATTCATAGTTGATAGAACAAAACGATTTGAAGAAATTTCTAAGCTATGCATGTGTATAACAACTCTATCTTCTATTCTTGTAATGGAAGTTTTAGAATTCCCAACCAACATGTTATAATAGCAGTTTCTTTCATATTATTCGGGTTCTTTGCATTAACCCTAATACCAGTGTTCAGTGAGCTCGCTATAGAAATCACCTACCCAGTAGCTGAGGGAACTTGTAATGGGGTCCTATGCACATACTCCTGACTCAAAATATCGTGACATTAGTCAGTATGACGTAACTAACTCTACTACAAGTGATTCTACAAATTCACAGGGTTTGGATTATATTTATCTATTCTATTTTAATTACGTCTTATTTGTAGTTACATTGATCGCTTATTTATTCCTATTTTGGCCTAAATACAAACGTCTGGAAGCCGAGAAGAGGAAACGAAAGGAACTACCCGTGCAGGAATTACATACAGCAATGATTTATAGGATAAGTAACTACGTAATGTATTATAATTATCTGCAAACGATTTGTTTATTGAATCTATGAATAATAGAATTACTGTATTTATACTCACATGACCCTGGGCCAGGTAGACTGGTATGAAGCAAGACATCTGTGAAGAGGAAGAATGCTCGCATTTGTTGACCCTTCCTACATACTTTCTTCAGCTCACCTCCTTTGACGAACTGACGAGGTTCTACAAACAAGTTAGCCACATCTCCATCAATCTTATTCAAAACATCTACCATCTTTTTGAAATTATCCATCTGTCGTAAATTCTCATTTACATGAACAGCAACCTATTTAGAATAGCACATAAACTACTGTAATATTAAAGTCATCATGATGTACTGTAGATTACCTCTGTTATGAGTGCGAGAGCTTTCTCAGAATCTTCTCCGTCTGTCGAATCCTCAGGCAAATGTTTGATATACTGCTCTAACAGCAATTTGTATCTCGGTATTCGCTGTACAATGCCTAGCAAATGAGCTGATACTGGCAGACTACTGCATTTCGGAAGAGACTGGAAGAGAGACAAGAATTGACCGAAACTACTATTCTTCTTTGTCAACTCTTCTAGGATTTTAAGTGAACTATCAAAGTTAGCAATGAATGGAGAATAAGCCTTAAAAAAGTGTGCGTGTCTCTTCATAATATCTCCAATATTCTGGTTATTAGAGGACTTACTCCAGATTTCCAATCGCTCCTTCAACTCGTCTCTGAAGGTTGAATTAATCTGGTAGAGCACAGGAAGATTTGAGAATATCTTTTTAAGGACATCTTCTGTTAAGATTGGCTAGAATAATATAGAGAGATGATGCAGTGTGTATAAGCTATGTCATTCTATTAATGGGATATGACTTACCTTCCCATTTCTCTTGCTGGCCTCTTCAAGAGCCTCAGAGAAATCGATATGCAACAACCTTAGCTTCCTGACATAAGTCTCCTCAGTGGAGAGGATCTCCTTAGCAACGTAATAGCACTTACTGTATGTTATCCCAGAGGCTGCTCGGGCTATTGTCCGCATCTTTGCCTTATCCACATCCTCCTCTGTCATTTCGTTATCAGAATCGTTTAAGATTTCATCAAAATCATCGAAAGCTTCTACGTCAGAGAGAGAGTCTGTGTCTGAATCTTCATTCTCAAATACATACTGAAAGTCTGTGTTTTGGAAATGGGGTGGAACGGGGAAATTGCTGTTGAAGGATCTCTTTTTCGGAGATTTGGGAGACCTATGTCTGACAGGAGAAGATGTGAGCTCAGTGGAGACCTGAAGAGAGGGATCATAGCTGCTCTTAGGAAGCAATCCTGGGTCCGGATCAGCCTCTGTGTCGCTAACATTCTCAAATACACACGAATCATCCACTGAGCTTTTCATGTTAAGAGCGCGGGATACTCTAGCTGGTACAGACTGTGTTGAGCTAAGATTAGGAATCTCATTTGATAAAGCTGGACTGCTGATACTGCTTGAAAGACTAGTGGATATGTCTAATTCTGAATTTCTCTCTTTCTTCCCAACCCCCAAGGCTTTGAGCAAGGCTCTTTTCATTTTTCCTGACTTCACCCTTTGGAAAAAGGTTAAGTAAAAAGGTTAAGTAAAAATAAAATAATTATAGAATAAATTTGAATGTATTGTTACCTCCTCCTGGACATTCTGAATGAAACACATGATAACATTGTATATAAGATTAGTGACGATAAAAAATATTAAATATTTATTCAAGTCTGTGTACTATTTATAAGATTTCCCATTGAAGAGTCATAAAAGGTGATAAACAGCATGATGTTTGCATAACATAAAGATCATTATGAAAATAGCATTTTCAAGCAGGAAAAAGTCCTTCAACTGATCAACAATTACCTCATTCTATAACTTAATTGCATAACTATTGTCAATAAGTTGGGGGTATTATCTGTACTCTATGAGTTAAGCAGATTCATGACTCCAATGCATATCACTGCCATACAAAGGATTATGATGTTTGAGTGAATGAGGGGGAATTATTAAACTGTTTGAATATTAAAGAATTCAAACAGAATTAATAATAAAATCAGCTTACAATTAAGAGATCAATTTTTCCATTTCCAATTATACTACAGTTATTCAGATATATTTAGTACTAGCGCGCTTCTTGCTAGGTCACTGCGCAACGGGCGGACGCATCCTTAAGCTTTATGTGCCTTGTTTTAGCATAAGTATTAAACAGCAAAATTTCTCAGTACTTTTGGAGGGATAACCCGTCACCACCACGTACACCGAGGTTATTTATGAGATAATCATATTTAGGAAATTAGTCAGTAATTATTGGTTAGAATTCAATAGGTCGTTACACCCAAATACCTCTACACAGAAATATATTCCACCGACAATATATGAACTAAGAAATAAGAATGCGATGGTGTAATGACTGAAATAAATGAACTCACTCATTAGAGCCACTAGATATTTTCTTAGGGATATTACTGGTAGAATCAGATTTGCGGCCAAGTGTGTCTACAGAATGATGCTCTTCACTATCCAGAGAGTCAAAGCTATGAGAGAGGTTCAAATCAGCACGAGGATGTATTTGTAATTGATTGCAATGCAGGCTCTCATCTGTAGATTTACTTACTGGAGGAGGTGTCCCTGGCTAAAAGATTGTAAGACGGTTCTCATAAATTCCTGCATATTTATGCAAGTAATCCGGACTGTATTGCTACTCCCAAAAAAGGGTTCTTATAACCGGCATACACTGTATTATCGTTAACAAATTGTAATTCACAATTGCTATCCCAGTAATAGAAATCCTATAAAATTACTGTATTAGCACATCAACATTAATATAATTAATGAGTGAAACACGGGATAAGTATTGTATCTCCATTTATAGAATAACGATTCTTTCCTACAAGCTCTGATTGGGTTACACACGAGTGACAGTTGTATGTATTATCTGTCAATTTAATTAGAAGTACGATATGAAGTGTAAGACTTCTTTTCGAGAATGACACAAGTTTATATAAACCAGGATTAATAAGATTCCTGGGAATAATTCGACCGAATACAATTCAACATAATTCTAGCGATTAGTTACTCTCTATTCACGAAATATAATTAATTCACCACACAGTTCATGCATGTATTATCTATTAGAAGACCGACAGGATGGGATAGAGTACTATCTCAAACACAATGCGCTAACATATTCCATATATTATTTAGAAATATTGTCATTTAATAAACAAATACAAACCTTAGTGTACACATCTGTGTGGTGCTTGAGATTAGGTCGCTTCTTTTTAGTTCCACGAGAAGGCATAGTTCTGAATAATTTAGTTCTCTCGGTGTCTAGCGTGTCTGCTTCTGAAGAACTCCTGGTTTTATCCTCTACAGGGGTGTGTTTATCTGGGAGAGGAGGAGGCATGGGGATATCTGAGGTGTTGGTAGTCCAGCGTTGTTCCCTCCTCTCAATTTTTGGTACCAAAATAATGCTAGTCACTAAAATACAATAAATAAATAAATAATATTAATAATAAAGGATAAATTGATCACCAACCTGGTGTAGGCTTTTGTATAGTATTCTTGATTGGCCTGACAGGAAGCTTTGGTGGGAGTTCCGGCAGTGTCTTGTCAGGACTGATGAATATTCCAGAATCTTCTGAATTAGTGTCATTTGATGTGGTATAAGGTCCCGGTGAGTTGCTTGTAGAGTATTTGTGTGAGTTAGGGAATAGAGGTTTGGGAGCTATTACAGGAGAGTCTAGTCTAGCCTTATGAGTCGCCAGAGCAGCTTCTGAATTGATTTTCCTGAAAGAAATAGGAGAAGAGCTAGGAGTTAGTGAAGTAGGCTTAGGCTTGAGAGCTGGCGGTAAGACTGTAGTATTCGGGGCTGTATTCAGATTGTATGCTGAACGAGTGGGGGAGAGAGGGGTGTGCATCATAGAAGGGAGATCTGTTTTTGGAATAGTGATTGAATCGAGGGAGTATTTCTTTGTTATGGGGATAGGCTTAAGGACAGGTTGAGGGGAGCTTTCGGGACTAGAATCTGTGGCGGGGAATCGTTTCTCTCCTGACAAACGTTGGCTGACGTGAGATCGTCTCAGGGAGAGAGGGGGCTTGGGTTTGGTGGGAATAGGGGGTGTCTTCTTGTTGGTATTCAAGTGAGTGGGTAGAAGTGGAGAGGAACAAGATCCATTTGTTTTAGGGGGGTAGGGTAATGGCGGAGAATTTCGGTTGTTTGGTATGATTGGACTGTGTGTAGCTGACATTAGTACAGACTAGTTTGGTTAAAATAACTGAAAAAATAAATATTTAGATCGTAGAGAGAGACTTAGGAATTCACTTTTATATCAATCTATACAGCGGTTTCTAACAGGGGATATAGTCCAATAAACATGTGAAGTAATCATATAGGTAGACATTAGCTCACATAGAAATATAATTATGAAATTAAGGACGTCATATTACGAAAGTTGTAGTCAAGAAATGTATTTGATTGCCTATCAAGAAAGGTAAAGTAAACTGCTTTGTAAATATTACACACAACAACGTTATGACTTACGAGATACAGGAAATATATTTGGCCACTAACTTAGATAATAAAATGTTGATAAATTAGCAATGAATCTTCGTCACAACACAATTGCAACCATTTTCTATAGAAAATTAAAATAAATAAGATAGTAACTGATTAATATTCTAGAAAATAATTAACCACAGGCGTATCTCTCGGTCACAGATGCTATGATTGGGTTAATTAAGTAGTGTAGCAGATTGAATAACCGCAGAATGAAAAAATATAGAATGATGAGTAAACCATCCAACGCGACAACTTTGATAATGTAATCAAATTTGAAAAATTTGGATTGGAAAAGCAATTTCAATCAAATGAAAATTAATTGAGAATGGGTTAGTTTCCCTGTAATTATTGTTAGGAATAAAGTAGCGGTGTATCAATATAGCCAATAATTAATTAGGAAGAAGATAATTAAGAATTGGTTTTCATATTCCATGGACACAATATAGGACTTATTCTTCTATAAAATGAGACAGGGAAGATAGATGACAAAGTAAAACAATCGAACAATTCTACCTCCATATATTTCAGTTCTAAGGAAATCCAAACAGCTAAAGCAAGTAAGTACAGAGACTTGTGTGAATCGTGCCCAACTCTTATAAACAATTAATTCAGCCATGAATCTGTTGTGGACTCCTACCAAAGACAACTAAATTGTCGCAGACAAAATACTCTCTCTAGTCTTATGACAAGCCATGGGGAAGCTAGCCTTGGTCATTATGTTTTAGTAATCGAGTATAGAGTTCATATGTGAATTACTTATCCAAGAAATACATTAAATATTTGCAGCTGTCCATCTGGAGTAAGAGTCAAAATAATGGTACATATTTCAGCTGCCGGTTTGTTAGAAATATTTTCCTTGGTTATATCTCTGCATCTGTCCTTACCGAGGATAATTAAATGAAACTTAATCCCAGCTAATTAGGCCAAACGTATCTCCATATGGAAAGTTTGGCTTAAACACCATGCGTGCAATGCTTTGTATAAATAATGTAAATTATATTATGAATAGAAACAGCAACAATTATCTTTGAATTTGATCCTTGGTAAAGTGGAGATAGTAGGTAGCTCCAACATAAGTCAGCAAATAGGAGCAGGGTTGAGTCAATGGTCAGCTAAACTGATATACTTAAGAAAATACTGACTAGTATCATTTCATTTATAGTGTTTCTCATATAATTTCTAGCTAGCAGTATTGCAATCGTGATTCGTCAGTTCTCTACAAAGCAGATAATATATTAAGAAATTGAAACCTCTTTCAAGATGAACAAGATCATTAAGGAAGGTCAACTCCACTTTTACAATACTCAGAAAAAGGTAAGAACTTACTTTAATCATCGTTCTACTCACATAATTCGCAAAATATAAGTGATTAAGTTCAAAATAAGTGATAAAATTACACAATAAGTTCGTTTACTCCACAGAGATTGCATTGCATGTTAAGTACAGACAGACTGATATCTTCCATTTCTACCACTCTAAATTCTAGTTTCCCTTCACAAATACTATTACAGTGTCTACTGGTTGCCTCTTCTAATTTCTTCTCTAATTGCTTCAAATTTAAGACTTCGTTGTCTAGCTGTAGTCCACAACTACATGTTATCATAGTCCCCCCTTCATAAAGATAATTCTGTCTGCAAATAGGACAAATAAGGTTCTTATTCTCCAGCTGTTCCATGGCTGTCTCCCACATTTCCTGTGAGAGTGCCCACTCTATTACAATCTCTTTTAATTCTTCTGATAATTCATCCACCAACGATTCGTGTTTATCTGTTTCTATATAAGTATTTGTATCTGTCAGCACTTCTTCCACTAGATTAGAACTTATCTCCTTAGCTAGCACATAAGCTTCACTCGTGGATGTAACTGACAGATGTCTGAATTGATCTTGTACTTTCCTCCGGCCTGTCTTAAGTCTGTCTAAGCACTTCTGACGATACTTACATTTCCAATCATAATGCTTACCTCCGTTTTTGTAAGATTCCAATCGCTCTTGACTGTTACTCTGCATAAAATACTAACAACTACACCTTATGTAATAATTATTAACATTTACTTACACAGATAATTGCTATATTACTTAAAAATCGTTTAAATATTCAATCATTTTCCACTCATAAGTCTCTTAACAAAATAACTAATAATGACGGAACAATTTTTGTATTTATTGAATTGGTGGTGAGTTGTTGCACTCAGGAATTGTTCTATGGAGAATACAGAGAGTCTGAGCCTCAGTTCTGCTAACAATATTCTCACAAGACTCAGCTCCTTCATGTGAGCACTTAACAAACAAACACTGCTCTGTGTCTCTCATGATATGAGATATACAGTAGTTGCTACGAGGTAGATGTTGTCTAATACAATTCTTAACTCTGCAACGATCAGCATTAGAAGGCTGAGAAGCTAGTGCACTCTGTATACGACCTAGAAATTTGCTGTACTCTTGATAGTCTAGATTAGCGCCTGGAGCTGGTTTAGGCTTACCAATAACCAGACGAGATTGTTTCTCTTCACTCAGTTTCTCGATTGATAACTCTGCCATTGTAATGAAACTCTTCCTAGCAACCAAACCCTCTTCCCCATGGAATGTACTATATTTTTCTATTACAGATTCCTGCTGTGTCGAAGGAGCACTGAGACTCTCCATTAAGCTGGGAGTGAGGGTCTTCTGATTGGAAGCTTCTAGAACTTGGAATAAATATTTTCTTCGTTTCTCTTTCATTTCTAACCATAAGTGTCTTCTCTGTGCTTTATATAGCTCCTTCAGACGGAGGAGTCCCTCACGATAGATCTCGAGAAGTTCTTGTTCCTGCCAGGCTCCCGCGTTCTGTAGATACCGCATCCTGTTTTTACGCGCCCATTTCGGTAAGCATCCCTCTTCTGGGGCTCTGCCTGATATATGGATTGGATCTCCTAAGCTTTCGTCTGCCCTGAGGTCTGTCTCAATAAACATGTTCTGTTCATACTCTCCTTTCCAACACGCGTCAAATGTAGGAACATTTCCTGTATTCTCTTCCATCTCACAACTTGGCTAAATTCAATACTTTTCTAATAGAATGAGTTCTAAATGCTAATATGACCCATAGACCATTGAATATAGAAGAAAATTAATATATAATTTGGTAAATACTATTACTTCCAACTTAATGAAATGAAACCATGTTTAGCTATTGGTGATTGTGTTTGATACTAAGGCAAATTAACTTGGATATTGATACGTGCTTTCATCATAGAAATATTATGTTAGTATTATATCTCTAGACTTTGAGACATTGAGGCAACATTAATGTCTACTTAATGAATATAATACTGTAATAGTTAAGTCTAATCTACACCACGAGTTATCTTACTAATTAGATAACATTAACCAAGCTCATTCAAACTACTGATTACAATTTACACATATATCTACTGTATATCAAACAGTACAGATAACATACGTCCAATGTTGGACAGATTTTAGCTAGGGATAGATAAGATTTGTTTAATGAATAGGAATTCAAAGAAACAACATATAAACTAGTTGAAAATTTCTCTACACTCTTGTTCAGAAACTAATACTCCTAATATATTTTTACTATACCATTACTAACCTAATGTCAATGAGAGAGGAGAGTTACTTGAAAACTTTAGCATCGTGAACTACAACCCCACCAATGTTGTCTTTCCTAAGGAAGAAGTCACATACTTTTTGTTTGTCATCCTGCTGTTCTAGATTGAGCTTCCTGAATGTATAAGAAGGAGCGTCAATATTCCAATCTTCACAGAGATCGAAAGCTTTCTCCTGACCTCTGAAAACCCATATTCCCTCAATCCCAATTGCCTTTACACCCTGTGTGAATACAGCCATGACACCAAATGCGGTTTTTCTCAGCTTATCGATACGTTGGTAAAACCCAGAAACTAAATTACATGCCATGAATGGTTGATTAAGTTCATCAACATATTCATACACACAGTGCCAAATGCTGTGCTCCTCCAACTTAATATTTTCAAAGAAAAACGGTAGAGCTACAGTTTCAATATCTTTGTTAGAGTATACGCCTTTGAACTCGTCCATATTCAGAGATGCAGGTGGTAGGTCCTTGTAGGGGTCAACTGATTTAGGCTCAGCTCTGCGAATTAAGATATCGTCATCTTCATCGTCATCTAGTGCTGGAATCTCCTCCTTGGCTTCCTTGGCCGGAGCCTCTTTCTTAGACTCTGCTTTAGTAGCAGCTGGCACTTTAGCTTTCTTGCCTCCTCCCTCTTTCTTGTTCAGCTCGTTGTACCGCTTAGAATCGAACTGAGCCATCTTCTCGCATAGAGCTACTTCTCCTATAACAGCTTTGAAGTGAGGCTGGTTAATACAAGTGATAAACCAGCGATTTGTGTTCTCAAAAGAATCCCTAAGAGATGGCTCCAATACTTGTTTGTATAGCAGTAGAAATGAGCAAGTCATACTGATATCTGCCAGAGAGACTCTCTCTCCTACTAAGAAGGTTCGTGTAGATAGATGCTGATTTAAAAAGCATAGAACATCTGTGATTGTTTGTTTTGCCTTATCCACATTCAATTTGTTAGGCTGGATTATCCCCAGTGTGGGATATACCCAGTTACAGCAAGCAGGCATGACCTCTGACTCTGCAATACTAACGAATTGTTGTACCTTTGCTTGATCGAATTCTGTAGCACCTCGTAATTCAGCATTGGAAAGGTAGCTAGCGATTGCATCAGAGTGTACCAGAGTATCACCGTTGGTTGTCTCGAAGGCAGGCACTTTCCCGAGTGGAAACTTGGATAGAAACTCTACACCCACGTTAGTCTCTCCCAGAATAAACTGAGGAGGGTCTGAAAGAACTGTGATAGCCTTTCCAGAATAGTTAGCAGCTATCTGAACTTTGAAAGTTCTTACGTCGTCTCTAGCAGCGTACAAGGTGCCCTGCATCCTATCTAACTACTTATCAACATATTAGAATAGCTATTAATTACGTACTATGCTACTGGGATAGGACACAAGTTAATTCATGTAATTGATACAGTTAAATGTAATTAGTAGATTTGATAATGTGTTTATTGTCTAGAAATGGTACCAGTATTGGGTGCAGCTGGCAGAAATACTGATGGTAAGCTCACTGGAGATATACCCCACTCAAAGCGACACAATAAACCCAATAAACAGAATTTTATTTATCTCATTTAAGTCTTGCACTTACAAAGCAATACAAGTGATGGGTAACTACAAAAATCAAGCAAACTCTTTCCAGATTAAGACTGAGGGTATTACTTATACCCTGGCTACAGAGGATGGGTAAGCAAATATTGTAAATATTCTAAAATAGGAATATAATACTAAATATAGCATAATTATGTTATTAATTACTCTAATTTATTGAACAATCATGCTGTAATCGTGTCGTAATATTAACTCTTTGTAAGTGTTTATGTGTACTATTCTATTTCCTATAGAGGATCACTTCATGAGTGGATTACAGCTATTCACGCCAACATCCGACCTAGCAATTATAATATCCCCCATCAGACTCAATACTGTAGTATAAATGATATTGAAATAAATCCAGATTTCACTCTCTTTAACGGAGAAGAATCTAAGAACTCAACGCCTACCTCCAACTCCCCCAAACATTTGAAGGCTAGAAGAAAGTCGTCAAATGCTGCAGACAAATTCAAAAGTATTTTCAAATACAAAAAGAACAACAAAAAAGACAAAGGCAAAGGTGAAGAGAAAGCATGTTCTGATACAGAATTACGAAATCCGAGCCCACCAAATCTTGAGGAGTTGTATAGCAAAATTAATAGGAAAACTAAACTAAGAAAATCCCTTCAATTCGAGATGAGAATAGATTCGCCTGATCCTGAAAATCGGTTTGAAGTTAAACCTTATATGTGTCATTCAGATCCAACATATCACTTCAATAGTGTGGATGGAGGAATTGCATTGAGAGGGAAAACGAAGCGACTGAAAACTAGGTCAGAAAGAGGTTCAGGAAGGAGGAGCCAACCAGACGAGTCCTCATCAGAAGATGAAAGCAAACCTGTTCCACAAATTCCAAAAAAGCTCAGTATTACCACTCCTACAGAACTCACAGGTCCTCACCCTGTATTCCTCTTCCCTCCTCCTCCCTCTCGCTCTCCATCTGACCTTAGTGAAATGAGTCCTAGAATAAAAGCGTCTCCAATGCACCTTACTCTAACCTCTCCAAAGGTTAAACCTCGCAATACATTCACTAAACAGTCTCCGAGCATTGTCAATAATCCACAGTTTGAGTTTCAAACGTCAATTGATAACAGCATTCTACTGCCTGAGCACGAAATAACTACAATAAAGCTGAAAACAAATAGCAGCTCTGGGTCTGAGACAGATGAAATGACATCTCCTCCTACCAGAGATGATGTCACCTTGGTACATCCAAAAAAACGCCTCAGTGTTAGCTCACCTCCCTCTTCTGCTAGAGACTTAGAAACCTCATTCCTATTCTCAGATAAAGACACACTAACAACTAGTCTACCTATCAAACAATCAGAGCAGAAGAAACCACCACCTGTCCCACCATATCCACAAGCATTACCTAAAGTAGTAACAAAGAAGGTATCAGGAGTAAATAAGTCAAAACAACCATACGTTAATCTCCCACAACTTGTGAGAACTAGTGAAGTACTACCTAACGGAGGAAGAACTAAATTCAGAGAAGCTACTGAGAGTGTTAGTTCAGATAATACGCAAGTAAATCCACCAGAAATATCTTCACACACCGATAGTCCGCAAAGTGTTAAGATTAACATAAATCTGAAACAAACAGACAAACAGCTGCCTCCTAGACCAGCCAAGCCACCTACTCTCCCACCAAAATCACCCAATAAGAGTACACTCAAAAGTAACTTGAAACAGCCTCAGTTCTACAATTCAATATCCTCAACAGCTAGTAGTAATGGTCTCAGTACAAGCAAGGATTCACAAGATTTAGATTCTAACTGTTCGAGCCGGCCTCGAGGCCTGAAGGTGAATTTCGGTGGTACAACAGAAATACCAATTACTCCAAATACAAACGCTAAGAAGCGACCAGACTCCAATAATTACACATACGGGTATCCTAATAGCAATAACGCAAGCTATCAAGGTTTTAACAGTTATGTAGAGTTCTCAGTGCCTTATGGGAGCTTACCTCAACATGGCCATTTCCCCTCTGATCCTCACTTCAGACAGGTAATGGTACCAGCCCCATTTTACTACCCTAGCTCAGTTCATATCCCATCAATGTCAATGATGCCAACTTCATTTGATAATCTAATGAACGAATCTTTACCAAGAGAAATAGCAGAGTACAATCATAGCCATACTCCGAGTTATGAATATCCTGAACAGTATAATGCTCCATTTGTTGGGTACAACAGCGCGATCCCTTACTACACATCTCCACCTCCCTTCACCAGCTATTCTACTGACCCTAATATCAACGAGTTAAGGAGTAGAGCATATTCTGCTTATTCAGGGGAATATTATCAGTCACATTCTTTGAAAACAAAACCTTATAAACCTTCAAGACCCGCACCAGCTCCTCCCAAGACCCCTCCTAACTCAAAGGTCAGGGCAGTTCCCATTACAAATATCAACAAGGTCACAGGCAATACAGAAACAATGGTATAGCTTAGCCTATCAGTTACATCACGAGTAAAGTGGAACAGTACAATATTCCATACACAATAAAGTAAAGTTAAACTTATCAAATCTGTATTTGGGAAACTGAACCACGTCTACCAAGGATTCGTAATATTTTTAGTTCCAGTTAAATGATATAACTTTTGGGTTAAACAATTGGCTACAATTGGTTGGTAGTAGATTATTAAATGTAACAATAATTAGTGTTAAGAATTTCTCTTACCTAACAGCTGGGATAATATAGTCAAGTTCAATAAATAACGATACACGTATTCAGAATTTCAGATAATAGATTCGTCTATGGATGAGATATAGGAGGTGATGTGATTCTCGTGAATCTCATAGAATCTGATGATAGGTAGAATCTAGATGAGTATCATGAGATATAGTACAGTGGTTATATAAATACCTTATATGAACATCGGATATAAGAATCATCCTCTGTTCTCATATAATATTGTATAATTTATCCCGGTTATAAGAACATATTTTGTTACTCACAAGGGTGTTCCACTGTTCTTTTAAGCGATAAAAATATCCACTGATGATCGTTGGATATAATGGTCTCTCCGTATCTCATTTAATTTGTAATGTAATGAATCATGGGCTTCATGGCTGAGTGTATAGAAATACAGTATACTCTCGTTAATAGGTACACTAGGGGACTGCCAAAATTCGTACTTCAAATCCGGAGTACGTATTGTCCGAACTAATTTACATTGAAAAGGTATCGAAGGGGACTGATAAAGTGGACAAATTTGTACTCCTCATACGGAGTTACTTCTTAACCGTGTTCGTATTAACGAGACTCTACTGTAGTACAAATAAAATGTTGATCATAACTTTCAAAAAAAGTAATATTTAAAGTAATTATTGCTCAGTGATAATTACTAATAATGAACATGATACCCCAAGAGAATAGCACTATAAAACTGTGTGTACTGGAATGTTCGATATATAGATATACACGTTAATATTTGGAGAGTATATATATACATTTGTGAGCGAAAAAATGGCAACGAATGAGCCTGTTATAATACAAAAGGAGGAAGTGAAACAAAAACCGACAGAAGATTCCGGTGATGTTACCGGTGAGGGGGAAACTAAGGTCAAAGAGGTTGGGCAAAGAAGACCTCAAGCAACACCACCTTCATCGATGGAAAGAGACTGTCTGCTGCCATTAGCACAAAGAATTAGCTGGGAAGAAACTGAGAAAATGATTCATTGGTATAGCATCAAGGAAGAAGATTATAAAGATATGGAGAGTTCTATCCATCTCTTAATCTACCTCACACGACACCGTTTGCTGAGAATTGATCGATTTCGACAAGCATTAGCGTACGCAGGGAATAAAGTTGCGGGATACTACTTAGACATTTTGGATGAGTACAAAAACCGAGAAGATATTGCGCGGAAAAGTCAATACGCTAAAGCTGCAGCAACAAAACTATTGTTCTTTCTCAAGCAAGAGCTTACCATGGCGGATGTCTGCAAATTATCTGTTTACCTAGACACCAAACCGAAAAAAAGTTTAGACTTTGTAAGCGTGATAGAATCTCTTGTTTCAGAGCAAAAAATCTCGTGGAGGAAGGAGAGAAATTATATCATCCTAGTTAAAATAGGGAGGAGGGAATTGGCCAGACGTTATATTAAAATGGATTGGAGCTTTATTGAAGTGCTCAAGGATGAATGGTTCAAGTTCGGAATAAATTGTGGGATAGATGATTTGAGGTCTCGTGACTCTCCAAACGATTGTACAATGGATGTTGGTGAGTTTGAAGAGAAAGAGGGGAAGTTATTTGAAGGAGAACAACGTATTGAGTTTAATCTGTTTTGATATATATTGAGTGTGTGCGTGTCATGTTTCATAGTCTTTAAAGTTTGTAAACTATGGATTTTGCTAATGAGACTATGATTGAGTATTTCTTCCAACTGAATGAATATGATACATATTACCATATAAGTATAGTATCCTGTTGTAGCATAAAGTTTAAGAATGTATACTCACATTGTGAGTAACGTAAGCACAAACACTAATAATATAAATATAACACACGGTATATTCATATTAATACACACAAGTTTATGACGATACTCAAAAGTAGGTTATTGTATAGTAGAAGCTAGACTATGAAGAATTCAATATATGCGTAAACAAAAGTTAAAGTAATATTTACATGTAGAAACACTGATTTAGCACAACTCTTCCTACAGCTCAGAAATTCTCATTAATACAACAATGATTAATCCAGTAGGCCTCGTTAGTAAATACAGATTGGGCCGGTCGAAATTTCTAGTCCACATCTTGAGGTATGTGTTACTGTGTTCGTATTAACGAGATTCCAATATCATTGTATAGAAATATTGCGAAAATTGTTATCGCAAAAACTATCAATTGCTTGTTAACTAGAGCTAGAATCAGTAAATAAAAATTCATACAACTTCAATATTTCTAGTTTGGCTGTCGAATTTATTATAATATAATATCTTGTAAGCCAGCTGACAATACTTTGTATGATGTCTCGCTATTTCAATGCAAATTAAGAGGAATTTTCCGTAAACACAATTCTGAAATCAATTAGCTAACGCAATAAACATATATATTAAATAAAAAAGTGCAAAAGAATGTCATCCCAAGGGTTCCCGGGCTTCTCACACACAAGTATTATGATCAGTTAAAATACACTAAATCAGTATTGTTAGCAATAAACAGATGGATCAGTGTACCGTTATGTATTAGACGATAAGTCTCTTGTATAATGCATAGTTTGTAAAGTATAATATAGTACTTAAATAATTATTTAATGAATACCTGAGATGACTGCTAGATGTCTCTGTACATGTCAAATTTAAATAAATAAATAAATCAGGATTATGCTATAGTTGCTTCGAGAAGAGAGAGAGAGAGAGAGAGAGAGATACATGATAGTATTTTGTAATTCTAACTGATTGAACTTGTGTAACAGAGAACTAGCATATGGGAAGACTCAGTAAAGTAATTTAATTGAAAAGCTTCAGATAAGAAATGTCCAGTTGTGTTGAGTGGAGAATATCGAGCTAACTTGAGAATTCATGAAAAGATAATTGTGAAACTAACAAAATAAGATCTAGGAAGATAAAGAATAATAGAATTCTGAGTAGAATTTAGATATCGAATCCTAACTTCAAATTATGAAGTTATCAAAGAAATACTTGTACAAGTATAGTTAGCACACTTCTTAAATAGAATGCAATGATAACACAAATATACAGAAAGGGGAAGTGACCTTCAGTTTTTTTGTAGAAATACAGAGCAATAAAAGTATACTAAAGTACACATCCATGAAAATAGTACAAATGCTAACAATGTTAACTAGGTAGAGTTTCGCTAAAGTTTTTTCCATGAGAACCATTTCCCATCATCACCACGGATCGGTCTAACAGACTGGATACAATGATAGCATCTGGAAAAAGGCTCACAACATTTATTACAAAAGGATCTCTTCTCGATTTCAGGTTGATCCAATTCTACGAGTGGGGAAGATTCCTCTCTCAAAATAACTCCATCTTTAGCTTTCATCAGTTTAGCCCCCATCTCTGTGGCTCCTGTATTGCCCCACCCCACTCGTGTAGGCATCATACCCCCAGCACCTGGTCTCCCGTAGAGTGAGGCGTTAACCACAGGCCACTTTCTAGGCTCGGGGGGCGGGGGAAGGGGCGCAGGGTCCACATACTTAGCAGGCATTTTATACGTCACGCCAGTTATAACAGGCCATAAGAACCAGAGGAAACAAAGTAAGAGCGCTAGTAGAAACAAAAGCAGAGAGCCGAGGATGGAAAAGATTAGAGTCCAGTCAATAGG
The DNA here is from genome assembly GCA_024704765.1 of Oopsacas minuta. Classification (NCBI taxonomy): domain Eukaryota; kingdom Metazoa; phylum Porifera; class Hexactinellida; order Lyssacinosida; family Leucopsacidae; genus Oopsacas; species Oopsacas minuta. The sequence continues at coordinate 840,429 of JAKMXF010000354.1, read as the reverse complement.
CACACAGTATCGAAACGTAAGTGTAACATTACTGGATACATAGGATAGTCCATTGAGAGATACCTGTATTAAGACCTGGGAGGGTTCCTCTACATAAGGGAGAGGACATTTGATAACTTGATTAGTTGATCCAGGAAATGCATTAGTGTAATAATGAAATGTAGTGTTAACATGATAGATACAGAATATGTTAGATGCGTTATCTCCGTTCTGAAACCCCCGACCAATTAATGTTATATTCCCTTCAGCCATGACACACTCCTCCAGAGGATCAGCACTTATAATCTCTATACAAGTTCTATTGACTACTGTATTTATGATGTCATCTAATCCTCCAAAGTCATCTATCATGATTACATGTGTAGAAGAGGGACTATCAGCAATGTAGGTTAGCTGCTCATAAGATACTTCCTGTCCAACTCCAATCGCGAAAATACTAGCTCCTAAACTTCTCACCAAATTGGCTGCTTTTAACGCAGATGTCATATCGTTATCTTGACCGTCAGTAACCGCGAGAATTACAGCCGCACGATTTGTTCCATTATACTTCATAGCATATCTAATCTCATCTAGCCCAGTACTGATAACCGTACCTCCATCAGCATACACATTCCTGAGATCTTCCAATCCATTGAGTATCTTCTCTTCATCATTTGTAATTTCTAGGATTACCACAGCATCATACGAATAGACTATATAAGAGATACGAATCTTATCGCTAATCAGACTATCCACTACTTTCTCCACAAACGGTACGATATAAACTGGAAAATCATCTCCTATACTACCCGACTTATCGAGTAAGAAATAAAAGTCAAAATCTCCATTGCAAATAGAGTCAGTCTCATCTTCAGATTGAAGATCCCCACATGAAACTCCAGCAAGAAAGAGAGATAGGAGAAGAAGGTAGTACGTCAACAGATACATCTTGTAGTTTACTTAAAGCCAAATATCCAACCATTATTTAGTCCGCAGTTAGCAGATATTTATATTGACAAGTATTACCTATTGAACATAGAAGAGTTCATTTGATTAATAATAGAATAGTTAATCGCAAAGTGAAGAACCGGATTCCCATGTTATACGGCTTGCTCTTCATAGTGTGATGCTGAAAGTATTCATAATAACAAAAGAAAGGGACTCAGTTTGAAAGTGTAGAAACATGGTACTTCACGCGAAATTTTGTATACTGAATTCTTATATTAACAATATACAGATCATGTTAATATATAAAAGGAAGTCGATGTAAATAAGTACAAACCTTTTACCATCGAACTCTGTCCTGATATAAGAAATATTTCACCGAGTGTCTATCATCGTGATATGAAAATAACGATTATCGCCAATTAATATCTAAGATTTCTATAAATTAATGAGATAGTCATATTAACAGCTGTTTTGTTTGAAAAACTATAGATTCCCTTCGTGGATTTTAAGGATATTGATTAACAAATAAGACTGTAAAATGATTACAATCTAGTCTGGAGGGCAATCATACACAAGACAAGACAACGTGTTTGTATGTAGCTTATTATAGTAAGTGACTGAGTGTATATTGCTCTATCTTTATAAGTAATTAAGGAAAATTACACATAATTAGAAAAGAAATCAGAGAAATAAAATGAACATCATTTCATTTCGTGGGTGTAGGAGAGGGTCCCGTTGGTTAGGTTTCGATCAATCTTATGGCTCATGTGTCAACTACACAAGGGTCACTCAGTATAGACAGTCTATACAGTATATAGTAATACAATTTCGTCTGCTGAATGATAACCAATCACAAGAAGATGATGATGCTTCCAAAAATAGGATAAAATAATGAGATTATTGGTAAGTTGTGTGAGGGAAAGTATAAAGAATAAGAAATGATGATCAGTCATTTTCACAAGAAACTAATTAAATTCACAAAGGTCTGAATTGTTATAAGAAACTCTAAAACACAAAGTTCTTGTATTGTTATACAATCTATGGCGAAACCATTACATTATATGGCGGAACGATGAAATACATAAGTGGAAGAATGGAATGCAGAGTTATAGGACTTTCAGACAGCGAATAGTACTAACTGACAAGGTATCACAGAGTCCTATAGTATTTGTTGCTCTATCTCCAAAACACGAGACATATATTGTAGTAAGTGAATCGATTCGACAAGAAGACGATTAGATAGAGATAGTACTCGAATGTTAACCACTAACATTATGTCTAACACAATTCAGTTTTGATTTTATTAGATTATGTATAGAAAGGAACGCCACAAATATAGCCAATATATTAATAACTCACTTGACAGTTGACGTTATTTGGAGGCAATTAGATATTCTTTGGCAATCTGCGTCCATATGGAAGTGTCCAGTCTAAATTGAATGCATTTGTAAAGAATGAATCCCGATTATATATACTTGATATATAATTTAAAATCATGTGTCCTTATATAGACACCCTATCCAGCTCCCCCTCAATAATTGTAATTGCAGGGTTATAGGAACTGGAGTGGGTAAGGCAATCTTTTCTAGGCTCTGTGTTAATTGTACACCTAATTCAATGTTGATTATTTCAGCTAGATACATCTGTCAGAATGCTAAAAGAATTAACATTAATGACATTCCTTAGAATTATTGGACATTTATCCACTCTTCTACCATTTATAATCATCCCAATCTGTATTTTCCATATCATCAATATTCTCAAAATATCGCCCAATAAATGTAACATCCTACTCACTATATCCGGTGTAATTACACTGTTTCTTGCATTCGGAGCTGTGAACCATATTATCTATTCCTACCTCCTCATTGCAACTCTTTCCTACTTAATTCTGTTTCTAAGAGGAGCACGGATCATACTCTCCCTGTTCTTACCTGTAACTGCATACTTCCTAGTATCATTACATTCTACCGGATATCATGTAGAAACATGGCCTTTCATCGGATATTTATCTACACAGCCATTTTTATCTCAAATAACATTCCTAACGTTATTCATGAAAATATATTCTTTACCTCAGGACATTCGAAAACAAAAAATTTCTTTATCCAAGAGATCTCGATCCTCCATTTTGGTTTCAGATGTAGATTTCAAACTTATACCAACATTTATTGAATATCTTGGCTATCTCTTTTCGCCTGCTAATATACTCCTAGGTCCATTCATCACACTCAAAGAACATCAAACGATCACTTTACTCAAGAATACAAACTCTAAGCGTATCTTGACGTTGACGTCATCTGCCATATTATCAGTGCTATTTATGGCTGTAGGGATAGCTCTTGTAAAAGTAAGTGACCTTCTCCCAATTCCAACTCTTTGTGTCTTCTTCGGAATCCGCTCCCTTAAATATTCGCTAAACTCGCTACAACAGCTGACTCTTGTATCTTCAGGGACCCAGCAGATATCTACACTACTTTTATTCAATCCAAACAAAGTATCCTTCTCTGTTTCCAAACCTATACATACAGAGCTACCTCACTCGTTTCTAGACATCCTATTCAACTGGAACATCCCCTGCCTAAACTTTATCAGGACCTATATCTACTTTCCTTTTCACATATTCGGCCGCCCAATTGCTGCTGTAATTTCCTACATTCTGGCTGGAATAATTGTAACTACCGAGCTCAAGGCTTCTCTCTACATCTACAATTTAGAGTTAGAATTTATGGCATCACTAAAAATTGTATATTTTATCATCTTCACAATCTTGCTATTAGCAATGTGTGAGAATACGATTCGCAATTACTTGGCTGATACACTTAGCATTTGCGTGAAGTCTCGTCCCTGTCCGATCCCTTGTGAACATAACACTGGAAACTATTTCCTGATCCTTCTCACTAACCTCACATTCACTTTAGCAGATCTGTACATTTTCAATTCACTTGGTGCTTGGTTAGACTTTACATCAGGAATTGTATATTTTGGATAATTACTGTGCATTATTTGGAGATTGGAAATTGTTATTTATTATAGTTTATGGAATATGTCGCGTAATATACTTTACCGTAAACTACGACTTTACACCTTTTAACTGTTTTCATAATTTATTTCTGTACAAAACTAAACTTTGATGTGACCCTTGAGTGATCTAATTATTTAAATACAGATATTATTACATTATACAGACTCAATTTACATGTTTCCCTTTGAAGTATGGCATCGTTCTTTTTCTTTACTGCCCATATTTCAGCTAAGGATATCGTCACCCGTGTTATGTTGTGAAGTGACATTCCTTGATTTATAAATACTCCAGCTAAATATAAAGTAGGATTAGGCCATGTGAGATAATTTACTTGTTTCTCATCCGGAATTTCTTCGGAAACTGGGACGGCGGACTTTTTTTATTTTTATTTTTTATCGCCAGTTAATATGTTAATAAGATGACCCTTCAATTGTCTCATCACATTCTTTCTGGGTATAAAATAATTGAATTTTTTAATATACTAGTAGTAAAATGTGGATTGCATAATGTTTTAACCAAAGAATAAGCTATAAATTTGGAAAAATATAAATGCAATCCTTCCGGACAGGGGACAAAATTTGGGCGGGTGGGGATTGGAAACAAGTATATTACTTCATATGGCTTATTATTATATATTTTTGCTAATGATTGCATTGTGTTCAGCTCAGTAGATAAGTTACTATTCAATTTGGAAATGTTTGTTTTGCTCTGTATTGTCCATACACCATTTGAGATTTTGACGGTATTTGTTCCCGGCGATAGCAATTCTTATAAGGATTCTTCAGTACATTTCTTTGTAATTAGCACAAAATTCTACTACTATATTTATAGGAATATTTGTGAACAATATTGGCTATCGTAATTCCATCCATTGACCCAATATTTTCGCATTATATGCTAACTTGTAGTAATCTCTCCCGCTATCTATCTCATGTCTTCCATTCCACCTCTCTCTCTTCTCAAACCAAACGCTGTACAAGGTACTAATGACTACAGTATGGTTAGCAAATGCTCTACTTGTCAAGCTGGCTATTTTGCTGACCCGTTTGTCAAGCACTTCGTGTCTAAGTTGAGTCGTCGTGCTCCAATTATCCACTGGGGCTACTATATCCGTAACAGAGCTATTCAACACGTGCTGACCTCGTTCTGTAGATGGGGAAGGAGTAGTGGGGTGAGAACACAGATAGTCGTGCTAGGAGCTGGATTTGATACTGCTTATCTCCGTCTGAGGAGTGAGGGGTTGGTAGAAGGTGTAACGTTTGTGGAGGTTGATTTCCCACTCGTTATGGAGAACAAGAAGAGGCTGCTAACTGCTTCAGGGTATGATGGAGATGGATGTTATTTATTAGGACAGGATTTAAGAGACACAAAAGCTCTCCTCTCTAAATTGCGAGCTATCCCAGACTTCGACTTATTGCTCCCAACCTTATTCGTCTCAGAAGTAGTGCTCACATATATGCGACCCTCTCAATCCTCTCGTCTCATAAAATGGGCTGCACTAAACTTCCCAAACCTATGTTTCTTTATATATGAGCAGGTGTATACACATGATCCATTCGGACTAGTTATGATGCATCACTATCAGAGTATAGGATCTCTTCTCTACACTGCAGCTGATTATGAGACCCCTCTGGAGCAAGAAACTCGATTCCTACATCTAGCTTATGAGCACGTGAGATCAGTGGATATGAATTCATTCTTCTACAACCACACCTCTCTTCTAGAGGATGAGGTTATCAGAATACAGAGCTTAGAGCCGTTTGACGAGTATGAAGAATGGCATCAGAAGTGTAATCACTACACGGTACTGCTAGCAGGGAGGGCGAAGGGTACAGAGTTTATTGCTTCACTATCCCCTCCCAGTGATCCCGTATCCTCTCACTCTACCCTCTCTACTCTATCTCCTTCTTATCTCACATATCAATCCCTCCCACACTCAGCACTGCTGTTACGACACAGTCACGCCTCATGTTATAACCCTGTAACAGAGTCTGTGTTCTTATTTGGAGGATATGGGAGTGGTGGGATTCATGGGAGGGTGAATAGCTCCGCAGAAGTCAGGTTATCATTTAGTGGCAAAAGCATTGACTGTAAATGTGTCCCAGTTGAAATCAGAGGAGAGGGCCCTGGTGGTCTAATGCACTGCACCCTTAGTACTCTACCGGATGGGTCTATAGTGCTTGTGGGTGGGAGGAAATCTCCTAAAGCTCCAAATATTCACACTTATCTCCTGTCCCTAGACTGTGTTAGCGAAGAGAAACAGTATTTTTGGAATAAGCTCAGTCTTGGTGACGTAACTCCAGAACCCAGATGGAGACATTCTGCCAACACAGTGGTATCAGAGAGTAGTGTATCTCTACTTATTCATGGTGGTGTTAGTTTAGGAGGCTTGGTACATAGTGATACATGGTTATTAGATATGAGTACACACTCATGGAGATTAATGCTATCAAAGGATTCAGGTTATTTAGCTCAGGTTCATTCTCATACTGCAGTTATTTGGAATGATTTATTGATTGTGTATGGAGGATTAACGCGAATGTTAACACCTTCATCTCACCTGCTTATGCTACCTTATAAGGAGATATCTCCTGTGTGGAATTGTGTACAATTCGATCCCCCTCTCCCTGCTCGATACTCGCATTCTGCTGTTATAAAGGGTTCCATAATCTACTCATTAGGAGGTGTGGAGCTACACTCACCTTGTTATTATCACCTTCTTGTAATCAACTTAGATAATCGTTCTTGGACAGATACAAACCTTTGTTCACTCTATTCCCCTCTTAGAAGTTTTTTGCCTTACAACTTCAGTGCAGAGCTAGTGGATAAGGGACGACAGCTGTTAGTAATAGGGGGAGGTGGGAATTGTTTCTCGTTTGGAACACATTTCAATCCGCAACCTTGGTTACTAGGACTCACACATACTTAAATATTCCGTCATTAAACATTGGCAACAAATCTCCTAGCGACAATTTGCATAGTTTTTCGAATTCTTTATCGGATTAACTAGTTTGTTTTCCTAACAATTCTAGAATCCTTTCAAGCTCTCCTCGACTCAATAAGTTATACCTTATATATTATATTCACCTCTTGTTCAAATATGTATATAATCATAGTGCCACGTATAGCCTGGTGTATGTACTTACACATTCTATACATTCCATTTCCTCATTAGGTCTAAGTGCTTTCAATTGTGAGATGTTTCCTTCACCCTACAATTGTATAAGGTCATACTAGGCTCGTTTTATTCTATTATTTCTATTTATTTACTCAATATTAATCTCTTTATAGATCATAATATTTCTTTCTTTCATAATTATTAGCTTAGAGAAAAGATATTTCAAACAAACGCATTCAAAGATCTAAAACGTGAGTTCTATCGCAGCTAATTATTATTATTGACAACAAACAGATACCAAATACTATATTTATATTTTACAGTTTGTATATATATTATCTTCAAGTTCCCACACCAGTAGATTCTGAGGAGATCCGTCTTCCATCTGTTTCTTACGGTTAAAATAGCGGTGGTAGTTAAGCCCAAATGTAAGAACCTTTTTCTTATCTTCTGGGATGTTATCGTCTCTCTCTTCGTGTTCTAGTGTCAGCACCTGAGATATACTGCCCTCATGTCCGTAATAGGAGGCTAATACAGCAAGATCTGTGTTCAGAATCAACATAGTACCAACATTCAATCCTACATACACTTTACTACTGTCTGTATGGAGATTAGTTATGACTCTAGCATCCTCTACTCGCTTTCCAATATTTTTGTATGAAGACACATCACACATACTCTCGAATAGCATTGTTTCTGCATTCCATTTTATGATATTGGTCGTGTAGGAGAGTGATCCAAAAACTAGCGATTTACTCGGCATTGTTACTAGATGCACACATGGGAGAACTGATTTTCTTGTTACGATATTTAACCCGATTTCTTCTACCTTCCAATTGTCCGTATTCACAACAAGAATATTTCCCTGTTCAATGCCTAGCCATAGAAAGTTACCTACATTTTCAGAATACACTGATACAGCACTGTAAATGGTAATAGCTAGACTAATTGAAGGCCGCTGGTTAATGAATGGAAATAAACTAGCTTCATAGTGAATCGATTCAAACAGATCTATATTGTCATAGTGCTCGAATATATTTCCATTAGCTACAACAATAAGTACCATAAATTGCTTACTACACCATTCAATACAGATAACAGGAATACCAGGCTCAATCCAGATCTTCTTTTTCAGCTTACGACTGCGAGCATCGAATATTTGAATAAATCCTTCTTCAAAACCAACCCACATATGGTCATTCACTTTCCGTAGGCAAGTACAAGCTGCTGAGCCCAGATAAATGTCCTCAATTGATGTAAATTTGTCTTTGTATTTGAGTACAGACAACTGACTGGTGTACTTTCCTCCTCCACACACCCATATTTCCCATATCTGTTTATTAGGCGTTTCTAGTAGGATAGACTCTTGTATCGATTCTGTTCTTATTAAACAATCACTGAGACGAATAGTAGGGTTCAGATTTTTCTTCTTTAGAGCTGATCTCACTGGTTTATTCACCACGGGATCATTAATGCCTTCCAACTGAACATCATTTGTATCTATTTTTATATTCACAAAATTAGCTGTATCATACTCTGAACTGCTGCTCTTCTGTCTCGCGATATCCGGCACTACGTCTCTGTATGTTAAGGATTGTATTGGAGATTCAGGTACCTGCATTTCGTTAATACAAAACACAGATGCACATGATATTACTCCTTTATTGAAAAGCTTTATCCCTCCTTGTAGTGCTAGAAATTCCCACGAGTTGAGAACTTCATGTACCTCCTCAGCAGAGGGTCTTTTGGCTGGGTCTTGTTGCCAGCACCATACCATGAGTTCACGCATCAGAATAGAGCTGGAGGTGTCCTTGGTTGTGAGGAGGGGACGGTTATTGTTGACTACCTCCTGGTTAGCAGCTATGTCTTGAAGGTTTGAGAAAGGTGGGTGGAGTGTAATCACCTCGTAAATAGTCATTCCCAGCGAGAATATATCAACCTTTGTTGTGTAAAGCTGTGACCCCACATGACTAACAATCTCAGGTGCCATATATCCAGGTGTTCCTGCCCAGCCCAATCCACCGAAATTCGCGAATTGACTTACTCCATAGTCAGATATCTTCAAACTGACATCCGTAGAAGCACCTTCTGCATCTGTCGGTAAAGGAAACTTCCAAACTAAAACGTTACTGGCCTTTAAGTCTCTATAAATTACATTCTTTCTGTGTATAAATTTGAGTCCTTTAGTGATAAGTAGTATTGTTTGGTGACAAGTCATTTGAGAGAGTCTGAGTCCCCTCTTGTCGTACTCATAAAGCAGGTTCTCGAGGCTACTCATGGGTGCTAGTTCCAGAATTAGAGAAATTGGGAAGAGACAGATTCCTATCAAGCTGACCACATATGGATTCTTTAGTGATAAGAGATACGAAGCTTCCTTGAACACTACGTCATGAGCGTTCATAACCTCTTCATAAACTTTGTAGTTAATTTTCCTTTCGTTTTGAAGTCCAAAGTTGTTGAGTTTTGGACACAAATCTTGTAGTTGTGTGATAGCTTCTTCTATTCGTTGTTCATTGTACTTTACCATCATTTTCACAGCTACTCCCTCTCCATGTGCACATCCCCTCACTGGTCCATCATCTGAGCATATCCTGGCCTTGTACACGTGTCCATATGCTCCCTTACCCAGTAGCTTACATACAGCTAGTTTTGTAGGATGCACGAGTAATTCTGTTCCCAAATGAGTGAATATCGCATCTGGAGCTACGATACTGAGAGGCAGTTTACCATGGTTAGGACACTCCAGGAATACTGATTTTTGTGTTTCAACTAGAATGTGCTCGTGTGAAAAGAAGTAAACGTTTTCTAGATTTGTGTCTAGTTTTTGCATTTCATCTTCCATCGATTTTATCATTCCAGATTTCTCTAATACTTCCATTGGGTCACCCATTTTTTCAATCTCCCCAACTCCTCTGTATCGACTGAAATCTGTCTTCCCTTGTGATAAACAGAATGGACAGCTGATTAAGATCTTTGCAGGTGACATACCTTGATACCAATCGTCAATCAGAACTTTTGTATGGTATGTAAGTTTTGTAAGAATGGTAGCTCTCATCTTATCTTGCATCTTCTCCAGTACTTGTCCTTGTTCTTTATTATACTTGAGTAGTGTAGGGAAGTTATCAGGGATTTCTAGCATCAGTGCGTATGTCTCAAATTCTCTAGCTGTATATTCTTCAAACTCTGCTTCGTATTTAATCCAAGCCTTTCTCTCTTTTCTTTTGAATCCCAGCTGATCCTCCTGTTTCTCATAAAGTTTTGCTAGACAAATTTCTCCTACGTCTAGACAACAACTCAGTTCCAGTCCATTCCTCCACTTTACCCAGTTCAACTTATCTGCCACTAGTACTGGAGCACATCCAGAAAGAATTGCGTCTTTTATAGCTTCGTCAGATAGTATCCGAGTTATTAATCTAGCCCAGAACCCACCTGGTATATAATCTACCATGATGTGTATCTTGATGGGAGGCAAATAATCTGTTTCAGGATAAAAGAAATATTCTATCTGTGGTCTGTTAGGTTGGAGGAAGGATGGGATTAATAGAGTCTCTTCATTTAGCTTCAAGACAACTTCAAACTTGATCAATAACTGTATGTACTTGTCAATATATTTAGCTGGGAAATCTTTTTGTTTGTTGAAAAGATGGTACATACTGTTTATCGGCATTAACCCATCATCTTTGATATACGGATTGATTTCTCGGACTGTGACAACTTGTGCTAGCAGGTCACAGAGCCACTGGGGGTCTATGAAGTAGAGATCTTTGAGTTGTGCGTCTTCATAGTGCAGGAGGAACCCGTTGTCATGAAGGAACTTGAGGGCATGTTCCATCTCTCTTGTTACGTCATCATAGTTTAGGATCTGTTTTACGATCTGACTTAAGTTTTCAAAGAATGCACTCTCCTCCATTATCCTAGGCAATTCTTCACGAGCACATCTAACCGCCATTTTTCTAATACACTCTTCCATCTGTAGATATGCAGAGGGGATCAGCTGATCCATGAGTAGCTTCTGTCTAGACTGATTCATCTTATCATTTTCGTTATAGAGTGTTCCATTTACTGTTAAATGACTAGCTGAGTTGTAGATAGTATCTCTGAGGTCATCAACATTCTCGTTAGTTACCGTACTGACTTCTGTAATGTTAATTATGTTAGGGAGGCCAGGTTTTTGTTTGAAGTCAATATGTCCGTACTTTTGCATAATACTCTTTCTCATCTGTGGGATTTGCTGTCTCTCCGTTTTAGTTAATAGATCAAGATGTGTGCCGACTATCAGTACTGGGGCATTAGGGGCTCTTGCTTGTATGTTGAGTAGCCATCCCTTTAACTCGTCTATTCCTTCCTCTTTGTTAGTCAGGTTCCAGAGAACTAGATAAATTGAGCGTTTGGAAAGGAAGCACTGATGTGTTGGTTGAAATTCATCTTGTCCACCAAAGTCCCATACCATGAAAGTGATTGCTTGAAGGTCCAGCTGACTGTTCTTTGCTCCTAGGAACATTTTTCTCATTTTAGGCATATACGTCCATTCGCTTATTGATATCCCAGGGGTTGCTAAACTTTGGTTAGATTTAGGCCGTCTCTGTAGTTGCCAGGTACTCTTGGTGGTTCTATATGTTCCTCTGTCAGAGAGTTTGCCTAATAGAGTACTCTTTCCACGTTTCTGCATTCCCACAAGCATCAGTCTGATCCTGTGGTAAGGTTTCGCCTCTTTTTGAAGGGACCATAGGAAACCGATTATATCTTTGACATTTTTATCGAGAATATTCTGAGGAGGAAAGACAAGCTGTAAACCTGTACGATCTAGCTGGAATAGATTCAATAGCTGGCCGAGTTTTGGTGGTAATTCTAATATAGGATTCTCATCGATGTGCAGAGCCGTTAAGGTTCTCGTATCACATACACTCTCTGGAACTTGTTCTAGCTCATTGTGACTTAAATATAAACAAGTTAGTAATGGACATATTAGGTTCTTATCTTTCTTCTTTTTGTTCTCGTGTGTCTCCCTCCTCCCCTGTTGTTGTTCCGTATGCTTGTCCCCTTTCTCTGGTGGATGTAGATTAAGAGTATTGAGTTTATTCTTACTGAGATCCAATCTACTCAACCTCTGTAATCCAGTATGATTTCTATGATTACAAGTAAAATCTTCAAGATCAGTTGATGCTGAATAGTCGATAGGTTGTCTAGCACATTTATGCTTTAATTTAATATCTTGTGTGCAGTTAATAGACGTAATCTTGTTGCTAGAAAGATTTAGGTCGAGCAGACTGGCTGGAAAACATGTCGGGAAAGATACTCCAGTCAAGTTGTTGCAAGATAGGTTGAGCACCTGTAGATCTGGACACAAACAGGGTAATTCCTCTGGAAGGTCTGTTAGGATATTTTCAGCAAGATTTAAATGAGTTAGCGCTTTGGGTAAACAGGAAGTTGTTTTGGTAAAGTCGAATTGAAGTCCTTTCGTGAAGATTGTGGTCCTAGAATGAAACTTCTGTTCCCCTGAGACAGGAGAATCCATACTCTCTGAGGTCCTAAAACAGCTCATGGACTGAGAGTTTGTGTTAAGAGGTATATCTTCTGGTAGGTTCTGGATCTTATTGTTCTTTAGCATTAGTTTATTAAGGACAGGTGCTATCCACATTTGACGAGGAAGGTTTAGTAATTCATTGTTGTTAACATTGCAGTATCTTAGCTGTGGTAATTTGAATAGCTCTGGGTGTAGAGTTTTAAGTTGATTGTTTGCGAGGGAGAGATAGCTTAACTGTAGCCATTTCCCTGGTTCTGGAGTGAAGGAAGTTATTTTGTTAAATGATAAATCTAAGTTGAATAGATTATTTAGAGAGTAAAAACACTCAGGAACTGATGTAAGAAAGTTATTAGATACATCAACCTTTGTTACGTATTTAATTAGGTCTTGAGGAGGGATAACAATTCCAGGAATTGTCATTACGAATTTTTGTGATAAATTGAGTAGAGATTCAGTCAGCGTGTCTACCTGAAGATCTCGTAGTGAATATTTCGTGAAGTTGCAAAAAATCGCGAATTCTGGTCTTCTTAAGTTTGCATCCACATACCTGTCACTTGTATCATCTAACAACTCTTCGTCAATGTGTGCATTATAGCTAAGCAGTGTTACTAACAGCTCTGGGTAGAGATCAATCGCGAATTTGCTTGCTTCTTGTAATCCATAATGTATATTGTGGCTTAATAGGAGTTTAAGCATTGCATTGTCATTAAGGAGAGTAGCAACTGTCAAAGGGTAATAGTGACACGTATTGAAGTATGACTTTATTTTGGTGTTTGCTTTCTTTGTCAGTAACCTTTCTACAACGCCATACAGTTGTCCTTCTATAGCCATATGTAATGGTGTTTGTTCACCTGAGTTTTTAATATCTAAGTCTATATGTTCCAATTCAGTGAGGATATTTACTACTTTTTGGGATTTCTGAAGGATAGCTCTATGTAGTGCAGTGTTCCCTGTAGCATCTTGTGCATTGAATTCTAGTATAGGAATTATATCTTCATGCTTGCTCTCTAAATCGGGTATAGGGGGATTGTATGTTTTAGTGAAGTTCTTGAAATCTTCTCTTGTCTTAGCAATTTGTATCAATTCTACGATAACTTCTAAGTGGAGACATGACACGGCTATGACTAAGGCTGTAGCTCCCTCAGAGCTCTTCATGTTAAGTAGCTGAGGCCAGAAGTATAAGAGTACTCTTATAACTTCAATCTGTCCGTGTTCACAAGCTGCATGAAGGGGTGTGTGTTGGTTGTCTAGCCTTCTCATACAGAATAGAGCAGGAGAACCTCTTCTAACCAGAGCTCCTAGCTTTTCCAGGTCTCCTGTTCTACACACAGCCAGCATAGGGGAGTCCCCGTTCTCAAACTTCCAAAAGAGAGGATTGCAGTTATTAAGTAGTGCATTGAGTAGCATATTGAGTGTATTTACTGGTACTCCATCAGAACAAGCCTGCATCAGATCCTTTAAGCTGTGTATCTGTTGCTCTACATCTCTGTTATCCTGCTCCTCCACTTGCTTCAGAAATACTACCAAATCCGTATGACCTCTGCTCTCTGCTAGACTAGATGTTTTGGTACCGTTACTGAGTAGCATATTCGTCCTGGCTCCACACTTCACAAGTACTTTAAGACACTCCAGTCTTCCCTTTACTGCCGCTACGTGCACAGCTCTCCATTCGTCAGATGGATAGTTGAGATTATTCAAGAACCTAGTCTCTAAACATGGATCTGCTCCATATTCGAGTATTCTGACCAGCTGATCTACTTCGTTGTTGCAGATTGCATTAATTACCAAAATCTCTAGCCGCTTTAGCTCGAAACTTCCGTCGAATGCTTCAGTATCGAACTGTTCATACTCATTACTCGCATCCATATTAATTAATGAACTTCTTCAATAATTCATCTGACTACTGAAATCTGTAATAAGGATAGTAGAGTATTGGTTGTATCTTATTTCTCATAGTAACCTGATCATGCTGATGTTAGATACTATTTTACATTACATGCACGTGTTCTCAACCTTATAGCATACGTCTTTGATTCTTGATTCTTGCTTCTTGAAGCCTAGGGATTTATGTGTAGATACAATCGCCCCCGTTGGCGTGTCCAAATTATTTGCCATATGTATAATGATACGCAATAATACTGTAATCCATTCCACCATTCCACACGTGTATCATCAATTCATCTTTTGCTAATAATGATGATGTTTGAGTTGCGTAATATTTATTCTATACTTCTATAAATATACATTCTTAGTGATACTTTAGCTTTGTTCTAAAATGCAAACTTTCTTGTTTACTAAATAATATTATTTATTTGTATATTTACAGCCTCGCTTTATTAGTTCTCTGAGTTATTTCAATGACTGAGTCTACAACAAAATCGACCAAGGTAATGCCTTTATGTTTGTACAATATTTATTCAAGATTTGATGATCATTGCAAACTTTAGTCAGTTGCTCCTGAGACTGTCCGGTTATTCGAGATAATTGGGTTTGGACAGACAAATGAAGAGGAACACAAGAACAAGGTTAAGAACATAATGGAAGTAACCGGATGTGAGCAAGACATAGCAATCCTAACTCTACATGATTGTAATGATGAAACTGAAGCGATACAACGACTACTAGATTCAAATACAGGATCAACACAGGAGGGATGGGTCATAAAGAAAAAGACTAACAAAAAGAAAATGGTACCTGATTCAGTTGAGAATGGGTCTCCTGACGCAATCAAAGCATACGTCACAGGTTAGAAACTATTCTCGATTATGTGTACGTATTTATGAATTTATGTGTAGATGGACATAGCGGTGAGTCCGTTGTGGAGGGCAGGAGGGGTGCGAAATCTAGAGAGAGGGATAGAAACAGCTCTGGGGGCGGGAGAGATAGGAAGGATCCTCATAAGGAAAGTGAGGAAAGTTGGGATGGAGAAGAGATAACAGAGACCTCAATTGTTCGAAGTTTCCCTCAGAGCGAGAGAGACAGGCCAGTTAGAAATGGTTTTTCTAACAAACCGTGAGTTACCTTTTCAATAGAGTAGTGAACGAATATTTGTGTCTATTATCTTTTGTATTACAGTAATAGGCAGAGATACAGCAATGAGAATAGACATGAGAGAAGAGAGCAAGATGGAGATCGTAACCAGGATAGACAGAGCTCCAGAGTATTCAGAAACAGAAGAAATGAGCGTTATAATCAAGATGAACCTAAAGATAGGAACGATGGATTCATGAGAGATGATCAGAACAAAGAAAGGAAAAATAAACCTTACAGAGAGAGGAAATCCTATAATAGAGATGGAGATGATGGGAATAGAACAGATCGTCAATGGGATAAGCCTAAATATAACCGTGATAGGAATGAGACAGGGGAACATGAACAGGATGATAGATCAAGAGATAGGAAGTTTGGTATATATTTATAACTAACTTTAATTTATCAGTACATTTTCTATACTTTTTGTTTGTCAGGAAGGAAAGGCACTAAACGAAGTGACAAGGAACCGTAAGATATTCATTTGAATTACTAGAATATATATAATATTACAATTTATCATATTTGTATGTATATTTAGGATTATATTTGAATCTGCTAATAGATGTGAGTTATTTGTAGTATTCTTATCATTTTTGTAGAAATTTAATATTTTGTTCTTTTTCTGTTAGCTTCAAAAACAACTCCAGATCTGAACGGTGATATCTATATTAATTCTAGGCATAGTGTAGATGCAATTGGTGAGCTTACTTATATTCATATATACATATGTTCTATTGCTTTATTCCTATATTGCATAGATTGGGAGAATCCTATACTCACTAATACTGATTGGGGAGCTGATGATGCCAAGAAGCGAATTGATGAGGATGTAGATGAAGACAAGCGTATTGAGGTGAGTTATTAATAATTGTCTACAACCTACGAGCTTATCTTATTTTATTCAAATTGATTATTAGGCAATCCTCTCTGAAGGATGGGAGTTTTGTAATCCCAATTTCGACAAAGAGGATGTAGAAGTGAAAGCTAGCCATCCTTCTAAACCAAATATTGAATCTACTAGGTAAATTCATTCAAACCTAATATCTTGAAACACAATTGTATATGTATCTAATGATATCATTCTTATTTAGCACATCTACCTCCCCTCATTCACAACCAATCCATGACAGCTCGCAACCAATCTTCTCACCCCAAACCACATCCTTACCAACACCTTCTGCATCAATCCCAGAGTCTGGTCCTCCCTCTCACCACCAGGCTTTGTGGGACATGTTCAATAGATCAGAAAAGATGAATATCAAGAAGAAGACACGTTCTAGAGTAGGATTATATCATCCATCACTTATAATTGTATTAATTAATATTCTACTTAGATTCCACATGCACCAGTCGAGCTACCAAGTGGAGATCTTGATACTTTTGACATACAGGTAAGTCATCACTGAACTAATCTATATATTTTCATGAAAATTTCTCGAAACTTTTTTCTGTAGTTTGGTAATGTAGTTACTCTGCTAGCTCCTATTACTGTAGAAGCTCAAGATGAATACAAGTTTACAGAATCTCCAAGGTATAGTACTTCTCAAAAGATAAAGATACTTATGATAATTATTTATTGAATTATTCTATTTAGCCCTGTTGATGAGAACAAACAATTTTCGAATGCTAATTTTCAAGAATCTGATTCTCCTTCAAATGAACAGCTGCCGTCACCCCCTGCTCCAAAGAGTAACGAACGTCCAGTTCTTCCAAAGTCCCCTCCTCCTAAGAATGATCACCCTATCTCATCTCGCTCTCCTGTCCCTCAGGACAAGCAGCACTCCGTCTCTGCTGCTCCTCCTGCTCCTCCCTCTCACCAAACAGCTGTCCCTTCTCCTGTTACAGTACCATCTCACCCACAACCACATCAGCAGTATCATCAGCACATGAACAGACAGAACGAAAGGAAGTATCCGGAGAATAGCGGAAAGATGCATCATCACGGAGGGATGTCTGTTAATCCTGTTAAGATGCAGCAACATCCTCAAATGGCTCCTGTAAGGACATATTCTAATATATTTTATGTATCCGTGTTCTTATGGAATTGTTTATAGGTAAATTCTATTGACCAGCAAACTGGTATGCCTTTCTTGATGACACCAATGGGTTCAGTTGGAGCGCCCAACTCCCTCCCTCCCACTACTATGTCTAATCTACCCAGAGGTTTGTTAACAAACATTTCTACTTTGTATTATGTGGATGATTTTAATTATTTTTCCCATATGAAGGTCCTGGTAAGAATTATCAAACTCCTGTAATCTATAACGCACCAACTGGACAGTTTAGCATGATGGTTAGTTATAGAAACTATAAATTTACATGAATTTGTACTCTCTATTTACCAACATTTGTATTTATATAGCCGAACTATTATTTTGAACAAGAAATGATGAGACTAGTAAGTTATTACTTCTTAGATAAATTATTTATTTTAAGAATCTTATTTATTTATACATTTCTGTAGATGGCTTCTCAGAACAGTAACCCAGGGTCTAATATGGTTAAGGACCAGAATTCAAATCAAGTATTCCCAAGTAATTATTCAGACTGAATTACAAATATTTAGTATATTTTGTTATTGATTAATTGTGTTTCTAGATAATGATGCTAAATTCCATGAACCCACTTCTCCAGCTAACGCACAGAGTAAGTTACATTGTACCTAGATTCATTGATAGGCTGATTACAATTTATTATGTAGGTGGAATACAAGGACAAAATGTGTATCTTCCCTTCCATGGATACGGGTTTTTCCCGAATATATTCCCAATGGTGAGCTTTATAAACTGCGTATTAATAAATATTATGATATCATTTATTCATTATAGATGCCTAAAGGGAATGCGTATCCAAACCCTGTGACAGCTAGCGGACAGACTCCCTTCCAAACACAGCCTCCAATGCCTCCCAATATACCAGCTCTCCCTGACCAGCATACTGAGTATAAAGCTAACTTCTCTAATGTACAGCAGAAACAAGGTATATGTCACTATTTTTACTACAAACATAATCATTCATAATTTTAATCTATTTATTATTAGCCGGGATAAATCAAGCAGCTGATTTACAGAATATGTATAAAGTAAGTTATGCGATTTATTTTTTTGATAATTTCAAATATGACGTAATCTATCTTTAAGGGCTATGACCAGAAATCCGCTATTCCTTTCGGCTTCGGGTATCCAATGGCTCAGTACATGACCCCACAGATGTTGCCTCCTCTCTCTCAGCAACAACCGCAGTACTCCAACATTACCCCAAATATGGTATAATATCCTGAACATTAAAAAGAAACTGAAAAGTTTTCATTTTCATTTATTTTTAGCTTCTACAACAACCTCTCGAAACTCAGAGACCCAAGTGGTAGCCGTGACAGTTCTCTTTGATTCTTTGCATAATTACATTAAGTATACATTACAATTAATAGTTCATTAGTCCCCACACACCGAATCTTATGTATGTAGAGTTTAAAATGATAGTCTTAAATCGCTTCATTGGTTTAGCATTTTAGAATAGAAATCTTGCTGCAATCACTATTAACGTCTATTTGTTTGTATCATGTACTAACATACAAAGAGTTATTGATTTTATTGTACAGACTTGGTCTTATTAACTATCTGTCTGTGCTACTAATGCAGAGTTATATGATCAGAGTACATGATGCTTTTATGATATCTGGAAGGGTACTTATATGGGTAGTTTACTATTAGTCATCTATGATGAGATCTTCCGATTTTGATTAGAAATCTTTATTGTATAACTACGGAGAGGTTCGCCTATTAGCAAGTCGTATTTTGCACGAATTTCCCTTGCTAATACGCGCTATTATAGGAATTATTTCCAATACAACACATAGACTAAAAGTCCCTGAAAACAAACAGTGCATTCGATTTCCTCGAATTTTCAATTGTGTCCTGTATTTTGTCCATCTTTATACTTTAATTATTGTGATTTGAATCACTAAAAATCTGGTACAATAGTTATTAGAGAAGATGACTTCTCGATTATTCCTCTCACGCATATGTCCTTACTCCCGCGCCTTTATTAACAAACCTCTGTTTCGTTGCTCCACCACTACCTCTGTAACAGGCCCTATAACAGATGAACCTGATACTGTACCTAAGAGATCTATACAAAAGTTCCTGGAACCCAGACTAGGGGTAACCGGCACTTGGACACTAGGATTAGGTATCTTAACTACCCTAATCTCTAAGGAATATCTCATCCTACACGCAGAGACCATTGTAGCTGTTGTAGACTTTACTATTATAGTAGTGCTGTATCGAAAATTTGGTACTCCGATAGCTAACTACCTGGATGCTCAAATCAAAGAAGTTAGGGATCTTCTGTACAAGGAGAGAGATGATAGAGTTGTTAGTTTAGAAGATAAGATCACAGCAGAGGGTAAGACAGAAGATACTCTCAGTGTACGACATGACCTGTACGAGCTAGAGAAGGAGACTAATCTCCTAGCTTTACAGGTGGAATTCCTGAAGAGACAGGAGACAGTGAATAAGGAAGTTAAAAACCGTTTAGAGTACCAGTTACACCTAGAACGTTTCCAAAGGAGATTTGAACAGGATTTGTTAGTTGATTGGCTGAATAAGCAAGTAGTGAGTGCTATTACTCCCGAGCAGGAGCGAACTACTGTTACTCAGTGCATTTCTACCCTCAAATCAATAGCAACTCCAGTATAAGAGCCCTGTCCTTGTGCTGTCAAATTATTCATATTATAATTACTAGTATGTTGTTCGTGATACGATAATTGAGCTACTTGTAGTGTATCTCTAACTGTTTAAGGATATTATAGTATGATTATGCATTCATCTTATTCCTTCACAATTGCTTGTGGCTCAATCATTTGCATGGCCATATCTTGAAAACTATATGTCTATTTTATATGCTCAAAATTTCAAAAACATAGGTCAGAGTGCCCTTTCCCCGAAAAAGTATTTCACTGGACAATTCGTCCAACCATAAGTACACACTGTACTGGGTCTTAACACTTATGTAGAATTCCTCAACACATTTTGATAACACGAATCGCCATACTAATGAATCTTACTTATCAGATTTATAGGTATAGTATCAATGGATGAAGATGAAGATGGACAACCTAGAACCCGAGGAAGACCTCGAGGAATCTCTCTATCCAGTTTTGTTATGAATCGCTATTTTCAAGGTGATAGTCTTACATTTGAACCTCCAGCTGAGATGAAGCAAGCCTTCTACAACGCCGCTGCAATATTCTTCTTTCTTTTGCTATGTGTAATGGGACTATACGTGGCTGGGATATTCACAGCTTTTATCCGTCCTCTTCTATGGGCTGTGCTATGTGGTACATTTCTATTTCCTTTCAAGAAGACAAGCAATGAGTTCATGCGTGCTAAACTCAGTCACTGTCTGTCTGTAGGTATACCTATAACTCTATACCTCTCTCTCCTACCTTTTTGGTTATTAAATGATACCGGAGATCTTATAGTGCGAGTATTCCAGAGCCACTGGGTTATGTTCTTACTCTCAGGTATGTGTATGCCTCTTCTAGGCTGGCTAAGCTTTGCTACGGCTAACTTAGTAGGAAATATACTGATATTTGTTGTTGATACATCTCATTATATCCTCGAAACAGCTGATCTGTATCAAAGCATGTTAATATGGTTCATAATAATATATTTTCTGACGTCAACATGTCTGCCTTTCGTGTATAAGAGTGAAGTACTCTCCGTAGCTCTCTCTACCCTTCTCCTCCCTGTATGGATGTTAGTAGCTACATTAGTGCTAGTGTATATACAGATCCTACAGCTACCTCTATTCCTATTCATTCAGACTATCCTGGTATCAGCTGCATTGATGATACAGATAGAAAAGAGGAAAGGAATAACTAACTCTGATCATGACACAAGCATATCTACTTATAAGTCAGATCTCAGTACTGTTAGCATTGGAGAGACCATGGAGCATGTACTCAGTCCTGTACATCCTGTATCTGAGGGACGCCATTTGGAGCCAGAGCCTGAGCTGTCAAGATCTGATGTCAGCGAGAGTTCTATTCCAAGAGATATATCTTATATATCAGCTTCTACTACACACTCCAGTCCTGAGAAGAGACCCAAGGAATCGGAATCCTCAGAAGTATTCACATCTGAGAAACAATCTAAACCAAAGGGCTGGTCAGAAATTGGGAAGTTTATACAATCACAAAGAGATGCCAATATTCTTATTCCTAAAATATCTCGACAGAATATCCATAGAGATAAGATTGCAATAAAGTCTGCAGAAAACAGAGCTTCAAGAGACAGAATATTCTTTCTTCTCTTCTGGGCATGCTTTCTCTACAAGCTCTACAACAACTACTGGTTCCTCTCCCTTCTCTTGTTACCCCTACCCTGGATAGGACTCAAAAAGCTCCTCTCTACCAACACCTCTAAGCATCTTTTCAGTAAGATTACCTCTCTATCAGACAGAGTACCTAAACTATGTCCTGACGCATTAATTCATGCTTATTACTTATTCTTGAAGTTAGATGATAAGGTTTATCTATGGCTAGAATACTCTCTTGATAAGCTAGTGACTATATTTATAATGTTCATGGTGTGTGTAGTCACTTGCTTATTCACTGCATTCACTATAATGCAATTCAGACAGGAGTCATTCCAAATAATGATGATGGGATCACACGCATGGAATAGGACAGCTGAATACTCAATGAATACTATTAATCAAATAATGAACTCTACTGTGTATGAAGATCAGAATGTTAGCTCGCTTATTAACGATAAATTGAGTGATTGGTCAGGACAGATTTACTTCTCAAGTAGACGATGGCTTGCTAGTGAAATACGTGAGCTAATCAGTGATGATGATGAGGAGATTAACGATGAGACTAGAATTAAAATGGAACAGCAGTTAGTCGACACGCTAGATCAGATGTTCGCGGCTTTTAGAGCTCTTCAGAATTCTAGTAATACATTCGCATTAAGCCCTCTCACCGCAAATGCTTCTCTATACGACGTAGCAATGAGTATTGTATCAGCAAGCTTCAATTCAAACTCTATGGGAAATATAGTTAAACTCGTAAAATCAAACTTATCTGTCATTCTCAACCTATTCAGATCTGTCGGAGAATTGCTAGTGACAAACTTTGGAGTTTTATTCCTAATGTCAGGGAAATTATTCTCTCTGTTGTTAGGTGGAGGTAGTGCTCTGCTAAATTTCTTCTTTTCTTCAATCATATTCTTCACTTCTCTTTTCTATCTAATGCTGTATTCAAAGAATAATTACATACCAATGCGACGTATCCTAGAGTTTATTCCTATAACAAATGTAAACGGATTGAATCCAGCTAAAGAGATAGAGAAGGCTCTGTCAGAAGCAATCGTATCTGTATTCGACGCTTCACTCCGTATGGCTTTATTCTACGGTGTGTATACGTGGTTAATACATTCTGTGTTCGGCGTGTCAATTGCGTTTATCCCTGCAGCTTTCGCTGCTGTGGCTGGGGTTGTACCATTCGTTGGTTCATACTGGGCTTGTCTTGCAGGGGTGCTAGAGCTCTGGTTCACACACGACCAGTCACTACTAGCATTCACTTTCTTCTGTTTACATCTACTACCGTCCTATGTTGTAGATCAAGCTATCTACGCTGAGGTTAAAGGTGGAGCACATCCTTATTTAACCGGCCTAGCTGTTGCTGGGGGTGTGTACTTTAATGGGATAGAAGGTGCTATTATCGGTCCTATAATATTATGCTGTTTGCTAGCTGGTGCTAATATGTACACTCTGTTTATTGGAAAGAATAAAGATGATGAGACTGAAGAAAGTAACCCATTTTAATTTAATAAGATACTGCTGGGGAAATATGAACTCCTGTAAATACTCCTGGTTCTCTTTTCACTATTTTGTTTATACTTACGTATACACGTATCTCAATACAATATCAATCTCTGCCTTACCTGCAGTCTATTTAGCTGAGATGCAGTCAACTCCTGTTATATCAAGCTCAAGGGACCGCGATAATTACTTCGATATACCGATTAAATATATGCTATGACTGTTTGTGACCATATTTGTACACGAAATAAGCGGGTATTTCCATATATCAGTGTTCGATATAAAGGACGTGAGTTAACTGTATTCGTTACACTATACGTATACTATTCATAAATAATAGCTATAACTATCAGATAGGTTTTGAATAGATGTGACCAGTCCTTATGTCACGAAATAGAGATTTCGTAACACGTGCAGGGCCTGAGGATTATCACCGTCAAGAACGTCTAATTGAGGAGAAAAGGAAGATATTTCTAGCTAAGAAGGCTGGATTAATTCATCCAGCTCCGTCACTGAAAACATCAAACATTACACAACACACAAATTCTACTACTAAAACTAGACAACATAGTGATTCTTCTGAGAAATTACCATTTGCAAATGATGGTAGTTTTTTCGCGCAATTTCTACAAATGCAAACACCTCCATCACCAGAACCTATTCAACTCCTCCCTCCTACATCCCCTCTCCCCGAGACAAGATTCTCTCCTCCCGATCCGCACCCTCCTATAATTATCCCTCTCAAAGCCCCAACCCAGTCCAAGCCCCCTCTTCCTCCCTCTTCTCATACTGACATGCCATGTCCTCCACCTCCCCCTGTCAAACTCAAATTGACACCTGTCACACAACCTGACCAACTTCTACATGCTCCAACCTCTAAATTCTTTACAGATCAAACTGAATCAATTCCCTCCAAGAGAGAGGATAAAGTTTCTGAGTTTGAGTTAGCAGAGAGGATGGCTCGACAGCTCGCACTAGCTGAAGATAAAACTGTCAAAAAGTTCCAGAGCGAGCAGGACAAAGAAGGACCCCTCTACTTCCTCCGAGATTCTTCACACCCTGCTAACATATACTTTAGTCAGAAGCTGTTAGAGTATAGACATGATGACAAACCTACACCCTCAAATGAGTTCATTCCTCCTCCAACAGATTCTACTCCCAAACGGAAGTCCAGATGGTCAGATGAGAGTGACACCGTTGGTGTTAAGATCCCACCCTCTATCCTCTCTGCCCTCGAGTCCCCCAGCTCTAAGCTGTCAGCTGACCAGAAGCAGCAGCTTGAAGTACAGAAGGTCCTAGACAGAATAGCTGCTACCATGAGAGGTAACGGGAGGAGTAGAGGGAGAGGTGTTAAGAGGTTCACTGGTACTCGCTATGAGTATGACAGTGATGAGGAGAACGATTTTGGTACCTGGGAACATAAGAGGAGAGCTATGGAGATGGAGAAGACACGAGAAACAGCTGAGAACCTGACTGAACTAGCCCAAGGCAAGCACCATCTATCTGACTTCCTACCCGGAGACGAGTATCTCAGATTTATGACACAAGTACAGAGGGCAAGAGAGGGAGAAGACAAACCAGACATATCAGATTATAAAGATAACGAAATCAAACAGGATAATATCGGATATAAGATGTTACAAAGAGCTGGATGGCAAGAGGGACAAGGACTAGGAGCTCAGCAGCAAGGGATAGTAACCCCTGTTAATAAAGGAAGACATTGCCTTGATGCTACAGGAGTAGGAAGTGAAAAGTTAAGAGACGTAAAATCGGATGATGACGAGTTCTCTCTCTACAGGAAGAGAATGATGCTTGCATACAAATTCAGACCAAATCCTCTCAACAACCCAAGGAGACCATACTACGATTGAGATTAAACCTTTTAATAGATGTTGATCTGTTCAATACATCTCTGTGATTATATCTATTATTTATATAATGTAAGGATTTGTTTGCACTATAATTATTAATATATTAATTCTAGAATGGCTGAGTCTACCGCCGCTGAGATTACTCCACAGGCTAAGAGTGTAGTTGCTGATGAGAAGGAAGTTCCTTCCAAGCCTAGACCTATTCCTACCCTCGAGCAGGACCTTGAGCCTTCAATGGAGGAGCTACAGAGAGAGAGTTTGAAGAAGAAACAGCTACAGCTGACGGATGAAGTTAATGAGCTGCGTACTAGGCTGTTTCTGAAGGAAAAGGAATTGACTAGTGTTAAGACAGAACTAGGAATAACTCCATTCACTGAGATGAGAGATAATCTTAACTACAGTCTGCGATCTGTGAATGATAAATGGCAGCAGGTTAAGGAGTCAGAACGCTATAAGAAAACCGGAGAGACTCTCACCAAATGGAGAGAGAATGTCACTACCAGTGATACATACAAGAAAACCATGGATACTCTCTCTACATCCGGAGAGAAGGCTTCTAGCGGCATGCAAGTAGCTGGCAACAGAACAACTGATGCATTCAAGAAGGCTGGAGATGCTATTAAAGAAAATGAATCTCTCCAGAATGCTTGGGGTCGTGTCCGCAGTGCTACCATCAATTTCCGCGAGAACCTAACTAAACCAGGCAATACTGCTGAACAGCAACAGGGCGGGAGACCTGAACAGGAGGCTGTAGTACCTGATGAGCCCACTCAATAGCAGTCTATGTTTCCTTTATAGATTATCGCTACTGATTGCTTGAGTATTCTATATTTAAAGCCTAGATAGCTTGGATCAGCTTTTATTGTTTGTATGTTTTGTAGAAACTCGTTATTGGAATCTATAACCTTTCCAAACAAAGAATTCAGTAATTTAATATTCTTACTTGTATATAGCATTATTAAATAATGAGTGATAGTATCACGAGACTATACCCAACTGATAAGCTATTCGCCTTATCACATAGTAACAATAGTTATAGTGACCTATTGGATAGCTCATGTTACTACGTCATAACAGATTCACATATCCTCTCTCCTAAGTCAGAGCTAATCCTGTTCCTATATGAAGGTCTATTCTGGCAGTCTATTATACATTTCTACTATTCACTGCTTATACCAGAACACAGTGACTATATACGCTCTCTTATGAGTGTTGATTCTGTATTGTATATGATAAATAAGTTGAAACAGCCTCATCATAAACTTTCTGCTAAAGGAGAAGCTATTCTCCTAAATGCTCTCTCTTCTCATTTCAGCTTAAACGCACAGCCTGAGCTAACCAGGTCACTTCTACGTACCAGTAACAAGAAAATAGTATATCATAGCGGTATGGATCAGCTGTTATCAGATGGGGGAGATGGACTGGGTAGTAATTTGTATGGTAAAATGCTGACACATATTCGTAGTGAGTTAAGGGTATTAGTTATGTTAGAAGATAGTTATGGAACTGGAACCAGTGGATTGTATCCTAACTTGACTGAAGAGAATTTGAATGAAGATTTCAATACAAGTATAAGACATGGAGAGATATACCCCGCTAATTTAATACACATTAATAATGAGAATGAAAAGCTTTGTAAACTACTACCTTCTAGTAGTGAAGGGTTCTCATATGGAGGGTATATATGGCCGTCTGTAGAGCACTTCTATCAGTCAAGGAAATTCAGATGTCTAGACAGATTCTTGATTATGCAAACTAACGTTTCTGATCTTAGAAAGTTTGTTTATGAAGATAAGTTAGCGAAGAGTCTTACAAGAAAAAATTTCAAGGAAGAGAAGATTAGTATAATGTATGCTGGTCTAAAAATGAAATTTAATAATCACCCTGAAACAAAGCTCACTCTCCTTGGTACCAAAAATGCCTTTCTTATGTATAGTAACCAGGAAGAGATCTTCTGGGGGTGTGGTAAGGCAGAAAGGGGGAAGAACTATCTCGGTAAGATTCTAATGTTATTAAGGAAAGAGTTCAGATTTGAAGAACGAAAATCAGATACATCTAACTATCCAAGTCTGAATTTCCCTTTTAGAAATAATGTTCAATTTCCTAAAGAATATTTTGATTCTCTCTTACTCAAATCACTTCACCCGAATTCCAAATATTAGTCAAAGTCTATTTTTGTTACAGATTTATTGTATTAACAAATCGAGAGAAATCGATCAAGTTGATCATATTCCATCTCTATCAATATTCTTCTTTCACACTTATTAATGCGCGAATTCTATTCTATTATTCATACACATACATCTTTTTCGTAATAGTGGTTAATGAAGAACGATTCTACTAATTTATTGTAAGGTAAGATTGGCCGATCTTCTCTCTTTAGGCCTAATGGTATCAGCTTATTTAGTTAATAATAAGTTTTGCATAGTTTATGAGTGATATAAATGTTAGCTCTATTCAGGATCCGTGGGAGAGATGGGTTCTCAAGAAAGCGATTGAGAAACAGAGTGCTAAAATACAGAGAGACGGAGAATTAGAATTGTTAAGACATCAAGAACAACTTCGCTCTGAGAGTGACATTAGGCGAGAAGAGAGAAATAAACAAAGTTATTCAAAATGGTTATTAGATAAGAAACGGGTAAGTTGTATCAAGAAGGCAGCTGATAAAGAGAAATCAGAGAAAGTTGCTCTAACTGAAATTAAGAGAAAAGAGAAAATAATGGAAGAGAGAGCTAGAAGGAATTTCCGTGAGTGGAATACTGCAAAGAAGCGAGCTGAACAACAATCAGCTGCTATCACACAACAGGAATTAGACCAGGATAGACAGAGTAAGAAATTAGCTAAACTGAAGGCTGCAGAGGCTTATGAACAATGGCTAATTCAGCATCCACCAAGGATCCTGCCTAAACCTCCCTTTATCAACCCACAATCTTGGGATAATTCTGACTAAACACTTTTGTTATTACTTAATTTGTAATATTATTTATACTTAAATCAACTTATAACATCTGCAATAAACCATCAACAGCATATTAAGAAATATAATTCAAAGAATAATCTCGGGGAATCCTGTACATATGTATTAAAATCTGGGCACATTAATTTTGGTCACCCTATCTATTATTCTATTTATCTATGCCATATGTGGCATCCATCTGGTATACTAATTTTAGAACTGAATGAATGTAGCTACTTATTTCCAAGAGTATCAAGTTTATGTACTTAGTACTCCAGCAAGCTAATTGATAAGGAATAATTCTTAATAATTCATTTCTTGGTATCAGCATAGCTAATTAAGAGCTATATTTAGAACTATTAGTTCTAAATATAGCTCTTAATTAACCTAGTAGCTTGTGTAGGAGAAAAGTGTCCTATATAATAATATGTTATCGTTCTAGTTATTATACTTAACTTTCATTCACTAGTCTTATCGTATTTGTTTTTCCATCAGTTACTCTCCAAATTTCCGACTATACTATACTAATGCAAGTGTTTGCACAAACAACTGAACGTACACATGTAATCGATATTCGCAAGGAAACTCTTGTCTCTGAGCTTCTTGAGATAATCTCTCAGGAAACCTCTGTACCTGAAGACAAGCTCTCCCTCTCCTATATTGGCTCTCCTTTGGTCTCCGGTCCCCTGACAGACTATGGGATCACTCATGAGAGCAATATCCAGGTGTCTGGCAGGATCCCGGGTGGAAAGGTCCATGGCTCACTAGCACGAGCAGGTAAGGTAAAGAATGTAACACCAAAGGTCGAGAAGCAGGATAAGAAGAAGGCCAAGACTGGACGCGCTAAACGCCGTGAACAGTATAAGCGCCGGTTCCAACAGCAGGTGACTGGACGAGGTGGACGTCCTAAGGGTCCTAACTCAAACTCAGCTAGTTAGGAGAATTGTTGTTTGTTGTTATTAATATGCTTGGGACAGTAGATACAGATTATATTGTAGTTCATGAATCTTCTTAGTTAGTTCTTAGTCTGTAATATCAAGTATTATTAATTAATAATATTATTTAGTTATATATTTACCATTCAAATCTAATTGAAGTAACTCAGATCCCATTGTAGTATAGAGTATGCTCATTTCGTTTTGAGTGTCTTGAATGTGAATTTAGTGCAATATTCTATTAGGAAACCTCTTCAGACAGGTTAAAGGGACGCAAGGAAATTTGAATGAATTTCAGTACAAAAAGCAATAGAAAATGAAAGAATTTCAGTTTAGAAGGTTACTAAAGCAATGAAACATGAATAAAGAAAAATTGAATTCAACAAGCTCATAACACAAAAGCACAATCAGCCTGCTTCCTGTACACTAACCCTTTTCGTGTACAATTAACCTCTTTCGTGTAGTGGTTGAATGTATTTGGGCAATTAACAAACATAATTACATATTTCCCTAAAAATAAACAAATATTCACAATATGTTATTTACAATATCAAATTCGGACTCAGCACACTCGATTTCTCCCGTATAACCCTTGAAGTATCGATCTACCACAATTATTAAAATAGTTTTTGTTGGAAACTGCTAGAAACTGCTAGAAACTGCTGGAAACTGCTGGAAACTGCTAGAAACTGCTGGAAACTGCTGGAAACTGCTAGAAACTGCTAGAAACTGCTGGAAACTGCTGGAAACTGCTAGAAACTGCTGGAAACTGCTAGAAACTGCTGGAAACTGCTAGAAACTGCTGGAAACTGCTAGAAACTGCTGGAAACTGTTGGAAACTGCTGGAAACTGCTAGAAACTGCTAGAAACTGCTGGAAACTGCTAGAAACTGCTGGAAACTGTTGGAAACTGCTAGAAACTGCTGGAAACTGTTGGAAACTGCTGGAAACTGCTAGAAACTGTTGGAAACGGCTAGAAACTGCTGGAAACTGTTGGAAACTGCTAGAAACTGCTAGAAACTGCTGGAAACTGTTGGAAACTGCTGGAAACTGTTGGAAACTGCTGGAAACTGTTGGAAACGGCTAGAAACTGCTGGAAACTGTTGGAAACTGCTGGAAACTGTTGGAAACTGCTAGAAACTGCTAGAAACTGCTAGAAACTGCTGGAAACTGCTGGAAACTGTTGGAAACTGCTGGAAACTGTTGAAAACTGCTGGAAACTGCTAGAAACTGCTGGAAACTGTTGGAAACGGCTAGAAACTGCTGGAAACTGTTGGAAACTGCTGAAAACTGCTAGAAACTGCTGGAAACTGTTGGAAACTGCTAGAAACTGCTGGAAACTGTTGGAAACTGCTAGAAACTGCTGGAAACTGCTGGAAACTGCTAGAAACTGTTGGAAACTGCTAGAAACTGCTGGAAACTGTTGGAAACTGCTAGAAACTGCTGGAAACTGTTGGAAACTGCTGGAAACTGTTGGAAACGGCTAGAAACTGCTGGAAACTGCTAGAAACTGCTGGAAACTGTTGGAAACTGCTAGAAACTGTTGGAAACTGCTGGAAACTGCTGGAAACTGCTGGAAACTGTTGGAAACTGCTGGAAACTGTTGGAAACTGCTAGAAACTGCTGGAAACTGTTGGAAACTGCTAGAAACTGCTGGAAACTGCTGGAAACTGTTAGAAACTGCTGGAAACTGTTGGAAACTGCTGGAAACTGTTGGAAACGGCTAGAAACTGCTGGAAACTGTTGGAAACTGCTAGAAACTGCTGGAAACTGTTGGAAACTGCTAGAAACTGCTGGAAACTGTTGGAAACTGCTAGAAACTGTTGGAAACGGCTAGAAACTGCTGGAAACTGCTGGAAACTGTTGGAAACGGCTAGAAACTGCTAGAAACTGCTGGAAACTGTTGGAAACTGCTGGAAACTGTTGGAAACTGCTAGAAACTGCTGGAAACTGTTGGAAACTGCTAGAAACTGCTGGAAACTGCTGGAAACTGCTAGAAACTGCTGGAAACTGTTGGAAACTGCTGGAAACTGTTGGAAACGGCTAGAAACTGCTGGAAACTGTTGGAAACTGCTAGAAACTGCTGGAAACTGTTGGAAACTGCTAGAAACTGCTGGAAACTGTTGGAAACTGCTAGAAACTGTTGGAAACGGCTAGAAACTGCTGGAAACTGCTGGAAACTGTTGGAAACGGCTAGAAACTGCTGGAAACTGTTGGAAACGGCTAGAAACTGCTGGAAACTGTTGGAAACGGCTAGAAACTGTTGGAAACTGCTAGAAACTGCTGGAAACTGTTGGAAACTGCTGAAAACTGCTAGAAACTGCTGGAAACTGTTGGAAACTGCTAGAAACTGCTGGAAACTGTTGGAAACTGCTAGAAACTGCTGGAAACTGTTGGAAACTGCTAGAAACTGCTGGAAACTGCTGCTGGAAACTGCTGGAAACTGTGGAAACTGCTGGAAACTGTTGGAAACTGCTGGAAACTGTTGGAAACTGCTAGAAACTGCTGGAAACTGTTGGAAACTGCTGGAAACTGTTGGAAACTGTTGGAAACTGTGGAAACTGCTGGAAACTGTTAGAAACTGCTGGAAACTGTTGGAAACTGCTGGAAACTGTTGGAAACGGCTAGAAACTGCTGGAAACTGTTGGAAACTGCTAGAAACTGCTGGAAACTGTTGGAAACTGCTAGAAACTGCTGGAAACTGTTGGAAACGGCTGGAAACTGTTGGAAACGGCTAGAAACTGCTGGAAACTGCTGGAAACTGTTGGAAACGGCTAGAAACTGCTGGAAACTGTTGGAAACTGCTAGAAACGGCTGGAAACTTTAATACATGTATTCGTATACAATTAACCTCTTTCGTATACAATTAACCTCTTTCGTGTACAATTATTATTTATAATTTTTTCTTTCTTATATTTCGTATTCATTTAATTCTTCTTTCTCTATACTTCTTGTATTTGATTCTAACTTTGATTTTCAATTTTATTCATTCTTTTAATTCAATTACACTTGCCTATTTAACTTGTTTGCTCGAGGTTTACAGTAGAAAACCAATCAATGATTCTATGAAATGAGTCAAATGACTGTAGATTTCGTATAATATAATCTCTATAAGATTTCTAGTTGTTAAGATTGGTTAGGCTTAATACGGAATGAATCATAAAGATAATACGCTAAGCCATTTAAGGACAGCAGTACAAGACTACGTCTATAAACACATGTATGTTTCTGCTACTTTCTGGGCAGATAAAGCTGTCAGTTTGAGTAGAGATTCTCCAGAGGATGTATATCACTTTATTCAGTGTTTGTTACATTCAGGGGAGTATCAGAGAGTTGTACACCTCTTATCTACTGGAAAATGGAGTGCACTAGGCAAGAAACATCTTGTGTTTGTATATCTGACTGCTAGAGCTCATGCTAGTTGTAATCACTGGAGTGAGGTAAGCTGAATTGTTATTAAATGATGTAATATGATTTTTCAATTATTTTAGGTTATCGCATTGCTTGAGCCTGCGGTTGAAGATGAATTCCCTCCTAACGTTTATCCTAACACTGCTCCGTGGATCGGCTGTCCCTTGGGAGATCTCCGTTCTGAGTGCCATCTCATTTATGGGATATCTCTGGAGAAGACAGAGAATTATGATAGTGCAGTTGAGCACTATAGGAAAGCTCTGCAGTACAATCCGCTATGTTATGAAGCCCTGGAGAATTTGAATAGATACGAAACTAGCATTGAGAGGAAGGCGAGTAAATGTATTTCATTTTAAATTAACTAACCTGCGTACATGCGTATGGTCATTTACTATATACTTTATCATATTGTACCTAGGCAGACGTAGAGAAGACTCTCAAACCTTATCTACAAAAGCTACCTACTAAAGATCTAAGAGATTTGGTGCACACTGTCCTCCTCAGCCAAATACACACCCCCACTGCGGATACTCCTCCCGCTAAGTACCCTGGGTTGAGTGAGAATGCAGATTTCCTGGTAGTAAAGGCAGAACGACTGACTAACCTATACGAGTTTGAAGAATCTTATCGTATTACTACTCGAATATTACAAGACGATCTCTTTCACTCTCGAGCTCTGCTCATGCATCTGGCTACTTCAGTTCAACTGAAGAAGAAGGCAGAATTGTACCGTATGGGACACCGTCTAGTAGTGGCGTGTCCTGACTCTCCTCTTTCATGGTACGCTGCTGGGTGCTACTACTACTGTGTGGGGAAACAAGAGGAGGCTAGGAGAATGTTCAATAAGTCCACTTCTCTGGACAAGCAGTTTGGACAGGCACTACTGGCCTGTGGACAATCTCTAGCTATGGAAGGAGAGAGAGATCACGCTATTGCAGTATACTCTATTGCAGCTACTGTAATGAAAGGTTGTCATCTCCCAAAGATGTACATTGGCTTGGAATACATGCTGACTGGTAACTATAACTATGCAGCAAATTCTCTAGAGCAAGCTAAACTAATAGCTCCATATGATCCTGTATTATTACAAGAGATAGGAGTATTGTACTATCACACAGGTATGTCATATACATAGTTATTCTACATACGTAGATATATATTTAATAAGCTCTACAGGTAACTATATACTGGCTGAAAAGTTCTTTCGTATGTCTCTGAACAGATCTCCTCTTGAGAATGGAGATCAGTGTAGCCCTGAGTGGGAGGTTATCCTCTTCAATTTAGGACAGACGTACAGAAAATTGGGTGCATACGAACAGGCATTACAGTTCTATAAGAGAGCTCTACATCTCAAACCAGACACACCCTCAACAATGAGCTCAATAGCTCACGTACATTTGTTACTAGAGGAATATGAAAAAGCAATTTTCCTTTGTGAGAGTGTTTTGAATCATAACAGTAACGACCAGTTTACCTGTCTAATGTTGAACTATGCTATAGAAGAACTGCAACATCAACGATTACCATTTTTAACCCTACCTACTCCCGAGTATGTAGATTGTATTGATAAAGCTACTAGCTTAAATGCTTCCGCTGAAATAAGTTCAGATATACTCAATTGCTCTTAATTCACACTTTTAAAATGCTGAATAATTTAGAACTTGCTCGCTAGCAATTATCGTAGTTAATTATTCAAATCACTTATATACCTTAGTTATACAATCATTGGTGGTTCTACCCCACACAGTTATTCCTAATGTCATATAATACTCGCACACGCGTACTACAAATATCAATTATTATGCACACAGTGAACCACGCATAAAATACAGGTATAGTTGACTTCATAAAGTTCTGTTTATATCTCTATCCCTATTGGTTTGTATAAATAGTAGAAAGTTGTAATTGCATTTATGTTCAGAAGTTTTAGTGTATAGCTTTGTGAATTAATTGTTAGGAAGATGGCCGGAACGGTGGACTATAACGTGATTAATGTGACGAATGCTCCCGCTAGCGGGCTTGGGAGAAGTGAGTATCTGGGTTGGATTAACAGCTCACTTGACCTGCAGCTTAAAAAAGTAGAAGAGATGTGTACCGGAGCTGCTTACTGTCAGTTCTTTGACATTATGTTTCCAGGAGCTATAAATTTAAAGAAAATAAAGTTTACCACAAAACAAGAATATGAGTACATTAACAACTTCAAAATACTGCAAGGATCTTTCAGTCAACTCAAAGTAGAGAAAACTATACCAATCGAAAAGATTGTAAAGGGAAAGTTTCAAGATAATTTTGAATTCTTGCAGTGGTTTAAAGAGTTCTACAATCGTAACTACGATCCTGACCGCTCCCAAAATGAATATGACCCAGTCAAAGTCCGTGAAGCAGCAGGAAAGAAGGGAGGAGTTAGCACTAGAGTCCCTAGTACAACACCTAAGTCGTCAATACAACAAGCATCGCCTGCACCAAGAGCTAAACCTCCGACGACGAAAATAGCAGCTAAAAAGACCCCAGAACCTGCAGGTCCGAAAAAAGAAAGAGTATCTGCTAGCTCACGTCCTGAGTCCGTGAACTCTGAACTTGAGAAGCGATTAGAAGATGCTCAGATGATTATCGCAGAGACAGACCAGAAGCTAAAGGAATATGAAATATTTGCTGAGAATGCTACTTTAGATCTAGAACAATGCACTAAAGAGAGAGATTTCTACTTTTCAAAGCTCAGAAAAATCGAAGTAATTGTTCAAGAGAGCTACCAACAAGGTGACTCGGTGTTAGAAAGTATTCAAGTTATTCTCTATGAGACTGAAGAGGGGTTTACACTCCCCCCAGAAGAAGAACCTCAACCTGGATTCGATAGCCAGCTTGAAGACGTAGATGGACCAGTAGGAAACTTAGCGCAAGATGAAACATCTGAAACTTATTAGTTTGCGCTTGTTAGCACTAGGTACTATGTAACATGTATAAGTAAATCTGGATACCAAACTTTGAAGGTTACCAATTCAGTTTGCTAGTATTTTGCACACAAGTCCTATAATAGTGTATTATTAATATTATTATTATTATTATTATTATTATTAGACTCTATTCATGTTGTACTAATTTATTGAGCTGCCTGGAACCAATGTATATTTACCATTATTTGTTTGTACACTATTATAAAGGATCCCAATATAGATACAGTGGATGCTGGTTATAATCACGATTTCTGGAAAACAGTTCTCATGTATTCCTGTAGATATTTTGTCGGTGATAAAAACATGTATTGCTACTCCCAAGGGGGTTCTTTGAACTGGTATCCACCGTATAAATACATGAGCTTAGCTAGCATTGAGGCAGGTGAGGCAATTGCCTCTCCATATCTTTCTATTAGCAAATATTAATCCCTGCCTCCTCTCGGCCCTCTCTAGGATATCTAGTTACTCCCCAGAAAAATACGAGAAATTGATATAATATATGCGAGCTAATATTGTGATATAATGGTAAAACAGTATTCTATTATTCTAGTCGTTTAATTCATAGATAAGGTCATTTGATAGTGTAAGTCGGTTCTTTTCTTTCGAGCAACTGCTTTCATTATTATAGGTTACTGGTCCATCTTTCAGGATATTTTCTCCTTGTATATTCACATCATCTGTAGATGATGGAGGTATATCTTCTTGTTCTATTGCATCAGTATTTATCGCTTCATTTGTATGTGATATGTTAGCCATAGTCTTCATGTTTAACTCAACTACCAATTGTTGATCATCCTTGCTAACTCTTATATCAGCTGGAGTAGAGGAGTTCTCCTCGCTCCAAGGCTCTCCAAACTGCTCTATTTCTCTCAGTATAATATTCTCTGTTAGGAAGTTCTTCTCCAGAAACTTACCTCTTCCACAACATATCCTAAAAGTGTCATACATCTTATTTCCACCGCCCAGTTTATCTACTTTCAGAACAATCCCATTTGCACTAGGTCTGCACTCAGATGTACTAGCATTGATAGAACATTCTGTAGGGAATCTAATCTCTATCTGATAGATACACGAATTTGTTTCAAAACCCACCTCGGCACTGTTTGATCTGAAAAAAGTAGAAATAGAATCAATTCTAAAATCAGGAGCTGTGAAACTGAAATAGAACTGTTTGAATGTCTGCCTATACTCGTAAGGAGGAAGTTCAGTAGCAGTCGGTTTCATTTCGCTTGCTTCAATAGGTGGTAGGGTTTTATTGATCATTAAGTCACTAGGAAGTTCTGTCTTTGGTTCAACTTTAAATTCAGACTCATCGGTATCATCAGACATGACGTCATCAGAATCGTACTTACTCTGCATCACATTCTCACTCAGTTTAAGAGGGACAGAATTGGTCTCTTCGTTATCTATAACTGGAGGTTCTTCCTGGGGCGTGTCCTCACATGGAATTGTAGCTGGTATTTCCCTAGGAGGGAGGGTAATAGGAGGTTTGTGTATGATAGGAAGGACAAGTTCAAGTTCCCTCACATCTCGTATAAACTTAGCTTTAGCGTCTTTACCACTAATTTGATAAGAGAGTTGAATTTCTAACGAATATTTAGGATCTTTATGGAGTAATATAACTTTCTTATTTTGTATGTCTAACTCTAAATCTTTGATAGTATCTAACTTAGGAAGCATGATGGTAATTACGATCTCTTTCGGTTCTCCTTTCGTCTGGAGATGATCTACTGTATAATCCTGCATATCAAAGTAGCCTCTGTATTTCAGTGTGTGTTTGGGAAGGGTAGGGTCTCGAGGTGGTTTAGGGGGCTCTATTGGTTTAGTACTGAGGAGCTTTTGAATTGGATCTGATTTGACTTTCTTATCAAACTCTTCTTTCGCTTTTTCATTTGATTTCCGTATCACACTTGTACTGGGTGCACCTTTGTAAGTTATTTTAGGATATTTTAGAGGTTTTCTCTCTAAGTTAACATTGAATTTATTCTCAATTCCATCTAGTGCTGTAGTTACCATTATCTCTTTGAATTTAGGATTATCCTCTGCTTGTTTGTATGTCTCAGGATTAAATATACAATCGTATATTGTACATTTTTGTTTCTTAGCGTCTAGCGGGCCTTCTCTACCTGGCACCAGTGAGTAGGGGATCGACCATTTCTTGCCTGCTTGTCCACTTGGTAGGATCTCAAGTGGACCAGGGGTTGCTGTTTTAATTTCTGGGTTTGTCGCTATATTTATAAATATCTTCATTCCTCCATCTTTGAGTCTAGTCTTAACAACAAAACCTGGAGTAGGATTTAGGAATTTAACATTATACCCTCTCTCCCGCTCCAGCTGAGTTATCTCCTCTTCGTAACGTTTCCTGTTTTCAGGATCTGATATCTCATTTGCATATTCTACAAGGAGATTACGAAATTCTTCTTTCTTGAGGGCATCACCTAACTTTTTAGCTTCATCACTTGTTATTTCGAACTCTTCTTTCTCAGACATGACACCTTAACTACTTTTTATAATTAATTACTAATTTAATTATCATCCGTAGATATATTAATATTCTATTGTTGTGGTTAGCCTGTAATGGATATTTTTAATAATTGTGCGGGATAGACAATCAAATTTGGTTAAAATTGAATCTTAGAAATTCAAACTCAATGGAGTACCACCGTAATTGAAACACGAACGATCAGATCTATTCAGTACAGGTATTGTATATAATTTTCAATTGGGTGATTGCTGCTATAAAGTGCAGCTGATTAGTATATATTAAATGGCTATCCTGTGACTTCTACACAACTAATCTCTGATTCACGATATCTCAATTCCAACGAAAATGATAACGAGGTTGTTGAAAACAACTTTAGCAAAATATTGCAAGCTAAACTCTTTCCATACTCGTCTCCAAGCTTATAGACCTTCTTCTACTGAGTCATTGAAACGGACTCCCCTTTATAACTTCCATATTTCCCATGGAGGAAAAATGGTTCCATTCGCTGGTTACTCAATGCCAGTACAATATAAGCTAAGCATTTCTGATTCTGTACGACAAACCAGAAATAATGTATCGTTATTCGACGTATCTCATATGTTACAATTCCTCGTGACAGGACCGAATGCTACTGATTTTATGGAACGAGTTGTAGTTGGAGACATCCATGGCCTAAAGCCAGGTCAGAGCACGCTGAGTCTCATCACTAACGAGACAGGGGGGATAATAGACGATTGTATTATCAATAAAACTAAGGAAGGATATATCTATGTGGTTTCTAATGCAGGAAATGCTGAGAAAGACTCGAAACATTTGATGAAACAATTAGAATTATTTTCACCAAAAGGAGTGGATATAGAATTCCAGACAGAAAGATCACTAATAGCTCTTCAAGGGCCTAAAATGCCGATCATTATGCAAGCTGGACTAATTGATAGATTGGAAAATTTACATTTTATGAATAGCGTATATACGTCACTGTTCGGTATCCAGGGGTGTAGGATAAGTCGATGTGGTTATACGGGAGAAGACGGCGTGGAGATATCTGTACCATCTGAAAGAGTGATAGAACTAGTTGAGAGACTATTGTCCCAACCTATACCCCAGTCAATTGGAGGAGGGATGGAACTCGCTGGTTTGGGTGCGCGAGATACGTTACGATTAGAAGCAGGTCTCTGTCTATATGGTAACGATATTGGGGAGGAGATCAGTCCTGTGGAAGCGGGTCTCACATGGTGCATTGGGAAACGAAGAAGAAAGGAAGGAGGGTTTATTGGTGCAGACGTAATTATCCCTCAAATTCCAGGGAAAACAGAGAAAGTAAGAGTAGGCCTAATTTCCACCGGGCCCCCTGCTCGTGCGGGAACTAAAGTACTGAATTCAGAGGGTGAAGAGGCGGGGGAGGTAACCTCCGGAGGCCCGTCGCCTACATTAAGGAAGAACATAGCCATGGCGTACATACCTAGATCTCTTTCTAAAGTAGGAACTATATTGTCACTACGAATAAGGAAGAATATTAATCAGGCTACAGTCACTAAGATGCCATTCACACCAAGTCGTTACTATACTAAGCCAAAATCTATATAATTCATTTTTAGAAATCTGTATTCACTTAATAATCATTTGTATTATATACTCAAACACGTATATCATGCTTTCGAATAAACAAATACAGTCCATCACTCAGACTTTTCCTTTCTAGAAATTCCCCAGGAAAGCATGTAGATATATTTCCTCGTAGTACACACGAATACTGACGGAGTTATTCTTAGAATCTTAGAAACATGATCCATTTCTTTCCCATCTCTAAGCTTGATTACCTTAGGTTCTAACATATCGTATGCGAGATTGTACAACACAGCACATCCCTTACAACCAACTACCAATTGGTTCTCAGTTAATAAGCACATAGATCTAGGCATCGTATCTGGTTCAACCTTCTTAACTAATTCCCCATTCACTCTATCTCTCATCCTCACTATTCTATCTAGTGATAGCGATATTATAAGAACCTTGCTAGTGAGTACTGATATTATTTTATGATTCGTCTCTTGAAAACTCCTGACACACGTCCCGGTCTCTAGATCCCATCTGCATACCATCCCATTCTTACAACCTGTAGTGCATGCTAGTAAACATGCATTATCAATAGAGATACATGTTATATACCCAGGGTGTCTCAGTAGAGTATATAACTCTGTCATTCTGTCTACTCTGTAGACACGGAGAGCACACTCGAAATTTGACACTACAACTCTATTATGTGCATACTCCAGATGTGTAGTCATATTATCACTAATCTTAATCATCTGTAGAAGAGAGGGATTAGCAATTGATATCTTAATGATGTGTCCATCTACTGTGCCACAAATTATAAGGTTATGTGGACGTAGTATAATCTGTATACAGGTAATACCAGCTGATGTAGGCTGTATTTGGAAAGTTGATCTGTTCGAGTAAATATCCCACAAAGAAACTAGTCCGTTATGGAAACCAGCAGCTAACCATGACTCATTACACTGAATGCACCATAGAATAGGCGCATTAGGATCTACTAGTTGGACTCGCTTTGGTCTCTCTGGGAGTGTTGCTCTCAAGGCTTCTAAATGAGGAGATAGAAAGCTGAAATGTTTAGGAAACTCGTATCCCTTGATAGTAGCAGTCTTCTCACTCCTACTGGAGTCAGTGGACTCATCGCTAACACCCTCAGTCTGTTGGTCTAGGTCTGACGAGTCCACAGGAGTAACTCGTGATAAATGTATCTGTTTGTGTTGATTAATAGAAAAGCTATTCTGTTTCGCGGAAATACTCCATAACTGTACCTGGGTGTCTCTCAGTTTAGTAGCTATTATGTTATTATTATTAGAAACCACATATTCAATGGGTTGTATTACGTTACTACCATCATATAATGTACCCAACAGCTGGCAAGTGATATTAGCATTATGTAGGTCTGAATTACTGGGCATTCCTTTACATAATGTTAGCCTGAAAACTAACTGATTACTCATGACTAGTATGAATGAGATAGAGAGGAGGGTTCCTACTGTCATGAGGAGAACGTCTACTCCGAACTCTGGGGGTTTGAGATATCTATCGTTAGGGTGATGTCCGTTGTCACTTGGGGATACTTCCAAACTCCCTACGGCCCTGAGGTAAATGGGAGGGAGGAGAGTGATATACTTACCTGTCAAACTCATGTCATAATAGGAGAACAAGTTAGGCACATGATACTTTATCAATTCTGTCCAACAAGGATAAGCACCACATAGAGCAATACCAGAATCATTAGAAATCTGTAGAGTTAGAGAAGAGTCTCTATCATACACGTACTGACTGTCTGATATTATATTCTCATGGAGCTCTTTGAAGTATGGGTTGTTCTGTGGAGGAATAATATCTTTAACAAGTTTATCAGGCGCTGAATCGTCTGACCCGATTATAGAGTAGATAGAATTTTTAATATTTTCTGGGTTATCAATTCCTAATGCTTTACTGAGTGTTTGGAAGAAGCCATGACTAGTAATCAACCACCAAGCTAGGAACACACAGAGAAGTATTGAAAATAGTGTGTGTAGAATTCTCATTTCTTCCAGTTTATGAATTATCTTTAAAAAGAGTGAATTGAAGTTTGGATCAGCTGTTCTCGTATCTTCTATAGAGTGTCTAGAATGTGTAACTGTAGTATGTCTCATGTCAGACAATTCTAGCCTCTTAAGGTCTATTGAGAGTATTGGGAGAAAAAATGCCATAGTAAGGAAGAAATTATTGACAAGACCTAGAATCGAGATTAGGCAGAACTCCTGAATAGAAGGATTGAAAGTGAGGTAAGCAACCATGAGTAGCGAGATCTGTGTAACCATAGATCGTGTGATAGCCACACCCTGTAGTCCGAGGCCCTTTGCTATCCTTAGGGGTGTATCTAGCTCTCTCGGAGTTGAAATTACAGATTTCGTAATCAACAGGATATTCTCTAGCCCGATAACTACGATAATGAAAGGCACAACATCTCTGCCATCTAGCGTAGCTCTCAATCCGAATAAAATACAAACTCCCACTGATATGCAAACTGAACCGAACAATGTTAGAACTGCAACAAACGCTAATCCCACACGGGACTTGACTTCTTCTATTTTACTCACGGATATTGAGATGTATAGGAATACAATTGAGTATAGAAATATTAGCGGAAATAGTTCAACTAGTTCTTCATCTTGTGGATAGAATATCTGCAACCATTCTGTCTGTTTAGCATTGCTTCCTAGGTTTCTATGTAATATATTAATAAACTCAGTCTGTAGTGTTTGTATCTGCTGTGAAGATGTGTTTAGAAATAAAGTGAGAGAGAATGTTAACTGACCAGATGTATCCACCTTTCCTAACCCTAGTAGCGATGACCAGTGTGTCCAGAATCCACCGAATAGCAGCTCTTTCACTGAAGAGTACGGGTTCCTTAACTGACTGTCATTAGACAGAGATTGAGGAGCAAATGACTCTAACGATTTGCTAGGTTTTTCGTGGAATACATTGAGTATTAGTGGAAGTGGAGACAGGGTTAGGCACTTGGGGTTAGAATAAGTAGCATGGTCTAGAAAGCTGGAATCAACTCGTAAGCAAATATCTTGTAGATTACTCTCTTGAAACTCCTCAAAACTTGCATTTATAACTTCTAGCAATTGTTCAGATATTTTCTGTACACTTCTTAGTATATTTCCTATCGGCTGTCTATACGGAGGCAGAGATACTACAATCTGTTGAACTGACATAGCGGGAGGCCCATAGAACCAGGAGGGAGGCATCTCAATACACTGATCTGGATGTAAAATGCATTGGAAATAAGAACCGGAAATAGATGGCTCGTCAGTAGTTGCTGCTGGACTTAAACCAATATACTCTACGTTAGAGGACCAGTAACGAGGACTGATAGTTAGTTTGTCAAACAGAGACCACATAAGTATAGGTGATGTGAAGGTAGCTATCGCTACACACAGAAGGAAAAGTAATGTCTTTGGGTAATGTGACACTATTAATCCATGCTGATAGTATAGCAAAGATAAGCTCTGCTTTATTCCCATATGGGTTATCATTTATATTTCTAAGTATGTGATGGA
Organism: Oopsacas minuta; assembly: GCA_024704765.1. Taxonomy (NCBI): domain Eukaryota; kingdom Metazoa; phylum Porifera; class Hexactinellida; order Lyssacinosida; family Leucopsacidae; genus Oopsacas; species Oopsacas minuta. The sequence goes on along the minus strand of JAKMXF010000354.1, from coordinate 797,253 downwards.
TACAAATAATCTTATATAGTTTTTATATCATTTACATTGAAAGTAGTTTGGTTAAGATTGTGGGCGAAGGTTATTAATTCTCACAGTAGCAATCTAGTCAGGTTATCTTACATTAGAAATGTTACCTAATTGATATATAACTTCCTGAAAGATGTCTTACAAAGCTATAATCCTTATTGGAGGTCAACAGCATCAACATGGTAGTATATTCCGTCCCCTCTCTCTTGATTTACCTACCCCTCTCTTCCCGGTAGCAGGACGTCCTCTGGTACAACATCAAATAGAGGTGTGTTTGAAGGTGCAAGCTATAACTGAGGTACTGCTAATAGGCTGTTATAATCGTGGGGACACATTGGACCAGTTTATAACCAGTCTCCAAGGGAAGTACCCATTCAAGGTCCGCTACCTCCAGGAGTACAACCCAATGGGGTTAGGCACTGGAGGGGGACTTTACCACTTCAGAGACCAAATCCTAGCAACGGATCCTAGAGGAATGTTCGTATTCAATTGCGATGTGTGTTGTGATTTCCCTTTACGTGACATGATAGAATTCTATGAATCTAAACCTAATTCTCATGTCATCCTTGGTACTACTGTAAATGAAAAGCAGTCACATCACTACGGTTGTATCGTGACAGATCCCTCCCATCAGGTTAGTGTTATCTAATATGCTGTACTGTAATAATAAGTATTACATCATAGGTTAGACATTATGTAGAGAAGCCAGAGACATTTGTATCTAATCTTATTAACGCTGGTATATACCTGCTAAGCCCAGCTGATTTCTTCTCACACATAAGATCTGTATACAACATACGAGCTATGCACACGATAGAGTATATGAACAATGGGGATAGTACTATGGATGAAGTTACTCATGTAGAGTCTATTAGCTTAGAACATGATTTCCTAGCTAAGATAGCAGGGTCAGCTCGTCTGTATGTTATGGAGTTGTCACGTGACAGATTCTGGAGTCAGATAAAGACAGCTGGTTGTGCTATATACGCCAGTAGATTCTATCTATATACTTATCGTGTGTCATATCCGGAAATGCTATCTCCAAACTCTAGTGATACACTACAATCTGATTCAAATATGGGTCCCTGTATCACTGGAAACGTATGGATACACTCTAGTGCGAAAGTTGATACCTCTGCTCACCTAGGTCCTAATGTCAGCATAGGAGCTAATGTGGTTATAGCCTCGGGGGTGAGGGTAAGGGAGAGCATCGTGTTAGACGGAGCTCGTCTAGAGCGTCACTCATGTGTGCTATACTCAGTAGTAGGGTGGAACTGTCGTGTGGGAGCGTGGTCTCGTGTTGAGGGTATGCCAAACGATCCAGATGCTGATGACCCACATGCACGTCCTAATGCAGATGCACTGTTTGATTCAGAGGGGAGACTTCTCCCTTCTAGCACCATCCTAGGTCAGGGTGTCTCTCTCGCCCCTGAGAAGATGCTACTCAATTGTATTGTCCTACCACACAAATCTCTATCTGCTACATACAAACATCAAATTATATTATAAATTTAATATTTCTATGTTTTGTCATTCAGGTTTTGAGCTGATTTTTGAATATTAAGCAAATGTATTTGAATTAAAGTTTATAGCTTATATACTGTCTGGTAAGATACTATGAAAGTTAGAAGTAAGCTTCGTGGGGGAAGACATGTACGAGGCAAGAGATTCTCAACTCGAATTATCTCTCAAAACAAAACAAAATCAATAAAGAAGAAGAACACAGCAAAGAAATCTCCTTTCTACTGCTTCTGTAGATCTAGAAGTAAGGATACTGAGTTTATGATACAATGTGATGGATGTGACATATGGTATCACGGCAGGTAATTTGTATAAATTTAATAGCTAATGCAAAAGATAAGTACAATAATAATAATAATAATAATATTAATATATTACTCATTATAGTTGCGTGGAGTTGAGAGAAGAAGAAACAGATATTATTGACAAATTTTTTTGCCCTCCTTGTAGAACAGATCATGGCTCTATAATACGTAAGTTAGCTAGTCGTTACAATTATGAGAATATTCTCTCTGTTATCTTGACCTACAACTACCCAGTCATTCTTTACAGCACACACTCCAGTTAAATTAGATGTTTCCGCAATTCCTATGTCAAAGGATTTTCTATTTAGCTCAGTGCCATCTGCCGCGTTTACTACTAATATTCCGTTAGCTTCCGTCCGTATAATGTTACCGACTTCATCTATACAGAAGTGATTAGAATCTGTAATGGAAATATTTAGATAATTGTATTTAACTTGTAGAGATTTATCAGGTTCTTCAAACCAAAATATATCATTCTCTACCATTATGTAAATCTTCCCTTCTCTGATTTTGATATCAATCGGTGAGCATGAGTCTTTGATATTCAGATTGTATCCACATATGAATTCGAGATCAGTATTCAATACAGTTAGATTCTTTGCTAATTTATCAAGAACGAAGAGTTCTTCCTTCTCACTAAAAGTTATAGCGATCGGAGATTTAAAGTCAATAATCTTGTTTGTTTTCCTTTCAAATTTACCATTTATACGGTTGAACTTTGTAATACAGTTTAATTTTAAATCTGACACATAGAGGCCCCCTTTAAGTATAGCAATACTGTGTGGAGTTACCATTTCGCTAGACCATAGCCCCAGCTCTCCAATATACTCTCCTTCCATGGTGTACTCTCTGATACAACTATTACTTGGGTCTGAATAATAAATATGATTAGAACAGTGATCTATCGCAATATTCTCTGGCATGCTCTTCCATCCTTTAATACGTGATTCTGGGATAGCAATAAGTTCTTTAACGGAGACTATTAATTTGGTTTGTTCTAGTTTTGCTAATATTCCTTCCCTTTCAAAAGAGAAAGCAATAAATGGAGCCCTAGGTTGTTGATCCATATGTGTTTTCATACTTCTACTCAGAGTTTCAACGTGACATTTGTGTAAGCAAGCAATAGAATTGCGCTTCGTTTCCAATTCTAAATATTTTTGTAGAAATTTGGAATATTCTACTCCTCGTAACTGCCATTCACTTTCTAGTATATTGAATCGTTCTCTTTGCTCTGCAAGTTCTTTAAGAGAGTCTTTTCGAATCTGTTCTAATTTAGCGATCAATAAATCGATTTCTGTATTTATCTTTATTTCTATTTCTTGAAAAATTTCTTCTTCACTGTTTTCATAACAACATTCATTGATACCTGCCCCTCCCACTGAAATATTATTAATCTTAATACTGCCTTGTTTTCGTCTGTATAATTCATCCATTTGATTATTTCCTTTGGTGAGTTATACTTTGTGATCATCTTATATATTTAGAATTCTGCTTATACAACCACTTACAGGTCATTCAAGGGACGGATCTAATTAAGTTTTTGGAAAGATTTTCATTTTTCAATGATATAATCTGATATCAGATGAAAAGATAAATTTACTGTAATCACTTAATTAATGTGCCGTAGACTTCTGGTTACAAGAATATTTTGATGCAGCATTCTGATATTCGAAGCAAATACATCCATCAATATACTTAACGTGCTGTCAACAGCATCTGTTTTTTGCATTTGGTAAATTTCATACAGAATTGGTTATCAGTTAGTACTACATTCACTTACAGATTCTTATTATTAATATTGTGTAGTTATTAAGAATAGGAGAACACTACAGAGGTTAAATTATAGAGAAATCAATGAAGGAATTTCGGTAAGTTTTATGAATTAAATATATTATCCAAACTCGTAATATATTGTTAAAATTTGTTTATTTCTAGAATTATGATTCAGAAAATTTGGAATTTATCCACCACCTCAAAAACAAAAAGTTCCTAAAGTATGATATACATTGTTTTCCGATATTTATTATTACTATTAATAAAATGCATGACTCTGGCATAATTATTCCAATTACCAGATTATGTCATACACTTTAATATTGAAAGATAAAATAATTCGCTAACAAATCCCCATTATCTCATCCTAAGCCCAGCTAGCCCCAAATATTATAGTTAAGATAATCTACATCCTATTACAATACAGACTAATCCCTACTTATTATCTATTTTAGTCAGGACGACGTTTTACTATATTTAACTGGAAATGAACTAACAGAGGATTATCTATCCAAGAACGGATTCTCACATCCGATATTAGTCCGCAGTATGGATGGACTGGGAATGAGAGTCCCACCCTCTGATCTAACGATAGAGGATATAGAGAGATATGTTGGTAAGTATTTACTTATTATATTCAAATACTAATGATACATTATTAAGTTATTTATATTCGTATAAATATGTAGGCTCTTTGAGAGAAATAGAAGTTATAGACACATTGAAACAGGTATAGGCGCGTATAGTACTTATATTTAATATCCATAATTCATTATCTTTTTCCATAATGCGAAGAGTGAAAGGGTATTCTTTAATTCATCCAAGTTTTATGAATTTTAGAGTGATTTCAAACTGAAGATGGGTGAGTGGACTCGCTACTTCACAGAGTTAGACAGGAAGCATATCTTGAATGTAATTAGCTTAGAAGTATCTAATACAGGGTTTGTAATTATTATTATATTATTAGCGGGGATGTACTAGTATCTAAATATCCATCCTATCAGGTTGGGAGACATCATTACTCCACCTAAGATAGTGAGGAAGTTCGATTGGGTAACTCGTTACTGGCCAGAAGATGTTCCTCATAATTGGTTCTTATCTAAACCTCAAGTACAGAAATACTGTCTCATGAGTGTAAAAGGCTCATACACAGACTTCCATATTGACTTTGGAGGATCTTCAGTATGGTATCATCCTATCAAGGTATGTACTAGAATGTGATTTATATAGACAATTTATATAATCTTCTGCTATTGCTCTTAGGGCAAGAAGATATTCTATATAATCGAGCCTACAGACACTAATATTAAGAAGTATGAGAGATGGAGTTCATCTCATTATCAGAGTAATACATTCTTCGGTGATATTGTAGACAGATGTTATCAGTGTGAGATAAATGCTGGAGAGACAATGTTTATACCTACTGGTAGGTTATAAGGTTATTAATTATGCATGTGGAATTATATTTATAGTTGTTTACTAGGCTGGATACATGCAGTGTATACTCCCATTGATAGTATCGTGTTTGGTGGGAATTACCTTACAAAATTCAATATCCCTCTACAACTCAAGTAAGTTACCTTAAATATTGAAATTAATAGTTTTATTTTGGATTTCCCTAGGGTTTACAACATAGAACGTAATCTGAACACTCCAGCAAAGTTCCTCTATCCTAACTACGAGACGTTATACTGGCTAGCCGGAGATCAGCTCTTACAAGAAGTAAATAGTAGGTACAGCTAGTGTAATATCGATATTTAAGATATTATCATCCAGTATCATAATGTATTGTTAGATCGTTTTAATCATTAATTTGTATCAGATAGGAAGGATGCTAATAATCAGTCAGATGACTACCTCATACTCGGTCTTGAAGAAATGGTAAAGATATTCAAGGAGTGGAGTCGTAACCGAAAGGTAGAGATACTTATACACTCAATGAAAGATATTTAAATAATTATTAATATTGCAGAGTTCTGCTGAACATCAACAACATATTCCATGTACTGTTTCCCCAGAAGAACTTATTATTCAAATAACACATCTACTTGATTCTATCAAAGTCAGTTACTCAACCCAGAGAAATTAAATAATACTAAAATCTAGTCTACTCTTATCCCTTAATTCTAGAAAAAGCATCGGAAAAAGATATCTCATTCAAAACCTCATAAAGCAAGGTAGGCAAACTAATTGGTAATACTTGGATTCGTAATGATTTCTTCGTATTTTAGACAAATACAAGATTCACCTAAACCCCAGATAAAACAACAGTAATATATCTATAATTGCGCTCTCCTATGTTTTGTATTTAACTGTGGATTTTCCTTTTAGAAGCAAGTCTAATAAAAAGAAGAAACCATCTACATTGCGAAATATCTCTGTAATTAATGGTACATTTGACAGAGATATTTCAAATGGAATGGAGGTTTCATTTGTTTATTTTCTAGGAAACAAACAAGGGCAAAAATCTTACAAAATACGAGTTACTAAACTAAATATTTCTGGAGAAACTAGCTGACCGGATCTCCAATCAATCACTGCTAATCCAAATACTTAGCTCAAAAATGATGTCTTATATAGAATTATTATTTATTTTCTTAGATACGAATTCTATATTACTTATTTGTAGTTCTTTCGCGCTGATTACCTCTGGTTGTGTGTTCAATATTTTATATATCTAAAACGGGGTCAGATGGTCTTTCCAACATGCTAACAATAATCCATTTAATTAACATCAAAGATAATACGTATTACTAAGAACAGTAACATCAAATATACAATTTCCTATTCAATAATATTATTAACGTTACTTGACTGAGCGAGCTAAGACTAAGTGAGCTATAAGGATATTATAATCACTCCACCAAACGAGATTTGTTTATGTACGCGAACCATATGAGAGCGATGAGAGCTAAAATGAAGAACGTCTCGATAGGGATGCTTGGTTTGGGTGAACGAGCCCCCTAAAAGAATTGATAAATTCAATTGAAACCTATATTATTGATAAAATTGTTTGCTCACAGGGTGATTGATCTTTAGCACGAATATAGGATTAGTAGTCTCCTCAGAACCAGATCTTTCAGCCTAATAAGTTTAATATAACATTAAAGAATAGAAAATCTCTGATAGAACCCCAGAAATAAAAAACTAACTTTTCTTAGTAATGTGAAGCTCTCTTCATCATAAATCTGTATCTCATATTTTCCAGGAGTTGCTACTGAATGTTCGTTAACCCAAGTTATCTAAATACAAGGATAATACAATATACCATGCATGCTATTACCTCGTAGTGTTAGACAAGTACCTGATATTTTTCAAGACCTTTAGCCATCTCCAATGCCATACCATTCATCTGAGCAAAAAAGGTCCCTTTCGATTTCTCCTAAGCAAAATAAATCAAATATCAGCAAATATTTAATTTTTATGTAAGTATACTTACCTGATTGTCGCAATTATAGAAAATTCAGCAGTGAAAACTGTACGAGAAGATAGATTTATATCAGAAGTAGAATAAGACTTTACATCTTCAGCAGTACAGGTGCCTATAATTTAAATGTTGATCAATTGAATAAAATAGGAAAATATTAGTTAATTACCTCTAACAATCTGTATGAAGAAAATGCTTGTAATAATGAAGAAGAAAAATTTCATATTATCTAGCTGAAATAATAATAGAAAATAAGTTACTAATATCCTAATGAATCCTACTGATATCTTTGCTAGAGTTAACCCAACCCTTACAACAATTAAGTTCATATGTACAGTCCATCTAAACAATCACTAAATACAAACAAACAAAACCTATAATCTCACTACTTCTGTTTGCTTATAAGTAATGCTTGTAGCAGATCAGCACACTCTGATATCTTAGGGATACCGTCTACTGCTACCAGAGATTGTATAACCGCTACAATACCATCATTTGTTATCAAGTTAGTCATTTCTTCAGGTGCTAGTGTCGTCAAGTGTCCGAATGCTACCAATGTACGAAATTGCGCTTCTTCACTCTTGGAATTAGATAACAAATCTCTGATGAGTCTCCCACATAGAGAATACAGCTGTTCATTCTTTATACACGTAGCTATCACACTGTAATTAAGACATACAGTACTAATCCCTATCTGTACTTTAGCTATAGGATGTTCGTGTAGTAGTTGAATCAATCTAGGTATAACTTGATCGTATGTATGTTCCATTAAATACTGGCCAGGTCGATATGCGAATAGATTATTCAAGATGTTGATACCCATCCAGAGGTACTTACACGCAGTTTCCCCCCCGCTGGGCAAGGAGTAGAGGACAAAATGAAGGAGACCTTCCCCCTCCTCTTCAGCATAGTATCTGTTACCGGAGGGGTCTAACATAGCTATACGTATAATGTCTAGAGCAATGAAGAACTTATCAGGGGGCCAACATAGAGGTATAACTAATGAGTACAGTTTATGGCAGTCAAACTCTCTTATAGTTAATATCGTATTGATATCTGATACAGCATCTGCAGAAATAGAATTATCTGAATTAAACTCTGTTAATTTCTCCATTATCTTATTGGGATCTTTCGCAGTGAACAGCTGTAAATCTCTCTTGGGGAAGTATTTGTTATCACCTGTAGATGTGGGGACAGGAGGTAGAGGGTTATTTGGGGTATGTCTAGCTTTCCGCGTATAATGGGCGGGGAGATTTGTAGGAATGTGCCTAGGATGAGATGATACAGGAGGGGGAGGTAGGGAGGAGAGAGCAGCAGGGGCATAACCTGAGAAACGAGTGATAGGAGGATCTGGTGGTATAGTTATGTAAGTATTTACTGGACTAACAGCTGGAAAAGAAGAGGAAGAAGAACCAGGGATATACCTGCCACCACCACTATAAGGATCTGATTGTGCTGGTGAGGGTGCATTATTTGAGGGATTACCAGAAGTTCCGGGAATGTATCTGTTTGAACCACTATATGGGTCTGAAAATGATGACACATTAGTACTGAGTCCTGAATTCTTCTGATTCTCAGCTATGAACAAAGAAATTTGATCTAAGAACAGCTGAGATAATCCGTGCTTCCAAATAAACTTCTGACCAACCATCCATGGATCATCATTGTAGTTAAATCCTAGTTTGAATGGTTTCATACCTTCTTTTACATCTACATCTATAACCTGTGTATAACATAAACAAACTACACCAATAGGATTTATTATAATACGTATATACCTGATCAAATTCCTCTCCGTCTAGCATTGTCTTATTTGAAACAGCTGATACATGCTCTGTTTTAGGCCCAGTGCCCCCTATTGATGACCCCATAGCCTCACCCATATTACTCCACTTCCCATCCTTCTCATTCCATTGATACACTTCAGCTAATCCCTGGTTGTTAACTAGCCTATTCTCATGATTAAACTTCCCCGGTGTGGCTAATGCTTGTAAGCCAGGTAACTCTTTAGGATCAATCTTATCCATGCTAGCTGATGACTGACACATCTCATTATATATTTCTAATACGCTAGCTGGAGCTTTCCTGTCTCCGTCTTTTGAGAATACACGTATAACTCCATCACTACTACCGGTAGCGATGTCTCCATTAGACAGTACTGTGACACACCATACTGAAATAGCAGGATGACGTATTGTTTCTTTTGGTACTGTGTCTTCATAGCTCCACACCTTCAGGGATTTGTCTTCTCCAACAGATACGAACCCCTCCTTCATGGGGAGAGGATACAGCTGATAGATAAGAGATTCATGTCCCATAAAGCTCTTTATCCTCTGACGTGAGTGTATATTCCATTGAATAATAAGACTGTCATTAGCTGCTGATAGGAAGCTAGTATCATCTATAGGCAGTATGCTTCTAACTGCATCTTGATGTCCTTCATAGCTTAATCTACACACACCCTAAGCAACAAGTATTACCTACTATCATAACTCATTACTCTAGCAATACATACCTCCATATCCCATAGACGAATTGTACGGTCTCCAGAAGCACTCAGCAGATAATTGGTACCAGGAACCCCTACTATATACCATACAGTAGTTGTATGTCCCTTTAACTCTACGAATGAATTAGCACCCTTCCATACCCTACAAGTCCCGTCCCATGAACTGGACAGGAGAGCTCCTCTGTGATAATTCAGACAACAAACTGTGTCTGTGTGTCCTTTAAAAGCGAAGATAGGATTGAGTAGAGTCTCAGTTGTGTCTAGAGCGTACAGGTTTATAATATTATCATTACTGCCTGTAGCTATCATGTCACCATGTGCAAATGTTTGTATAACTTCTGCAAACTCTTTAGGGAGAGCACATACTGCTATTATGTAACGAGAATGTCCTTGAAGGGTCTGTCTTTCTTCGTAATCACACGGAGAAGTATCGGTCCTCTTCCAAACACGAGACGTCACGTCACGTGATGTGCTTACAATAGCATCATCTGATGTATGTGTTATAGCTCTTATATCAGCTGTGTGACCCAACAGCTGAGCACTCAGGTTATACATTATACTGTATTGATAAGGGATTTAATACTCAGTAATTGAATAAATTTGTTTATTAATATATTAGTTATGTAATTAATTAGGACGTAGAAAACAACTCACCAATTCTACTAAGCTACCAATAATATCAAAGTCTTATAAATCCATTTTAATATACTTGGTATACTAAACAATATGAGTATATATACCTATGGAGAACTGTAGAATGACGTGAGTACAAATATCAGTTCGGTACAAAAAGCATAAATTTCCAAACGAAATTGCTGCATATTTCAATATGTAGTCACGGAGAATACAGTATCCAAGTTCTTAGGTTTTCCTATACTCATCAGCTGTTTGTGCTTCCGTTTAAACTCACTAATAATCTCTTTACAACGAATAAGGAGGTATACGCTTCTAGCTGCATTATCCAGAGTATACGGCTCTTCTATATTGATGTATCCCTTGTATCCTCTAGCTGAATCCCAGACAGGACGTTGATGTATAGAGCCAGTACGAATAGAAATTAATTTCTCACGGAAATCAAGCATGGAATAAAACTCAAAAAATTTTATAAGAAGCTCACCAACTGATTCAGTATTTTCTGATTTCCAAGAGTTACAAATTTCCTGTAAACCAACCTTCTGTATATCATCTATGGTGTAGTATGAATTGAATATGCCTGGGAACATTCGTTGTAACGAGGGGAGCACTCGTGGAGAAGCATTGTGCTGCAGGAAGAAGAGTACCATCAAATTGAGGGCGTAACTCGATAGGAGACCCGATTTAGAATTACACACGTTGTTAGCCTTAGCCCATTCCTTAATAACTATGACAAGAGGTCTAACTCGTGTGTCTAGACGTGAGTATGTACGTAATAGGAATGTGTTACGGATACCTGAGTCGTTATTTATGCTTATATCTACTTCAAATCCGAACTGAAGATCTTCAAACATAACGATAGGGACCTTAGCATGAATAAGTTGACATCTTGATATCTTACTGGTAATCTTACGGAGACGTCTATACACTTTTCTGAGTGGGTCCTGGTACAACTCCTCTCCTTCTATTAATAAGGTTATGTCTAGGTCACTGGAGCGAGTGGAGAAACCGTTTAGGCTGGATCCGAATACAATGAATCGTGGATTATAAATTGATCTAGAAACCTGTTGAGATAAGAAATTACAATATTCTAATTTGACGTTTGTTGCTAACTGAGATGGAGAGTTTAATTTCTCAAACTCTTTTATATCAGATGTCAATTCTTGATAATTATCTATTGACGTTTTTGCTGCTTCTGAATTTACGATAATAACGGAAGAAGAAGATCTCTCTTCTTCAGAGATTTTAGCTTTCTTTTTTGTTATTTCTTTCTTCTCTATTTCTTCATTTTTCCTCTTTTTACCTGTATCCTTATTAGATGATTGCATACTGTCTACAGTAATTACATCTCTATTAGTTATAGATTCGTTAATTCGTTTGTGAAGTGTACCCCTCCTTGAATTGTGTCTGCGTGATACTCTAGCATCGTTTCTAGAATTGTAATGATCATGTTGAGGACGATAGGAGTGTGAGGGAGGATCCCAAGGAGGAGGATAATGATGTGAATTATCAAAATTGTATGAAGATCTGGTTCTGGAGTAAGGAGGGTAGTTTGGGTATTCTGTATATGGAGTATGCATTTTGATTAAATAATTCTAAAATGCATAAATAATGTAACATAGTTAAATTATATAATATGACAACGGTTCCCAACCTTTTTCACCTTTTAGACTCCCTATACCAATTATAACACATTCTGTGGACCCCCTGGTGTCTTCCGTGGACCGCCAAGGGGCCATAGACCCCAGGTTGGGAACCACTGTAATATTGAAATAATTAGTTATACTAAGAAGTTTTATCTACACCTGTATCAAACTCCTCCCCCTGCTCGGTTCCCTGTGAACCAGTACCAGTAACTTTCTTCTTTCTATTATGTTGAAGGAAGTTCTCGAATCTTTCACTTTTCTTCCAGAAATAATAGAACTCAACTATTTCCATTAGTTTCCTATGAGGTAGCATTTCCTTTTGTATTTCATAGAAATTCTTCCAATGCTTCCTCAGTCCTGTTTCAAACTTTTCGCAATCTTCTAAGCTCCAAGACTCTACCTGTCTGAAATTTGAATGTAATTCCAATCCTTCTTTTTGATACAGATTACGTATTTCCTTCAGAGTCTTAACAATTTTATGTCCTGTCTTATACAGATAGTATAATGCCAATTCATCATCTCTACACTGTTTGCCTAACGGTAATACATCTCTGCCACAATCCCCCAACACCAGACAAGCCTTGTAGAGGTAATCACGTAACATATCCTCATCTGATTGGTTAGGTATCCACAATAGAACAGAGTTATCCTGTTGTGTCGTGTATGACACATCCTTATAAGGAGGTATAACTGCTTGGTACTCTATCCCTACTCTAACTTCATTCTGTTTATTGTCCTTACCTCTAGTCAGGTATAGCTTAGCAGCCTTTATGCTGCTTCTCAGCTGCATGAATCCATCCATGCTATCCTCACTACATGAGTCCATCAGTGTAGCTCGTCACTACGTAATCATAGCATACATCAAACTGATAGATATATATTAGCACACACTACCTGATAAGATTAAACCCAGTCCTTAGTAATTCATGGTATATTGCATGATATATCTACAGATACATCATTGTGATGATATTGATAATTTCTTTAAGAATTTATCAATTTTGCCTTATCAGTTTTGATATTTCCCCGCCGTGGCAAAACTTCTTTTTCGATTGACATGTTTTTACTTTCATTTATAACTCGTATTGAAACCCTTACCCGCGCCGAATCCATAGAGCTAATTTATGCGGCGGATCTGTCTGTGCAAATTACTCCAATAGTTCTAATACTAGATCTATCGGAGCTCTATCTGAATCCCAATTGACCGTATTTAGTCTGAAGGTATACGATAATATGAAGCGTGAGTTTAATGAGCTAAAATCATTTGAACCACCAAACATACAATATACTGGCATTACATATAGTTGTATAATCGGATAACTTGTGAATTTTAAAATACTTCTTGAGTTGGCTCGGACCTCGTGGTTGCCCGGCCCTGCAGTTTGAATATAATTTGAATGGACTGATCCATATTTTCAATTTAAAGTCCCACGACAAGTAGCTGCTCCACAGTAACAAGGTATTTTCTCATCTTCTAGTGGGAATTTGTAATCATATGTTATTTCTTCATTCACTTCAATATCTCGTTTCGAGTATATAGCGATCCTCTTCTCTGTACCGACTGGGATAATCTTTGCATAACAGTTCGGATCACAACTATGGTTGATAAATCGTGCTAAATTTCCTTTCTTTGTCGCGTCGATGATATAGTCAGAGTCTACACGGAACATGTAAGAACATCCTATCCCTACTTCTTGATATCTTCTTTCCCTGACGTCACCGATAGAAGATCGTATACACTCTCCTATGTACTCTATCACCAGTTCATCTACTGCAATAGGTTCGAGAGTGAATAGACCCCAGTTATGGATAGTAGACTTAGCGAAACAGAGCATTTTCTTTCGAGTTCTAAGAAGGTTTTTCGCGAAATCGCTATTTATATCCGCCCAACCTAGTTCAGTTGCCAATCGTCTCTGAGTTGCTCTAGAATCCCTGGAGGTTTGTATGACGTCAAAATTCTCTTTCCATCCCCTGAGACGCTCTGTGTTACCCAGCTGTCCTCTCTGTATCAATTTCTCCTCAAGGGTCAATCGATACATCCCCTCTGTCCTAACTGACCCTGTTTGATGCTCCCTTATAGCTATTTGAGGCGGTATCTGCTTGTGGTTCCTCTTACGTTTGATCAGAGGGACCTGTTCCTTGAGTGTAAGGGCTGGGAGAGTAATCTCAGGCTTCAATGGGTGGTATGCATAGTTCACATTCTTGAGTAGAATATAATTCTCAGATTTCAATCGTACATACGCGAACTGCATCATTCTAGTATCTTCTTCATCAAATCCTCCCTCCTCCAAGAACCTATCTCTCACTCGCTCCTGTTCCCACGGGGGTCTCCTAGGGAAACGTCTGGACTGAGCTTGTTGCTGTCTCTTGAGGGCTGGGGCGTATTTCTTGAGGAAGGAGGGATCCTTACTCCAGGAAGCTGGGTCATTAGCAGATAACCATGTTGGTCCTGTTTCCTTCCCATTCAGATTCCAGGAGTATGCTGCATCTACTTTGATAGGAGGAGGAGGACTGTAAGTATCAGAATCTGAGTCTTCATGAGGAGAAGTGCTCTTCTGTGTAGAAGGAAGGTGTGTAGATGGTGTTAAGTCAGGTGTCAAGGGAATCAAGAGGGACTCTCCTTTCTCTCCTGTTCCTTCCTCAATCTCCCTCTGATTGTCTATAAGGTTTTCCAACAATAGATTATTCCCATTAGCAACCAGGGATGTATCTGTATTCACTACAGGTGGAGATGATGCTGGTTTGCTATACACTTCTTGCTCTGATTCAGACTGAGAAGAGTAGTCAGAACTACTGGAAGATGAACTGCTACTACTGCTGCTACTTGATGATGATGAAGATTTAGCTGTGAATGAAGTGTCTAGTTTGTTTGTAGCTGATTCAGTGTGTAGCTCACTCCTGTCTGCATCTGAAGATGAGGATATTACTCGTTTTATTGGTTTGGTATATCTGTCCTTCTTTCTATCAGGAGAATCATTACTCGATACACTCCTATGTCTGTCTCTTCTCCTGTGCTCTCTGTCTTTCCTCTCTTCATCTCTTACTCTCCCGCCCCTCTGCCTAGACATACCGCTACGATTTTCAGATCTACGCATCCTATTCATATTACTAAGACTCCTTCTCTGTTGTTTGAGTCCTGCTAGTAATGGTATCTTATATCTAGCAGGAGGTTGCGCTCTTACTGGAGACTGTGTACCAGCTAGACTCCTGTGTTTGTTGTTACTTCCATCATTTTTGAGGGGACTAGGTAATTCCTGGCTCTTTGGCCCAGAACTCGATCCTCCTTTCCTTGCTTGAGGTCCGTATATATCAAATCTAGTGTCTGGAAGCTCCCAATGCTTCTCAAAGCTCTTATAAGCTGTCTGCTCTATTAATCGCCTGGTTATGTCTCTGCATAGTACAGACCGTAGTTCTTGCTGGAGACGGTATAGCACATTATTCATTAGGTTATCAGCATGGGTCTCTGGTGCAGGACAAATAAGATTCAGTTGTCTCCTCTTACTCACTCCAGACAATACCGGTAAGGAGACAGAACCTGGAGGAATGGGTCGTTGTAACAATTCTGCGATCTCTGTTGGATTCAAATTCTGACAAGAGGGGGAGGGACAAGGTGATACAACAGGAGAGGAAGAGCTCTGTGTAGGGAGGACAGGTAGAGAGTTGTTCTGTGCTTGTTGTGTGTTACTGAAAGCTGTGAGGAGAGATTGCAAGCAGAGTTGTAACACTACATTCTGAGGAACCTAAAAACATGTGTAAAATACCATGGATACAAAAAATGTGTTGTATTACGTATTACCTGTTTCACTTGTTGTAAGAGCTTGGACTGATCTTCCTGCTTCTGTTGAGGTTGAAACAGTTCAATAACAGGTGCAGTCTCACTCACATCTGGGTCTAATTCCATATCCTCCTCCCCAGCTGTTGGGAGAGACGTGTTCTGCTCCTTGTTTGAAGTATTGTGTACTGAAGTGTGTTTATTCCCCTCATCAGAAGATATGTCTGATATAGCTTGGTAAGATATATCGTGTTTAGAGGGGGTGGAGTGTTTGGAAGAGTGATAACGTGAATGATGGGACTTCTTGTGGCTGGGAGCTGAAATTGAAGCATGGGAGGTAGGAGGGGAGTGTCGATGGTTGAAGGAGGCATGACTCATTGGAGGGTACCCATGTGATCTCTTGGAGGAGTGTCTGTGTGTTGGACTCTTGCTGACTCTCCTGTGTCTATCCTTCTCTTCACGAGTCCTATCCATATTATAGTGTCTCTCTCTCTCACGAGATCTGTACCTACCTCTATCACGTTCTCTACTCTTCGCTCTAACTCTCCCCCTATCTCTCTCCCTGTCCCTGTTCCTCACTCTATCTCTGTCTCTACTGTGATGCTGTCTCTGAGGAGGAGAGTGTGTACAATGATTTGTCTTAGAAGAAATCTTGCTAGATCGTTCTCTCTGAGTAGAATTATGTTTTGAATCAGAAGAAGGAGACTTTTTCTTCTGCTTGGGGAGAGGAGGAGGTTCAGGAGGTGAAGCTACCGGTGGAGGAGGAGGGGGATTAAGCATACGGAACGTAGCGTCAGATGATAGGAGAGTAGTTGGTAGGATTGTTGGAGGAGGAGGGGGAGGGGGAGATAGGTTAGGGGGAATAGGGAACATACCTTGTACCTTCAGCTTCTCTAGTCTAGCTTCTAAGCTGTTTGGATCTGTTATACCCTCTGGAACTTGTGGTACAGCAGCAGAGGTTAGTAGAGGGATAAAGGGAGAGAGACTAGCCTGCATCAGGGCTAGTAGTTCTGCTGGAGGGAAGATAGAAGTAGGAGTATTTATAGGTTGTGGAGTGAGGGGAGGTTGAGAAGTAGAGTTAGATTTAGGAGCAAGTACAGATCGGGGATCACTAGGACGTGGCTGTCCGGATTGTGTAGTGCATAAAGTAGGTTGTGTGGATAACTTGCTCTTCTTGTAGTCTGAAGCAATCTCTCCATTGTCATCTATTTGTACCTACAAGATAACATGGATATAAGATATTGTCACTTCTGTTCGTCAATTAAAATTACATTATAGCACAACCACAACAGTACTAGTTACATACTCTGCAATCAATAACGAATATTCAGAGTTTTAAAATTATTTTTGTGGTCAAGATAACAGACCTGCAGATATTGTCCCATCATTTTCTTCCCATTGAGATCTTTCAGAGCTTTCATAGCTCCTGTAGTCTTCAGAAATGATACAGTAGCTCCTCCTAGATGTGCTTTCCTTTCAGGATGGTAGTACACTTGTACTGAGTGTACTTCACCCATTTTCTGACACAATTTGGTAAGATCATCCTCTCTCAGGTTGTCATTTATACCAGAGATAAATACATCCCTCTGAGGCGGGTCTCCTATCGAGAACTCATCGTACACGAATCGAGGGACAGGGAACTCTTTAGCTCCCAGGACAAATCGACCTCCTCTAGCTCTGGGGTCGACTGGGTCCCCGATTGGACTGTGTCCTGCTACTGCACCTTCGAATCTATAACACTTCTCTGAAGAGCTGAGGTCTATTGATGGATCAGAAATGAGTTTATAATTTCGTCTAGGTCTAGGTGGAATTGGAACTCCTCCCCCATTTGAGTGAGATGAGTGGCTCCCTTCCCGACTGCGATGAGAACCAGAACGATGCCTGTGGCTGTGATGGTCACTCATCGCATAACGTAGATAGCTGAGGGAATCTGTGCTAACAAGTCAATGTAAAACACAGTTATCATCGCACAGATACAAAAGATCTAAAGTGCAACCTGCATAATCATACACCTGTACGCTCAGGGAGTCCTCTATAATCCAACACTGTTTCTGATCTGAATTAGCTTCTGATAATATATATTCACCTGTATTATACGTAGGCGACAATTTTCATGTCCTGACTAGTGTCGGATTATGGAGGCTCCACTGTATCTACATATTCGGACAAATTCTGGTTATACATGTAAAATAAGTTATGGACCAGCAGATTCTATCTCATCTACTTGTTGCTGTAGGGGACAGAGGGACCTAAACAGTAATTCAAGGGTTTGGACAAATTTGGCACACAGAGCAACCATAAGATTAGATGTAATGATCAATATATTATATCTGTGCCAATTTTTTCAAGTCCATCAAAAAAACGATATTTTGAGTTGAAGATACAACCGAGTAGATGAATCCTAGCCGAACAAGTTTCATTTCAATAAAAATTATAGGAAATTGATAGGGTTAGATACGTACAATATCATTCAGCATATATCAGATACGGATGTACAATCAGATATTTTGATACAGATTATAAGTTCTGACTCTAGCATGAATCTTAAACAATGGTTGCTGAGTCTAAATTATGAATTGGATGTGAATGAAGGGAATTAGATATCTTACTGATTATAGATAATACAATAATTAACTAGTGATTATCAGTTTTCAGCTATTGAGATAGGCAGCTAGTAGATGAGTACAAAATACCCTACTCTTATTACAATATGTGTTTTGATTCAATTCGCTATATTACCATCAGGTCATGCTAAATATTAGACATTATTAATGGTTGCCTGGTTGGAAGATATGTCCACCCCAACAATGTATAACAGAGGAAGTTAGAGAATCGATCTCAGGGCTATAGATTATATACATCATGTTCTTTAGGAATGGAGGAAGGAGTTTGCATAAACAAGAAGATTATATAACCTAGACCAACTAAACAAATTGCTCTAAGCTTTTGAGAACCATTCGAAGCCTTACAGTACCCCAGATTTCAAATCCACTCGATACACCTATCCAGCATCCATTGATCATATCTCCGCGGTGATCATGAACCTATCCAATTGAGGCACACAAGATATGTCATTATTTGGAAAATTAAAATTAATTAATACTAATAGATTCTACACCATCAATTCTGTTGATTAGTAATGATTTTATCAATGTTGATATCCATTATCACAGCTTTCCTCTATTTTTGACATTATCTTGGGATATACTTAGTGTATACGTATGTATAAATACGAGTAATTAACCTAAATCTTTAATTCGACAATTCTATAGCAAATAAATAAGTCAGAATACTAACATAGTGAGTAATACAGTCTGACAAATCTAATTATACTAAAATTATGAGATAATACAATTATTTCATGGTTGGCATCGCGACAGCTGGTTTCTGGTGGGTGACATCTTCTTCCTTCCAGAGACTAGTAATCGTTTTGGTTTGGGTAAAAAAGTCAATACCCTTTCGTCCATAGAAATTAGAATCTCCTAGGAAAGAGCCGCGAGATCCTGTGAAGGAGAACATGGGCAGGGGAACTGGTATGGGTACATTCACCCCCACTTGTCCTACATCAACTTCATTCTGGAATTTCCTTGCTGTAGCTCCATTAGAAGTGAATATAGCTGTTCCATTCCCGTATCTGTTCTGATTAATTACTTCCAATGCCTCCTCTAATGTATCAACATTCATTGTGAGTAGAACAGGTCCGAATATCTCCTCACGGTAACAAGTCATATTCGGCTTTACTCCAGTTACTACTGTTGGTCCAACGAAATTCCCTTTCTCGAATCCTGACACCTTGACATCTCTGCCATCCAGAATAACCTGAGCTCCTTCCTTCTCTCCACTCGTTACTAGATTAACGATCCTCTGTTTCGCAGCTGGACTAATCACAGGTCCTAAGTCAGTACCTGGCTGGTCTCCAGCATTAATTTTCAATTTCTTAGCTCGCTCAATCAGATCAGGGATCCAATCCTTAGACTCTCCCACGAATAAAGCAACAGACAGAGCCATGCATCTCTGTCCTGCAGCTCCAAATGCCGCACCTACCAGCTGATTCAAACTATTCTCCTTGTTAGCATCTGGCATAACAACTCCATGGTTCTTAGCTCCCATATTAGCCTGTACTCTCTTTCCATTCTGAGAACCTGCAATACATATTAGAATCATACTCATTAGTATATTAACATAGACTACCCGCCTCTCTTATAGATGTGAGTACCAGCTGTATCTGATCCCACAAATGAGATAGCTCTTATCCTTGGTTCATCACAAATAAAGTTAACAGCATCTACTGACCCGTGGATAATATTTAGCACACCAGCTGGGACTCCAGCCTGTCTGGCTAGTTCTGCCAGGAACATGGAAGCACCTACAATATATTATAATTAAATTCCAGTAGATACCAGTTATAAGAACATGCCAGATATAAGCACCATCCTCTGGAAAACGGTTCTCATGTATTCCTTATATTTATGTAGGTTGTAAGAGCATGTATTGTTACTCCCAAGGGGGTTCTTATAGCCGACATCTACTGTAATATTCTCGTTCATAATCCAGCAATCACTTACCTGGATCTCTCTCTGATGGTTTCAATACATAAGTATTACCACACACAATTGCTACTGGAAACATCCACAGTGGTATCATAGCAGGGAAATTGAATGGAGTGATACCCGCACACACTCCAATAGGTACACGATAAGTATAGCAGTCCATGTCTTTACTAAGAGATGGTAGAGTGTCTCCTTGCTGTAGAGAGGTTATGCTACATGCATGTTCTACTACCTGTAGACCCCTCAACACATCTCCCTCTGCATCTGGTATAGTCTTACCTTGTTCCTCAGTAATTAGCTTAGCTATCTTACCTTGATTTTCACGTATAAGCTCTTGTAGTCTAAACATTACTCTCTGTCGAGAGAGTACTGATTGTTCTGACCATGATGCGAACGATGATTGAGCTGAATCCACCGCAGCTTTCATCTCATCCTGAGTGGCACATGGCACACGAGTAATAACTTCATTAGTGGCAGGATTATGTACATTAATCCACTTGTCAGTACGTGACTCTACGAACTCTCCGTTAATGAAGAGTTTCGTGTTACCAGCTGAGAAAGCACGTAATCCGCGGAGAGAGGTTAGAGGAAGAGTTCTTAACAGCAGGAGACTCATTACTAACTCAGCATTTATAAGAATTACAAAACTTACCGAGTCTAAGTTATTTATAAGAAATTACGTAACATTATGCTATGCACCTGACAGACATAATTTACAATATGTATACAAAGCAATTTTGATCCATGGTTACAGGGTAGTGACAGCTACTGGTGTGTGTGACGTCATCTCCCTACGTAATGATGTCACTAACGGTTGTTCGATAATAGAGCTTACTTGAGACTCGATTCCTAGGCGAAATGCTTGTATTTCTTCTTTCAACTCAAAAGCTGTTTTAAATAATTGAGTTTGTTTCTGGTTGAAATGCTCCAGACTGATTATAGCAGATCCTATCTCATTGATTATGTCCCAATGTCCTTGTATCTCCCCCTGTCCTAGATCTTCAAACCCCACCTCTTTACGCATGCACTCTACTGCCATCTCATCGAATAGCTCAGGAGTAACGTGTTTTAATTGGTCACAGCTAACATTCTCAAGGAAGTTAACAGCTCCTAAGAAGTTAGTAAAGTAGTAGGCAGACTCTCCAGAGTTAACAAGATCTGCTGGAGCAAACCTCTCGATGAATCGTACATTTGAAGCTAGGAAGGGAGGAGCTGACTGAATTAGTATAAATATGAGTGCAGGTAGAAAATCATCAGCAGAAGCAGCATGTCCCTGGGAACAGTGTAGAGCATTATTAATATGTTTAGATAGACTGACAATAGAGGATAGCTTCTGTCTGGGTGTATATCTCTTGTCTAGTGACCATATCTCTTCTTTACACAGCTGTACTGCATGTTTAACTTCTGTCTTATCAAGCTGTAGATGACAGTCTATGTTCTCAGTAGTAATCCAGCTCAGACACAGCATTTGCCTTCTCAGAGAACTGTCTAAGAATTCATCGTCAGTAGACGGGAGGCAGAAAATAGACTTGTACACATGGGTGATGACGTAATTCTCAAGAGCTAAGAATAGAGAATCCTTGGTGTTAACGGACAGGCTCTTATAAGTATCAGTATTGTATAGACTGTATGACATAGCTAGGAAATAGTTCTGTATCTTCTTTACTGTCTCCTCAGGATGCACTGCACAATCTGGAGATTGAAACTGAGTCATAAAGGCTTTCGTAGAGTCTACAATGTCTTGTGCTTGAGAACGCTTAACACTACTGAGCAGATCATTGAGTTCAGCTGTAACCTCCTGGAATGGAATATTTACCCTCTCTAGAGACGCTAAGCTATTCTGTCTATCTGTCTTTACTTCTGTAGTAGCAGATTGCTTGTGTGGAGAGTTCATTGTTATTTTAGTTCTAGGTAACTTCAGGCCTATTTTACTCTTCCCTTCTTCGGGCTTTTTAGTCTGGGGCTTGTCTGTTGCAGATAAAGTAAGGGATTTTGATGATTTCATAGATTTACGGCTTTCTTTTATAGGTTTAATATTTGTAGGTTGCTTAGTATTGTGAGCAGGTACATCTAGACTCCCAAATTTATTCTTATAGCACATTGAGCAATAACCTGACCAATTCGCGTTACCTGCAAACCCACAATTGTTCTTGCATCTAGGCACTGAATTATCTAGCCTATCCGTGATCCTTGTCCTTTCCATTCCTTGTTGAATGCCAGTTTTGAGAGGAATACTTGTATTTCTATCCTTTGATAAAGTTTATATAATGTGACTATTATGACCTTCAAGTACAATGGAATCCTAATTTTCCAGCTGTTATATAGTCTGTGATAGCACGAGCTCAGCTTCCGTAGAATAATGGGATTCTTCAAATTTAATGGCCTCGGATATCCACTACCCCACTCAGTTGCTTATAACAATAATAATTAGATGACAATGTGTCCAAATCAAAAATAGACTGCACAGATAGTCTGGAGCAAGAATGCTTACAACTCCAATCTATGAAAAGTATATGAGGACAGGTGTATATGGTATGAAACATGCGGAAATGGAAACTATAGGTATTGCTCCATATTTATAATTATTAATAACATCTACTAATATAAAGATTATAGATTATGACAGGTTAACTACTACATAACATGTGCTAATTAATTGTAGCTATATACACATACTAGAGAGTTCCAATCATAGTCACATGCACAGAGGAGCTGCAGACATTTGCTAAAAATAAGCACTCAATATCTAGCTGCTACTGGCCTTTGAGTGTTTCACCAACCATTGGAGAGTTATGTCTATATATAGAAGAGTTGTAATGCATTATTTGTAAAATACAATAGAAATAATAGGGACAAACCAATGTTGCTCTTTTCTTTGCAGGAGATGGAGTAGCAACAAATCTCTCTATCTTTTATCTCGTTAAGATGCCTACAAATATCATGTAATAATGTCGCTAGCATATTTATTAATAAGAAAGATAACATACATCACTTCTATTAGTTCCCTCTCTCCATAAACATTAGGTAAATCTATCTTGTTTCCGAGAACTAGAACCTATGAAAGTACATGTTAAATAAATAAGTACAACATTCGTGTGTCAGGTAACTAACAGGTATGCCATGTAACTGTTCCTTCTCTAACAAGGCATGTAGTTCATTTCTTGAAGCTTCTAGCTTTTCATGATCTGCTGCATCAACCATATAACTAAACAAAAGCAAAATAAAAATAACAGCAAATAAACAACAAATGATAATATTATTGTTAACTAACAGGATTGCTTGAACTCCTCTGCAGTATCTCTCCCACATATTTCTGAAACGAGGCTGGCCACCAATATCCCATATCTAAAGAATAGTATAATTAGAATAATGAGAATATTAAAAGATTGTTAATAACAGTGTACCTTAATTGTCACGTTCCCTTTTGTAACCTTTCTCATATTAAACCCAACAGTTGGAATCATATCTTCATTGAATTGTCCTGACTAGATAAAGACAATATAATTGAGACAAAAATAAGAAGTAAATCGTATACAATTGAGCGGAACGCTGTCAATCCTAACTGACCATAACCTCTTGCAATTCGTGATAATAAATAAATAAACAATAATAAACATAAATCACTCAATTTCCCCTCAGGTCATAATGTCTCTCACCAATAGTCTCCGTTCATTCCTCACAACAACTAGACTAGCAGTCAGCAATACAGTAAGGAGTTATAGCAGTCAGTCTATTATAAGCCATAAGTGGGATGTAACTATAATTGGTGCAGGACACAATGGATTAGTGGCAGCCGCTTATCTAGCTCGCAGTGGGAAAAAGGTTCTGGTGCTTGAGAGGAGACATTTAGTGGGAGGAGCTGCAGTGACAGAAGAAATAATACCAGGATTCAAGTTCAGTCGAGCATCCTATGTACTCAGTCTCCTCAGACCAAGGATCATAAAAGAACTAGAGCTAGTGAAATTCGGGTTGAAAGTATACCAACGTAACACACACAGTTTTACTCCAATGAGAGATGGACGCTATCTGATTCTCAGCTCGGATGTGGATGAGACCAGACGGGAGATTAGTAAGTTCTCTCTCCGTGATGCAGACCGCTACTCAACATTTGAAGATAAGCTATGTAAATACGCAGATGCAATACAGCCGTATCTAGAAAGAGCTCCAGCTGATTTCTCTAGAGGTATATCTCTAAAATCTCTCTACGAGTTAGGACCATCCCTAGAAGCAGGTAGGAAGCTGGGGTTGAGAGAGATACCTGAATTCACAGAGTTTCTAATTTCACCAGCTTCAAAGTGGTTACGTAAGTGGTTTGAATCTGAACCACTCCTGGCTACCCTAGCAACAGATGCGGTTATTGGCGCTATGATAAGTCCAAATAGTTTAGGTAGCAGCTATGTATTGCTACATCATGTAATGGGGGAGTATGAGGGAAGGAAGAATGTATGGGTGTACCCTGAAGGAGGGATGGGATCAGTTTCTAGAGCTATTGCAAACAGTGCAGTACATCACGGAGCTAGGATAGAAGTAGATAAGACAGTAACTCGTATATTAGTGCATGAAGGAAGAGCTATAGGTGTGGAGTTAGAGAATGGAGAAGAGATAAGAAGTGAGATCGTTATGTCTAATGCTACACCATATGTAACATTCTCTAAGCTGCTGGAGAGAGATCTTCCCAAACATCTACAGAACGAGGTAAATTTAATAGACTACACGTCTCCTGTTACTAAGATTAACGTTGCTGTCAAATGTCTGCCAAACTTCACTTGTCTACCCAATTCCCATCCAGATAAGCCGCAATCTATACATAGTGCTAGCATACATCTAAACTGTGAATCTATGACTGATATACACAAGGCATATCTTGAAGGACAAAACAAGCAAGTATCTACCTATCCTATGATAGAAATGTGTATTCCTTCTTCCCTAGACCCAACACTAGCTCCTAAGGGTGCTCACGTCATAAGTCTATTCACACAGTATACACCGTACAATCCTATAGACGGACCATGGACAGAGAGTAAGAAAGAAGACTACTGCAATTGTGTGTTCAATTCTATTGAGGATTATGCACCAGGATTCAAGCAATCAGTTGTGGGTAAGGACATACTAACTCCCCCTGACCTAGAAGCTGTGTTTGGACTCACAGGGGGTAACATATTCCATGGGGCTCTGTCACTTGACCAACTATACTGGTGTCGTCCCAGTCGTACCCTCTGTGGTCCTGTGACCCCTATAGCTAACCTGTTCCAGTGCGGCAGCGGCATTCATCCAAGTGGAGGCGTTATGGGATCCCCGGGCCTAATCGCTGCAGAGACAGTAATTGAATTGTTCCGAAACAAAGATAAGAATACGAGTAGTAGTAGTAGTTCAATTAATTAATATATATTTATATATCAATATACAATAATTAGTACATATATTCGCAGGTTAATAAATTTTACTAACTGGAGTATTGTTATTTGGTCCCTACTAAAAACTCACTGACTTTAACTACAAACAATTTTAACTGGTCAATATGCACCCAGTGTCCAGCATCAGGAATAATACTGATTACTGAATTTGGGAATAATATTTTAATAATTTGTGTGGATTGACCTGAGAGGTAAGGAGAGTTAGCTCCACCTATAAATAAGGACGGTTTCATATATTTCATTTTGAAATAAGAATCTGGTAGTGACGTAAGAGAATTTAATGAGCTAGCAATTCCTTCTAAATTAATTCTCCATCTCCAAACTCCATTTCTTAAGGTAAGATTAGTCATTAGAAAATCTCTAATACGAGGATCTTCACTATATTCTATCATAGATTGTGAGGCTTGTTTACGACTAGTCACTTTCGCTAGAGGCAAATTCAGCATTCCTTTGATACAAGCAGTTGCTATCCCCGGATTAGGTGATCTATCAGGTGACACATCCACTGCAACCATCTTTTCAATAATATCAGAATGTTCTAAGCAGAGAGCCATAGCTACACGCCCTCCCATACTATGCCCAATAACAGAACACTTGTTGATAGAATTATCCTTAAGGAATTGGTATACATCTTCAGACATTAGGTTATATGATATAGCAGAGGTGTGTGGACTATCTCCGTGATTACGTAAATCCAGTGCATATACTCTACGGTTAGTTATATTGTTAATTTTCCTAGATATGTCTAACCAGTTGCGTTTATTACCGAATAGACCGTGTAACATTATGATAGGAGGTCCCTGTTGTATTGCCCCTTTCATATAATGAGACAGTTGTATAGTACGAGCCATTATACAAAAAATACCAGAAGAATATCGATAGATTACTTCTTGTATTAAATATGTAGATAAGGATTTGGTTAGGTAAAATATGTAAAAGAAATTAACTAAAAATACACTAAGTATATAGCTTACGGCAATAACATTGACGAATGAAGTTTTCCCTGAGTTTTGCAGGCCTACTAGAGTCAGCTCCATTTCTTCCTTCCAGAATAGGCTCTTGAACCACTCCAGGATTCTGTTGACGAATGAAAACATCTTACTACTTTGCTAGTTCTAATACAGCAATGTTTGCAATAGTAATCATTAATGTAAATCGATTACATACATAAGTAATAATAATTAACTATTCTTATGCGATATCTACCAGCTGGTAACCACCCAATATTCATTGAAATGCAATTCTATAAAGAATAGAAATCCCTCAACACATGAATTAGCTAATATTACATACGTACACAATAATTATAACTTTGTAAGCGAATAATAATTGTATCCGAAGTCACAAAACAACTGTAAGCAGTAGGATTCAAGTGCTAAAATATATATTAATGTACGTAATCCGTCAACAGCAGCGAGGTAATATGACCCAATCTATGTAAGTAAGCTTATATACTGATTAATTGCAAATATTAATTATGCAAACAACCCAGAAAAGAGAAATTAAGTAGATTTCCGTCTACGGTTTCTATTCTATCATGTGGATATATTCTAAAACTTTTATTTCTTGTGGAAATGTATGATGTTTACGTATCCGCATGGACTTTTCCTTTATCAAAAGATGGCTATGCGAACCTTACTGTTATTAGATATTCATGTCGTTCTGATAGAGTTTGGATGTCTACGTAATCATAAGACTGTTCGCAAGATACATAGGTCGGGTAGTGTCATTACATTTAGCAATGCGATTCCAAATTTGTGGCTAATATTAATAAAATAATGGATAGTGTAATTACGTAGTCTAGGCTAGATAGCAGTAATTCTATACTGGAGATCGGTATTTAAATAACGCAAAAATATAATGACAATAACCTGGGTAGTAGAAAAGTTGGTACGCGTCAGTACTGAAAACTGCAGACGAGGTCTTAGTCCAAATTATTCTGTATTTCTTGCGAATTATTGAATAACTCCATAATCATGATTAAGTCGATACTCAATTAATAAAAATTACGAAACATTCCTGAAAAGCATGGCATAATTCGCAAACTAGATAATTTGTAATATTGCCAGCTAAACAAATGAGTTGCAATGATTCTGGAATGTATCATTACGATACTAAGTCCTCACTCATAGTATATAATAATATAAATTTCATCCTATAACAACATTCTTAGTAGGTTCAAATCAGATGGTAATAAGATAGCTATCTCCAGGAGTTATTGTGGCTATAATAGGCTGGTTATAACCAAATCTTTATATATATCAAAGCTCTCATATGGCTAATATCTTGAACAATTCCAACCTGTCCTTGGATAAGAGATCATTAATTCAAAAAATGAGTTCAGACATTGATCATTTAGAGATGGACCCTTCAAACTTTTACTTTGCAAACGATCCAAGACATCCTCAAAACCAACGAAACATACCATTACAGCCTTTACTCAAGCAGCGACAGATGTCTCAAGGAGCACCGATGCAAGGAAATATTGTAAGGGCCCCACTGTCACCAAGCAGGAGTCTAGACTTATCAATTACCCAACACTCAGACCAGGTACCTCCTGAGAAGCAGTATCACTTCTTGCCAGGGGATGAACCTGAATTCGGTAAACCAAGTTTATTACCTAAATCTATGAGCAGAGATGGAGTAATCCAACCGCCATATCCTGGACCTCAACCTCATCCCAGAAACTTCTCTCCCATGGATAGGAATAACATTGTTGCACCGAATCCCCAAACCTTGCTCCCATTTGCTAACAATCCAAAGCAAGGATTCACCCGAGATCCACTGGAGAATAGAGCACAACAAACCTTCAGCACATTTCTAGAGGACAAACATTATGAAACTTTAGAAAAAAGAGGACTTGTACAGAAGGATACAGCCTCTTCTAGCATAGTTAATTTCCCTCCGTCTAATCCGACTATGACTGATGTGAAGAACATGAAAGTAGATGATGACGATACTATAGTGAGACACATAACTGTCACCAAAAAACAGAAGAAATATCCGATACACTGTCTTCTCTTCCTCTGCCAACTTCTCACAATTGTTCTCATTCTTGCAGTAGCAGCTGTAGCTGTAATCGCACTACTGGAAGCAAAGAACCTAGAAGCAACACCAACTACACAAGCACAAGTAAGTATTGATAAATTCTATTTCTGTAAGAATTCACATAATCAGTGAATTATTTCTCCTTCAAACATCTAGAGTGACTACAACGCATTGAAATCTATGATAGAGAATCTCACCAATACAATATCTGTATTAGAAACACGGGTAAGCTAGAGGCAATTAAATTAGAATTAGAATAAGTAGTTCATATAAACAGGTTACTGAGATCAAATTCATAGAAATAGATTAATTACAAAGTTCTCGAATCCGTGGACTGCCAAGATTGACGTAATGAACTTTTGCAACTTAATAAGGAAATCAATATAACCTGAAATATGCAATAGTTGTAGAAATCAATATTCCATCCAATAGATAATAACAGTAAATGAACAGCTAACACAGACCAATACAACACTAGATGAGAGAGTAGAGGTTGTAGAGGTTAGTGAGTTTATAATGATGGAAGAATATTTCTGAATTAATTTGCATTATCTCTTATAGGATGAAGGAGTTCAATTAAATTCACAATTCCAGAGCCTTAACAATTCATTAAAAAATGAGAGTCTAGGGCCCTGTATTCACAATAGGAGAAACTGTAGAGCTAACACAGGGAATGCTTGTCTACCAAATGGGAATAATAGTTTGTTGAAAGTGATGGAGGTTAGTAATTAATAACATATACGTATTCTAATAATATTAACAAACTCGTATTTGCAGGGATATCGTGTTACAGGGGTATGGTGTGAAGGAAGTCTAGATAACGAGACTCTCAGCTTAGATATTCTATCAACAATGAGCACATATGTTGTATACTTCGAGGATAGACCGCAACCAGCTTATGAATGCGGATGCAGAGCTGAACATGAAACTTGTAAGTGAAAATACTCTTCAAAAATATGAGCAAAATTTTATTTATTTATTCTTGTAGCTACAATCTATAACTGTATTACTAACATTGTTCAATGTAAAGTTTAAGGAGAAATGGAGATAGAAGGAAACGTAATGGTTGATTTTAACTCAATTTTGTATATTTATTAATGCATCTGTATATAGTCACTGTGTTCATTTTAAATAGTTTAAATATTTGTATATTCCAATAAATTTTTAACTTCGCTTAATTACGTAATTCTCTAATTACTAGGAAGAATTACGTCACAATGTACACACACACATTAATGCAATCTAGCTAATTCTTCAATAATCCTAAATACTTCCTCAGAGCCGACTACCCTTATTCCTCCTTTCTGATCTTTTATCTCAATATCAGAAATCAGATTTGTCATATCTGAGCGTGGAAATTCCAAAAGAACTTCAACTACATCCCCATCAATGAAGTTCTGGGGAGGTTTTTTAACATGGAGGTTCCTATATGTCCTCCAGTCGAAATGTTCTATATTACCAACAGATTTAGTAAATTCTGACTCGAGAAATTTGGTTTGAGCTGCAATAAGAATGTTGTAAGCCTCTTCAGAGATTGGTATAACCAATCCTACACTCCCACTCACTCCACCGAATATTATAGATTTACCTTGTATGAAATCAGGTCTGTTCTCAGCTGTATCCATTACTAACGAGCCGTGAGTAAATACATTAACTGACTCACCTAGGTAGAACTGTCCGAACTGAACTAATCTGCTCTGTTCAGCTTCTGAACTAACGTCTGGGTTTTTAATTAGAGTAAATAGGTTACAAAAGTTTTCACAACCAAGGAAGCTATCATCATCAATGAATTCCAGAGATAACATCCATTTACAATCAAAATCCTGTGCAATTTCTACGAACGCATCCGGTCGATCTCTCTGATAATTCAGCAAAGTAATTGACTTCATTAAATCACCCACGATAACAAAGTCTCCTTTAGTTTTCAACATTAATGACAATACAGATCCATTGTGCACTCCTACTTGTTTGAATCCATTGTCTAGGTCAATTGTGTATAGAGCAATTGTAGCATTGATGGAACATAGAATTAAATCATTGAAAACTCTCAGTGAGTACACAGCACCAGGGACATCTATTTTGTATAACAATTCCAGGCGACCGTTGTTCATTTGGAAAGCGAGGAGACGACCATTGGATGGCTCCTCTTGGAAAGGTAAAACAATAGCAGTTCCAACGATATAGTAAGCAACGTTTTTAATAATATATGAAATGATACTTACTGCAGACTCCTGTTGATTTAACTCATAAGATATAAGCACCTATAAAGAATACATCTATATTAATATAAGGCAATAGGTGTGATTGTGTGTTTGTTTGTTTGTTTGTCCAATTCGTAAATTTGGGAATAACATAATCTTCTTTTGGTGATGTAGGTGGATAGAGATTGTTGCCAGTCTCCACGTATATTATATAAATTTTATATAAATTATACGTGGAGACTTGCTCTGTAAAGCTAGCTATAATTTGATGCTTGTTAATGTACATTACTTATGTGTATTCATACTTACATCAAAGTTTTGCTGATCTAGAATAAGAAGAGAGTGTATCTCCACCTCGTCCTGATGCTCTAGCATATTAGCCATAGACTTGTCACCTACTCTCTCTTCTGGAGTTAGTTTGTGTCGCATAGGAGCTCGCACGCTAGCACTACGAGTAGTATCTGTTACAGTGCTTGTTTCCATATCAAACAAGCCATAACGACAAGTTATCACTCCAAGAGTCTTAGTAGCTTCCTGATGAGCTATCCTATAGGGAGTTTCCATGAGAGGGATCTTCCTGATGTGCAGTTTCTGAATTTTGTCGATTTTACCAATTTCCAATTGATTATAGTGAACCAGTATCAAATGTTCAGGATAGCATTCATTGTTAAGAGATGCCATGCAGATGACTTTAGGCTGATCAACATCTGAAAATGTAAGTTTCCTATTGTTAGAATAAATGATTGTAGGTTTATCTGAGCAGGCGAATATGTTACTCTTGCCATGAGAGAAGAATTGAATTAATCGAACTGGGTCTTTTCCAAGAACTATGTTCTTTTCACCGAACAAAGCTCCACAAGATGGATCAATCTGAATAAATTAATCTCAAATCAATAGTGACATAGATATACGTATAACAATAATTTACGTTACCTGATAATACAGTAAGGAACCATCATTATCCATGGTGCAGAGAAGATACTGTATTCCTTCCATATCCCAACATAGCTGTACAGAACCAGGATTCTTATGCTTACTAATCTGTGTAACAGATATATCAGATAAGTTTGGTAATGAGAGGATATTTATTGTAGCAATTGGCCATAAACAAATAGCGCAAACATTAGCTTCTCCAAACGGTTGTATGGGAGATATGTCCAGACATGATATTTCATGATGTAGCTCTCTCTCAGCTGATGATTGCAGATTTCCATCTGATATTACAATATAGATAAGATGTGTTTTGACAGAGATTAGTAGCTGACTGGTGTTACCAGCTACCTTGTCTATCTGAAGGCCAGAGGGGGGCTGCCATTGTGAGAGGAGAGAAAGATTGGGAGCTTTGAGGAGACGTACTGACGTAGAGGTTACTTGTATAATCTAAAAACAAATTACAACCAATCCAATAATACAAAATGCCAGTGATGAATTTCTAAATAAATTTACACTAACCTGACCATGGATGACATTACTAATGAGAAGAGATTGTGAATTACACTCCAGGTCTCCCATCTCAGTCTCTTCAAACTCTTCCATATCAAATCCCACCAGTCTAAAGAAGCATGTGTTATACACAGAGGTATACACAATAGTGTCATGTTCTAGCTGAGTGGTCCCGTCTAAGACAGATTTATGTAGAGATAGAGTCCATACACTAACTATACCAGGCAAGTCTATGGTAGCCTTGCTCTCAATACCAATGCCATTACGTACAATACGTAGAGATCCATCTGTCCTATCGGGATAACAGACAATGAAAAGTACAAATAACTAACTGCCAATATGGTTGCTAACCTATAACCAGAACATGTTATTAACTGTCCCTGTCCGTGTTTCTCCAAGTCCACAACTTGCATGTCAACTATAGGACCTAAGTTTGGTAAAGATTCTAACACTTCAAAATATCTCTCTGACTTCACTACAGGGTTATTCGCAATCTCTGTTTCCATTGATACAACCATGGATGTGCTGAATTCCGTGAACTTTATCAACTGAGGGTCTCCTAACTGTCATAAGTAAATAATAAAATAATTATCTAATCGTATTTATTGATAAAGTAAGAATGTAGTATGTAAATATTTGAATACAAACAAGTAGAATAAGAATCTGCACAGTAATAATAGAAGATTAGCCCATTATACTAGATGTAACAAATTGAATGAGAAGCCGAAAAGTAATTTTCCTATTCTCCTATTCTCCCGTACAATTACACGTACGTGTGGCTAGAAAATTGTCTAATTTTAAGCAAGATAAGTTCCAATTAATTACAATACAAAAGAGATATTAACTTTACCTTAGAACCTACATATAGTGCCTCCCTCAAATAACCAAGGAATGAAGGAATACAAGTAACACCCAAACATTCTATATGCATTCCCTTAACAATTCTAGAAGAGTTATCATAATTGAGTAGCAGCATGTATATCTGTCCTCTGTCATCACCCAGGATAAATCTACAGCTGTCTATCTCTACATAGCAAGAGAATGCTTCTCTCAGTTTAGGTATCGTGTTCTTAACCGCTGCACTTGTAGAGTTGTGATAGTTCACGAAAGTGGGACCCACAACCAGAAGACCCTCTAACAACAGAATCAATAAATAACTGAGATCTCATATAAATTTATATATAAGCATATATGAGTTAGAAACAAACAAGAGAATCCTATACAAACTCATTTGATTAGTCTTCTCATTAATAGCTAGAGCGGGTATATACAATAAGGCAGTATAAGGATAAAATTCGATATGACATAATGAAAATTAGGATGGTATCTGTTAACGGGACCTGTACATTACGGCCGATATTTTCCGGTTTCTTTGGTAACCGTTATATGCAAATTAAATTACTTTATGACAAATTACATACGTATACTGTCTGTAAGCGGTATCAGTAGATGTGCCTCTGAATCTGAAGTTAGAGTAGATGGGATAGGACCTTGAGAGAGAGACTCATTTAGCTCGTAGGTGACTATCTGTCTTCCTTCTACAGCTTGTGTAAGCACTGCTATGGTAGCACATGAATAGCCTTTTAGAAACACAAAATCCACAACAGTCAATTCTGATATCTTTATATAATTATTATCTAAACTTGAAGAGGTAGAACTAAATAATTAAACAAATGATAAAACGACGTAATATATAATCTATAATATTAAACGTAATTAATATATGTGTATATATGTATGTATGTATATGTTTGTATGTTCGGAATTGATTGAAGAAACTGTAATACCCCCAGGGCTGATTTTTGGAATACTTTTGGGCACTGAGAAATATAGCTGTTTAATACTTAAGCTAAATCTGACGCACCAACCTGGCAAGCGAAGCGCGCTAGTATTAAAATAACTTACTTAGCTGTATCATTCTTCTTCTTCTGAGCTAGAGGAGCATTTAGAGATATCTTATGAAGATACCCAGTGAATGCCATTACTCCTATAATCCCGTGTTCTTGATCAATCCGCATTATAGCAGCATGCATAGTAGGCTGACCTCCCATTACATCAATACACCCATGTGCTCGTGTTATTAGCTTATCATCATTTAGCTCTACGATACGTATCAAATTCCAAGAAGTTAAGAAGCATAGTACATCTTTCCCAGTAGTAGATAAGTGGTAGGACTGTAATGCATTACGTCATAATTATCAATACAAATAATTAGATTACAATACTTACCTCAAGACATATGAATTTAGCGAAAACAGGAACATCCAGATAGAGCTTGAGTCCGTTACTAACTAGCTGGTAGAAGCTCAAGCTCCTTCCCTTCACTACTACCAGGTCAGGTAGAGTACAGTTAGAGTCCTGCTTGCTGTGAGTGAAGTAACCTGTCAAACCCATACTGACAGCTGTTGACCTGTGAGCTGTCACCACGTAATTCCATGCCATTTAGCTAATCTATTTAAATCCTTTTACAGTATAATTATATTAGCTCAATACTGTGAGAATAACAGAGAGTAGATAATTTTATTACAATACATTCCAATTGACTATTTGGTTTCTAATTTGGTTAGTAATTCATCCCACACTAAGAACTGGTTCGATATAGCAGATATAACATTGTTGTATCTAGCTACAACCTCCTGAACCTGTGACGTCATTTTCTCAGTGTCATGGGTTTGATGTAGAGTTACCTCAATAAGAGGTTTAACTCTATGTTGTAATGAACTGACGTCAGTTGATAGAGTACCATCATACTGCTTGAGCTGTTCTAATCTTTCTAACTCACTAGCTTGCTTCATGATGTCATCAGCTCGTGACAGGATTACTTCACTTATACCTTCAGCATCATGGAGATACTCTTCTGAAGTGAGGTAAGGACGTAATTCATCTAATTTACTATTGAGATCCTTAACATTGGCATGTTTGGATTCAAAAATAGAAATCTGATTCTGTATACGTGACGTCATATCAAGCGCACAGAACGGGTAATGCTGTACCTGGTGAATATCAGCAGCTCCAGTAAGATTGTTCTGTAGCTTATCGAGTCTGTAGTTTATACTATCAATCATGTCTTGTTGTGTATCTGAATCCACAGACATTTCCTACTCAATTATAAAGTTAGGTAATTGCAGTATGTGTCGGTGATTATAAATTATTAGGACATATATTCATTTAATATATAAACAATACACAAAGGATAATATTTATCTCACACGACAAATCGCTATGTAAACAAATAATGAATTCTTGTAAATAACACAAACAAATCATTTTATCAGTCAGAGTCCCCTCCGTCATCAATATCCTCATCTAGCCCGTGACGTTGTTTGAGGAGTACTCCTACCTCTGGGATCTTAGAGAGGTCATAAGGGGTCAATTTATCATTGTTCCTAATCGTGATATCTGCGCCAGCCTCTAGTAAGATTGCCACGATAGCACTGTCGCCTTTCCAGGCAGCATTATGTAGTGGAGTATCCCCTAGTTTGTTCTGCGAGTTAACTTGGATATTAGGGTACCTTAGGAGAGCAGTAGCGCACTCTATGTGTCCTCCTCGGGCAGCCCAGTGTATGGCAGTAGACCCAGATTTATCTAAGCTATTAACAGACACTTTATTCTGCAAACATTCATTCAGGAATTCAATATTGCCTCGCTTAGCTGCCTCTTGTAAAGGATTGGGAATACTCTCAGATTGTGTTTCTACGTAGTTACCAGGAATTAGACCTATTTTACCTTTGCATTTGGCTTTCAACCATCCAGCCTCCAAATTGATACCCTCTATGATGTATAGGAGATCTCCTTCACTAAATGATAGCTCGTCTACGTGCTGGGCTTTGTAAGGGAATAGAGCTTGGACTACACGGATGGAACCAGGCTTGGGAGGAGGGGGAGCTGGAGCCATCACTTTAGCCATATCTGCAACAGATCTCTATTGTTATATGATTCTAATAACACCAAAGAACATAAATAGGATATCTCCATATGTCACAATGACTTTATATTACATGTATGCCTAACAGTTGAAAAGCAAAACGGAAAGTGGTTACTCTATTCAACAAGTTTCAAAAGTCATTTTGCCATACGCACTGATTAGAGTTAAACGGTCTATGAGATATTCTATCTTATTAGAAGCCCAGATGTACTCAAATCCATAAAATTTGTCTGAATTTTTGCTTTTATAAGAACAAATTCATTACTCAAAAGAAACCCAAAATATATTAGCTATACTATGCCAATATGATCTAACACTTGAAGACAATAAATATTTTACAAAATTGCATCACTTTACAAATTTGCAAACATCTGTATTCACTGGTATTTTTTTGAATAAAAAAACTCGCCAGCCAAAGAAAAATGTGTGACTTAACAGCCCTGACTTCATTCGGGCCTGTTGTGATAAAATTTAAAACTTTGTAAATAATCACAACGAAAATAATATATTATTGATTCGAACAAAACAGTAAACCAAACATTAGCAAGCTAACTTATTATTACAGCTGAATTGGCCTGAGTGTACCAGACAGGGAGATCCGTCTCATTATCCGTGTTTACGTGAATATACTCATAGTTAACCGTAATCTCTTCACGAGGACTAATCTCTCTAGCAGCTCTAATACATTTGATCCTACCAAATCTTGGATGAGTGAATTTATCGTAGTAGCTATTAGGCTGTGAAGAATGGTTAGCTTTATGAGCTAAACTAGCACAATACGTAAGTAACTGATTATACTCTACAGGGACATCTATTACCACATAATCGTCTAAGGAAATTGTATTAGCGTTCTCTAACCATGACCGTTTGTTAACAATATCATGACTAACTCGTATACCGTTATAGAATGAAATTACTTGATGGGGAGATAGCATTCTCTTAGCAAATAGTCCTTCGCCAGCTCCAGCAATAAGTGAGCTACTGACATAAACATAGTACTGTTCATAATGGTCAGACTCCATTGGGAATTTAGATATCCTCAATTTGGTAGACAAGTCATATGATATACTTGTCTTTGCCGTTTGCTTACAATGGTAGCATCTAGTTTCTTTGTTGTAATCTTGTACAAGAGAAGGGACTGCTTTCACAAGCATCCCGTCTCTAAATAATCCAGTGAGTGCATGCTTCTTGTCTGGATAGACATAAGATATGTTATCTCCTGTCAACTCCCCTTTATTATTCACAATACCACACACCATACCTCCCCATTCGTCATAGGAACACACTTCACCAAAGGGTAAATTATCTCTGTACTTTCCATAGAAAACAAAGTCCCCTTCAGGTGAGAACTTTCGCACTAATCCATTCATTTCTCCATCCACAAACATGCCTACTAACTCACTGCCATCACTGAACACATAACGACCTAATCCATGAATCGTGTCGTCCTTATATGAACCTGTCAGATAACTACCATCTCCAAAGTACAGTGTACCTTTCCCGACCCTATTACCCCTGGAAAATCTTCCTTCAAATCTAACAGATTCTCCCCAATGCATACTACCCCTTCCATGCGGGTGATTATCTCTATCTACCCCTCCGTAGTAATAATCATATGACATAAAGATTGATGGATAAATATAACTACGAAAATTCTAAAAATAGAAATCAATCCTACAACCGATTACTCTTATAACTAGTATAGACAATTTAGTTGATATCATAAATGTCTAAGACTCTAGGGGTAACAAGCCCCTTACACACGAAAAGCCGTACAGCCTCTCCTTACCAGTCCATTGCAACATGGACACCCCCAGGTACAGGCCTGGGCAGTTCTAAGCGTGGTAAGACTATTCAGGGGCAAGGAGAGGGAGAGGTAACTGATGGTGGAGGATTATGGAAGAGAGCTCTAGCTGTTACTGGGGTAGGTGTTGGTACAGAGGGGAATTATTCTCCTAACCAGACCGGACAAACCACACAGTCACTATACAACGTAGTTATGAAGACTACTCAAGCAAAGAGAGGAGCAGACAAAGCAACCACAAGTCTAAACAGATCAGCTAAGCAGTACGGGACTAAAGAAGAAATGTATCTGGAGTTACAAGGCCTCAAGAAAGCTGTGAGATTAGCTGGAAATGAGAGAGACAATCTAAAGTCTAGGTAATAGGTATTATTTCTAGATAATTATTCGATATTTGAATTAGTACTCTTAGATTGAGGAGAACAGAAGAAGAATTGAATCGCAGAGATAAAGAACTGGAGGAAGTGCTATCTGGTGACGGAGGTTTGTCTCAACAGGAGTTAGTACGGTCTCTAGGGGACAAGGAGAGGACAGGACAAGGACAGGGATCAGGCAGCAAGACACTGATTCTGTCTATGAAAAGACAAATATACACATTACAGAAAACGCTAAGAGAGAGGGAACATGCTTTGAGCAAGTTACAAGAGGATTCTAAAACCATGGATACACGTGAAATGCAGGTTAGATAACTCATGATTATATTCATATGAATAAGACAATAATTTCAGTTCATAAGAACACATGTGTGTGTAACCGTTTTAAAATACAAGAACTATAGTCTATATGATTCATTTATGAATTATTAATATTGATCAAAATCGCTATTAATTAAATATATATGACTGACTACATGGTGAAAGGTTTCTGATAGACAGGCATGTGACTTATAGCACCAGGGTGTGCATTAGTGTGTAAGTAGGATGGTGCTTGAGGTAAGGGAGGAGGATATATCTGAGGTAGGAGGGGCATATGTCTAGGTGCTGATATAGGGAATTGAGGCATCAGTGAGATGTTATGAAGCATTGGTGGTTGTTGCTGAATATTGTATTGAGGTATAGAGTTTGTAGGTGTAACATCCATTGGTTTACATGGTACCTGTCCCAGGGCCTGGAGACAAGCTAACGCTGCATGTCTTTTAGCATCTTTCTTATTGACAGAAGTTATTGAGGGTTGATAACAACCCATAGATGTTCTAACTCTGTATTTGAAAGATTTAGGTCCTTGTTCTCCTACCTCTTCGAATACAGGATTAGTCCAATGCCTTTTAGCACAAATCTCCATCAATACACATACTGGATGTTTACCTCCAGCTAGTGCATTTGGCTCAAACAATCTAGCACTTGGATCTGAGATATCCATACTATTATCACCTGCTACAGGATTGTAGTTTGGAATGTTATTCATAGGAGGTAAGGGGAGGCACAGCAGATCCTTGCTAGACCCAACGCCCAGTCCCTTACGGTCTGTCTTAACATCCGGTTCAATTGGAGTAATTGCTCCATACCCGCTTTTACCCAGAGGCATTCCTTCTTTCCACCCCATTTTCTCCATCAATTTTCGTCCTATTCCGTCTCCCACTGGAGCCAACCGTTTAAACTGGTGCTTCTTAACCCAAGCAGGATCTCCTCCTTCTAATAGATTCATTGGTAAGCAGACCGCCTTATCTCCAATGTATTTACCAGGGTTAATACCCAACATCATCCTGTTAATAGAAGCAGGGTCTGTAAACAGCTGTTCTTCAATTTGATTACCTATAACTCCTATTTCTGAATTGAAGGTAGCTTTACGATGTTCAGAGCCGTGAGATACTGGGAACTCCTGTTCTACTAGCTTAAACTTGCTTGGCTGGTTAGATTCCTGTGTTATCTCTATTGCAGGTTCTTCTGTATTGGGAGTCTGTTCAACCTCTCTAAAGTATAAATATGATAAACACATATTCCATATACGTATAATTTTAATCCTTACCTTTCAGATATTCTCTGAAATATAGCTGTGTATTGAGCTATTGCTGTACTCTTGCTTTGCTGATTCTGTCCTTGTCTAATGGCTGTCAAGAGGTCTCCTATCCCTCCTTTATTCTTATCAGCCTGATTTAATTGAGGAATATATAAACCTTGTCCGAACCCGGAAGGGACCCCTCTGTCTCCGCTAGTAGTGCTGGTAGCTGGCATCACATTCTTTTCCTTCAAAGACGTCTCTATGTCAGAGCCATAAGTACTAATACTAAAGCTTGTGGTACTCTCAGAGTCTGTGTAGCGGTTAAATGAACGGGACCCTATTAGATGTATTGTAGTTATAGAATGTAATTGTTAATACAGTTAACTCACTTGATCTGGAATGATATCTCCTTCTATAGACTTGAGTATTTCTATCATTCCTTGAGTCTCTCATCGTCCTCCTCCCTCTTTCTGGAGAGTATCTATTTTCTCTAGAACTCTTACGGTAGTAGCGGTCCCTATTATGTGACGTATCAGCTCTCTTCCTCCTTACAGGGGTTCTGCTCCTAATCAATAAATCCCAATTATCGTATATAACTACTGAATTCACTAACTAACCTGTATCTATGTGTCCTCCTATTGTATTTGCTATCTCTTGAGTCAGATCTCTTCCTACGTCTCCTGTAGTTCCTATCAGGACTAGATTCTCTCTTGTATTTAGCTCGTTTAGTGATAGAGGGAGAGCTACGAGATGGACTGATCTCCTTCTTCAACTTTACAACAGATTTTTGTTGTTTGTCTTTATGTTTAACTTTCATCTTCTTTTTATCTTCTCTCTTTTCTTCTAATTTTTTACTCTGATTAGGCTTTCTGTCTTGTGTATTTTTCTCTAGTTTTATCTCATTTCTCTTTCCCTTACGGTATCTATCTTGTTTGTGTAGTTTATGTGTTTTGTGTATAATATTCTCATCGTCTCCCTTTATGCTATCCGCCATCTCTGCACTGCTAATCTCAGAATCTACTGTGCTATTCAGATGGAGATTGTTTGGTAGCATTGGTATGCTCGGCGTTCCAACGTCTTCATGAGTTATTGATTGTTGTTGTTCCTGTCGTTCTTGTTTTTGTTGATCTTTCAAGCGATTAAGTAAACGATTTCTCAACGATTCTTCATCCATATAGCATTCCTCAGATTATGTTATTCCTATGAGACATTTCAAGATGTGATGGTCTAACATTACTACTAACTATTGAATAGACTAGAATGCAAAGTGTGAGGAGATATTGGCAGCTCCAAACACACTGAATTCTCGTGAGTTTACTAAATAATCTTATTTATACGTGTAGGTACAGCTTGAGGTTTGCACACAAGAAATACTCAGACTGACTGCTATTATAGACAGCTATGAGAAAGAAGTTTCTGAGCATTATCAGGACCAAGTTAACACACTGAATAGAACCATAAGAGAGATTAAGGTCCAGAAGAAACTAGTTGAAAATGAGAAAGCAGAATTGATATTGAGATTAGAGGAACTGGATGAGTTTATTCCACCACAAGAAATTACAGGATTAGGCGAAGATAAGAATATGCTAGCAGCTAAATACTTGGGTAGGAATTACATGCAACTTTTGGATAACCTAGTTTCTCTGGAGATAGAATTGATAGAGGCTAAGAAACGAGAGGAGAGCACGAGAAGTAAATTCACAGAGCATTTAGAAGGGAAGGAAATAATGCTATTAGAAATGATTGATAAGGAAAGTTCACTGAAGGAAGAGATAACTGATCTAGAAAAGGAAGGTAAAACTTTGTCAGAGAGATACGAGACTCTTACACAAGAGTGTGGTCATGTAGCACAAGAGAAGGAG
This sequence comes from Oopsacas minuta, assembly GCA_024704765.1. Classification (NCBI taxonomy): domain Eukaryota; kingdom Metazoa; phylum Porifera; class Hexactinellida; order Lyssacinosida; family Leucopsacidae; genus Oopsacas; species Oopsacas minuta. Next base: position 755,467 of record JAKMXF010000354.1, on the reverse strand, counting down.
CTCTTCAAGTGAGTGTTTGATTTCAGATCTTAAATAACTATGTATCATATTTCAAAGTTATGGTCAATAAGTAATAAGGATAAAATGTGTGTTATGATCCCTCCCCATTTCCTAAAATTGCTATGGTAAAAAGGACTATTTTATCCTATAGACAACGGTTGCAGACTCGTGATGTAGAATTGGATGACTTGAAAGGAAAGGCAATAGAAGGAGAGGAAGAGAGAAATAAGTTGTCAAGTGAAATAGAGAGTTTAAATGATTGGAAGAGAAAAGAATCATTGGCTCAAGACCATGCTAGAAGACTACAAGAGAAAGCTTCTAGCCTTTTTATACGTAGTGATAGCAAGCATAGACGTGAAAGCAGTGCTCGTATTATTCAACAGTATTGGTCAATGCATCGCACTAAGAAAAGACAGAATTCATTTGTGAATGACTACAACTGGGCAGTTGGAATGGTTCAGGAAGGATTCGATAAATACCAAACAGATATAGAGCTCATAAATAAATCAGCTACACAAACATTTTCAGCTGATGACAGCATTGAAGCTATTGTAAAGTCAGATGCTTCTTCGCAGACAGAGGAACTGGTACTAATTAACCTATTACAGGAACTTAAAGAGAGAGAAGAGCTATCATGGGCGGTAGACACTATACAGCAAGGATTTGAGAAGTTTTCCAGAGACAACAAACTTATACAAGATCAGGAGGGAGTAGAAGGCCAAGAGGGAGAGTTTTTGGGTATTAGGAGATATCTGACAGTGGGCCAAGCTATGAAAATATATAAACAAAATGAACCCGAGGACTAATTTATTTTAACTTAACAATCGTAACCTCGCCCCGATCTCTTATAACTGATAACAGAATAGATGCACAACTTGAACGTGTTAATTCATCGATTGAACTAGACAATCCCTTACACTATAACATTATTATATTTTTATTAATGAGAATAGTATTGTAATAAACACATGCATTTGTTTTATCTCTATCTTTATTACATGGAAGCTAATATCAGGCAAACACAATTATTACATCATAATTACAATAAATTAAAATATTAAAAAAATCCTATAAAAAAGCCAAAATATATTAGAATGGAAGAGATGTATTCTAAGGTCTCTTCAGTGATGCACCTCGTTGAAATCATCTACAGTATTCGACTTCTTAAATTTGTCACTAACTTTAGGTGAATCTTCCGTTAGAATGGTAGCGATTTTCCCGGGGTAAGGGTTACCATATCCAACATTATTTTCTTCTCTTTTTAAAGTTTGACCTCTGATTAATTCGTTCCTCCTATCGTGGTTAGTAGTAGTTATCGCTGTGCGATTCTCAGAATGACTTTCCCGTACACAACTGCAACATTTCTGACTAATGATTCGTCCAGCTAGGCCTAGCAGAGCGGGAGCTGCCCATACAGTACTGCAGAATCCAGCCAATGTACTGAGCCAGCTAGCGTAATACTCTTGGAATACAGCATTACAACAAGCTTCATTTCCGAGATAGTCAGTTATACATCTTATGTACTCATCAAGGAATCCTTTATAGGGAAGTTTTAGATTCTCATAAACAACAAAATCTATCATAATTATCCAAATCAGGAATCCGAACGAAACTAGAAAGAGGATAACCTGAATAGCTAGATCAGTTATTATTGTACGCTTTAGCCCTGCTCCAGCACTAGACACGAATTGTTGAGTAAACAGTTTATACAAGATGAGCATAGCTAAGCTCCCAAGGATGAGAGAGAATAATATACCTGGTAGATAGATAGTAATGAATATGAAAGCGTCTTTAGGAAGACATACCTCGGGGACGTTAAGAATTCTATAACCTTGTCCGTCACTGTCTGCAAAGAAACTAATCAAAAGAACAATAATCGGAAAGAAGAAACAGATTATGAATTCTAGAACATGGATCTTATGTCTGTGTTTCATTATCTTGGCAGTGTGTAAGGGGATTGCGACTAGTAACGCTAAATTAACGAATGATGATAGATACCATAGCATGAACGAGAATATACCATACTGGAACAAAGCACCCTGTATCTTGCATGCTATAGTACTAGCTTCACGGGACCTATCAAGCTCTTGGCTACTGCAGTAGAACCTCTCTGGTATAAGTGAGCCAGAAAACACAGCCAGCGATTGAATGAGGATAGTAATCATCAGGTAGAAAGAAGTAACAGCTGGAAATCTCCACACAGAGCGTCCAGCTTGTAGCCAGGCTGATAAGAAGATAATACAAGTACCTATTTGTATAGCTGAGCCTACTACAGTACTAATCCTGTATATCCAGAAATACACGTTTCCACCTGGATTCCATCTGATACACTCAGGTACACAGTATGTTCCATTGAAAATGTATGCTATTGGACAAGTACCATTGAATGTGTTGTTTGCATCAATGTTATAAGAATTTTTTGTGTATTTATGCGTTAAGTTACATTGTGAATTATACACAATATGTTTGGTGTTATTACGATTATAATAGTCAACGCTAGGATTTATGACTTCTAGAGCTCCTACAAGGAGACCTTCAATTCCTCCTAGTAAAGGACTGATGTACATAAGCCAAATAAAGATAAGTAATAAAAAGAAGACTATTCTTAAACTCCACAACTTATTCCTAATTCTATTCTTCTCATTAGTTTGTTGCTGCTTCTCTTCAATACTCATCTCCTGGCTGGTACTGAACTTGACTCTTCTAGACATTATACTTTACTTTAAATAATGAAGCATTTCGTTTTGTAGCAGTCCATCTCTGTGTATAGGCAGAAACAATTATTAAGATTGAGTTACCCTACATTGATTAGGATGTAATTGGAGATATCTACGCATTGGAAAATATATCTGTAACTCTAGACATTAGAATGCTAGAGTATACTAATTACATCAGAATTTGTAGACAAGATATAATACGTGTATAGTAGCGCTCATCTCCTTAATTATTAATTGTTGTGATTAAATATTAACCATAGACTGTGCTACTACTTACGTACAGAGCAAGTCTGATGGAACTATATATGGACCGGGCTTTTATCATTGAATAATTAAAATACCAATCACCATGATACGTAACTAGGAAATATTTGCAACTGGTGCATTAAGTAATAATTAGATTAATCCTATCAATTTGAATATATTCCAGTACTGTGTTAAGCTAACATAAATTCATTCACCATAATTTTCCAGCTGAGTTACTCCCTGAAGGTTGCCACATACTTCCTCCCAATCTCCCCACTGCTCTAGAGGGACCAAATCCAGTCAATTTCTGTAAATTCTCTCTGATAGCCATTGTGCTTAGTATGTAAAGGAAAATGAAGGAACAATCTTGCATATCACTGCCCATTAAATTCCTATGTGTAAGCCCTTGTATAAACGGTATTGGCTCGAAAGGCAGTCTGGCTACAACCACGGCATCAAATATCTGATTGAACATCCCAAGTAATGCAGTGAAAGTGAATCCTAGAATTACCATAGATTTGGTTTTGATCATATTTATCTCTCGGTTATCAACTTGAAGCTTCTCCTCTGTCTTCTCCAACTTTTTCTTCTGGTTAACTCCTGGTTTAGCTGTCCATGCTGCAGACTCCTTTTTCTTCTCCAATTTCTTAGCTTGTCTCTCTAGCGTTAGCTTTAACTTCTTGTAGTGTTCAGTTCTATACACTAGGAAGTATAACGTCAGCTCAGACAGACAGGCTGTAAGAAATGCTATCACTAGAATTATCAGAGAATATCCTATCATCTAACTCAAATAAATATAATATTATTAACTATATAAGTATTAATATAGTTAGGGAGTAACTAAATGCTATTCGAATGTATTTCCTTATGTCAGTTATGTGCCCACTCTGTGTAGGTGGAAAATTAGAATTAGTGATCTTATATTTGAAATTTACATAAATATGGGATGTTTATTGCTAGTTCTGCTGCAGAGCTCTGGCCTATACAGAAGTTCTTGAGCTAATATATTGCAAGGTCATTCCCTAATCAGTGAATGAATTACTAAGAATATCTTTAGCATATTGATTTATATAATTATTGTAAATATTTCGTTGACTAAGTGCTTAGAATACGTATTACTATATTTTATTATTGTTAATTTCCCATTCAGAAGAATTGAATACAATAATTTGGATTCTGTGATGCAACCAGAATTCTTCCTTCTGAATCTACACAAATCCCTTTGGGGCAAATAAATTCACCAGCAGCTTGTCCAAAAGTACCAAACGTGTGAATAAGACTTCCTCTCCTGGAAAATACCAAAACATTGTGAGACTTAGTATCAGTAATGAGAATATTCTCTTCATGGTCAAGAAAAAAATTGAAGGATTCCAGTACCAGTTTACCCATACCGTATGGGATTACCCGCCCTACTAACTGATGGCTGTGTATGCCATGTCTCTTGTATATTGAAATACAGGGATCTGCACACTCTAACAGGAATATTTCGAGTTCTGTTAGCTTGATGTCATCAGGAAATGAATCACATTGGATAGAAGATTGATAGCAGAGTTCTTGGTTCAAAATAATAATGCGTTTATTAGTGTAATCACATACATAGATATATCCAGTAATCTTGCAAACTGTTATACCTTTAGGAGAGCTCAATTGGAAATTGTTACCCTCCCCTTTCTCAGTTGATGCGATTAGTTTACCACCGACTCCATACACTGTAATAATATTTGACATCATTTGAGTTACATATACTCTGTTAGCATGAATACATATACCAAATGGTGTGCTCATTAGTTCGCTAAATTTAAATAGAAATTGAGAAGTTCTATCAAATACCTGTATTCTGTTTCTCCCTGTATCACACACATAAATAAAGTTAGTTAGCGGATCAATAGCGATTGCATTTGGGTATAAAAATTCTTGTTCCATTACTTGCGATCTATCTTGATTATGACGTCCAAATACTTGTACAGGAGTTCGTTTAGACTTGTAATGGTATGACATTGTCCTTCCCCCATTCAATACGAATCTCCCAGCACTGTGTATTCTGCTTTCTAACTTACAGTCCCATTCCAAATGTAGTTGTTCGTTGTTAACATCGAGTTCAGTAATTCTATCATCTAAATCTTGTAGAATATATTTCAACGTATTTTCATGTTTGTTGCATTTCAATATTTCAAGATTTTGTTCTCTTGATATAAGAAGTTCTTGCAGTTCAAAGTCTCTCCGCGCTCTGTCTTCAATGTATGCTTCTTCAAGACACTGCAAATAACTTAGCAGAACTCTCTCCCTTTCCCGCAAGAACTCGACTCCTCGAGATACATTCTCTCTGACTTGTGTACGTGCTATATTAATAGCGGTTAGAATATCCGAAGCAGGAACTGAATAAGCCATAAATTTAAACGGAATTAAGAACAATAAATGTTTAGAAGACTAAGTATTTATGCTTGATGCTAGTACTAGAATATGATCGCTGAGCTGGCCATATTGCATCATCTATACGACATTGCATAACTGGTACCATTAGGAGCAAGATTGCGACAGAATACGTTAGAATTGTGAAATATATTATAGAACTTTCTGTTGCGGAATGGTTCATATTCCATCACTTGATTATATAATTGCGTATTCGCCTATCACGTTAGATCAGTAGCAACTATATGCTATTTATTCATTTAGTGTAGATTCTCGTTCATACAAACCCTGTGATATACAAATTTCCAGGACCTAATGACTGTGTTCTAACATGAAATGGAATGTTCCATTGTATTTCGTTACATATTTACTTTTGTGTTCACAATTTAATAATGTTTATACCAAAAAAATATTGTTAGTCAATTGGAACGGGGAGGGGAGTAGTAATTCAAATACGAATGTTGCAAAGGTTGCAAGTGCGAGCTTCTACTGAAATATTGTCAAAGTGATTTCATGTTTTAAATATTGCAATCGGGTTTTACACACAAATACCATCAAAAAGTATGTGAATAGCAAGACTGAAACGTGATATTCCAGAGGAGTATTATACTAGAATGTATACCTAATTAGCCGACTGATAAGAATATAAGAATATTCTAAATGATACATTTATATATTTTGGAAAATAAATGAGTGAAATATTAAAAATATTTCTATGTATCAATTGTAACTCGATTAAGCAGACAAGCTACATCTTAGAGTGCTTTCATGTTATCTGCGGAGATTGTATAGCAACATTTAAACAGGGTGCAACATTTAAACAGGGTCCTGAGAAATGTTGTACAATACCAACTAAATCTGGAGCTTTAATTCCCCATCCACTTACTGAACTATATGCACAGCAATTACAGAATCTACACAAGTCACAATTGCCCAATAATGAAAAGAGTAATTGTGTTATTTGTCAATGTGAAGAGCAAGAAGATAAAGATATTCTGTTTTGTATTATTTGTGCCTCATTTTGGTGTGAGCAAGATATAGAATTGCACAATCGTGCTATGTTTAATGGAAATCAGCACTCCTTCATTAAGCTGACTAATGATTTGAAATTACAAGATCTCCTGACAAAAGTAAATAAAGATACTATGAACCAAAAGGAAAGAGATGTCTCTGAACAGTTAAACAATTTCCTCGACAATTGTGAAGAGCTTTTATTACAGGGCAGGAATCATCAGCAGAAACTTGAAGAGTTGAGCTCAACGATTGACAGATGGAAAGAGAAAGTTAGCGAAGATATTGATAACAGATTTTCAAGAATAAGAGAGATGCTGGATGAATTAGAGACCGAGGCTAAGAGAAATGTCGAAACAACTTGTCAACAAACAAAGGAGCAGTTGGAAACTTGTCATACGGAGAATCAAAAGAAATTAGCCAAGGTAATGCGAGCGGTTAAGACTATGATGGATATCAAAAGTTTCTGTCCTAAGAAAGGAGGGGATATTCTCAAAGCTCTCTCATTCGAGAAATTTGAAGAGCAGAGTATGACATCATTTGTCACATTCTTGTTAGAAATGACACCAAGGATAATAAAGATTATCAGAGAACTTGATAAAAAAGAAAACAAAATATCGATTGAAGCACGAATAATCGATCCAAAACGTACAGAAATAGATTTTATTCCTGACAAACAGCTTTATGAAGGAGGGAAATTAGAAATGCGTATTTACACGGTTGATCAATATGACGTAGTAGCATTTAGCACAAATTCTATAATATCGGTTGAAGTTTACAAACAAATTCCGAGAGAGGGAAGTGTTAGAATTGTTAAAGAAACTTTGGGCAAAGAAAGATTTGACAAGAGTAATTCTTCTTACATACACATATTGGAAGTTTTAGAAGCGGGGGTATACAAAATCAGATTAATTGTAAATAATATCAAAGTTAACAAAAATTGGCATTTTTCAGTCTCTCGTGACATTTCTTTCATGAAAAACCCAACAGTAAACCATCTAGAAGGAAAAGGAGAGAGGAATGGAATTGCAATACAAGGCGATAACTTGTATATAGTATCGGGTGCTAGAGGTGAAGTGGAAATGTACTCGATTTATCGAGGATTCCCCGAAGAGATAACTAAGTTTAGAGAATCACCATTAGAAGAGGAGTCTATTCACTCTAGTGGAAGATACTATACGCCAAGATTTGGTTCTCCATTGCGACCAAGTACTCCTGATTTGCCTTCATTTCCAAACCCTAAGTTTGCAATTAGTTTGGAATTGTGTATAGGAAAGGGCGTACTAGCTGGTCCACACGGTATATGCTGCTTTGAAGATTTTATCTATGTTAGTGACCGTATTGCTAACGCTGTATTCTGTTTCACAAACATTGGCGCATTTCTACAAAAATTCGGAAAGCATGGCAGTGACATCGGTGAATTCTTAAGTCCACATGGAATAGCAATAAACAAGTCCAGGAAACAGCTAGTAGTAACAGACAGGTTCAACCACAGGATCCAGCTAGTTAACCTCAAAACTGGTTGTATGATAGCAGTGGGTTTCTCTAATCAATATATATTACAACATCCTGTTGATGTAGCTATTACAAATGAGGAATTTTATATCATATCAACTGCTAATAACGATGTTGTATTCTATGATAACAACTTCCAATGGATCAAGTGTCTCTTGAAGGAAATACAAGATCCTATGTACATAACAATTGACCAAACAAACCAGTTATACATCTCATCCTACTCAGATCACAAGGTCTACACCATACTACCGCAACCGAATAATATATACAACATTAGAGATGTGGACATAGGAACGGCTAAGAATCCTACTGGATTAGCAGTTGGGAGTGACTGTAGTATTTATGCTGTATGTCATAACAAAGAAAATCCTGTAAAGCCATTACTATATGGCTGGTAGTGGTGACAGAGATGGAAATTATTCAAAGTCAATATCATTCTAGGGAAATACCCGTAATTCCAATAGGAAAATAAATATGCTCTCTAAGACTGTGCATGATAATTTTCTGATCCAAACTGTATTCTATATGGAGTAACTTTTGTAAATTTTGTATTTATTATTAAAAATTACATAATTAAACTCCGTTTTGAATTGTTTGAGACACTATATGATAAATTCGATAGGAATAGTCGATCAAACTGTATACGTACAGTTCAAGATAATTATAGAACAGAACATTAATAGAATGATAATCTGGATAATATATAGCATACTGATAGCTAATTACAAGTAATAACCTCCAGGAATCGCTACTGGTTTTCTAGAAAATGTCTAAATATTAACTCAATGAAGGAAGTAAACGTCTAATTATTATCAGAAACACACGTGGCATTGAATTACAATTATCATATAATAATTATGATGATACGTATGCACATCATAAAAAGCTCATATATCACTGATCCAAGCAACTACAATATCACAAGTATAAATATGTATGAACCCGGGAAAATGTAAATTAATCATTTGGAAAGATGAGTCGTAAAGGCAAGCAGGGTTCCAAACGAAAGAGTCACTTGGAAAAAGATATGACGGTAGAATGCTTCATAGAGTTAGATTCAGTGGCTGATAAGTGTGAGATTGAAGAGTATAAAGGTATAGATCAGGATGAAGACAGTGAACCGAAGACGAGTACACAGAACAACGAAATGGAATGGAAGAGAGGGTTATCTGATGCTACACAAAACTATTTAAACGCCAGACAACATAAACAAAACAAAACATATATGAAATCACAAATGAAACTATATTTCAGTTTCGTCATAGCCGGTATAATACTGGCTATACTGTGGGTGGGATATCTTAGTACAGCTGCGTTTCTAGTATACGGAATAGCTGATGCGCCTAAAATTACTGAAGACGAAGCCTTCAACACAACTTATCAACAAACATCGAATTGCACAGACATAGAAAAGGCATATGAGATGTACACAAAGTATGTGTCGGCACTGAGAGCAAGTAATTACACGAACAGTACCGTATTAGTAACCAGCTGTCCAGTTGATTTCGTGCCAAATAACACCAATTGTGGTCCTGAGTGTCTCGAATTCACCCCAGGGGGCAGGTCTATGTGGTGGGCATTCCGAGTAACTACTATACTAGGATCTAGCTTTACACTGGTAGCTACGCTAATAGGAATGTTGAGTTGGGTTAACAAAGATTTATGGAAATTTCCCAAAATAGTAAACTTCTACATGATGATAACAATCCTGCTCCAGGCTCTGTCGATATTATCTGGTGCCATTGTGCCTAAAAAATACTATTGTAAACATGACAACCTTGATACATCGAGAGCAGATTCAACTATTTTCTGCCTAGTTCAAGGAACAGTGATACACTATGCACTACTCTCCTTTTTGATGTGGTATATATTCTCCATAAGCAATCTGTCAATAATCGTGCTAAGCCCGCTAAAGGGAGCTCGCTGGTTCTTCAAATACCTTCATGTTATTCATACCACTGAGTTGGTGCTAGCATGGGGACTACCTCTACTCGTTATAATAGTTAATTTCATTCTGGTTGCTGTAACAGGCACCATATCGACTGCATACGTAATAAATAATGTACCAGAATTCTGTCTGCCAGGAATATCAGAAATAGAAATTGTATCTCTATACATGCTCGGATTTGTATTCTGTCTCTTTAATGGAACTATGATAGTCATAATCGTTGTTAAAATGGTCCACCTTAAATACAAACAAGCCAGAATAACTACTTCCACTATAGTCAGCACTGAGTGGGTATTCCAGCTGTCTATTTTCACACTTGTATTCTCACTATCTATTTGGGTAGTACTATTAGATGCGTCTATCTATGTGTTCTACGAGAAGAAATATTTAAAATACCTAGATGTCTACACGTACTGCATTTCTATATTCCCCGCTGATTGTTGTACACCTGAGTACCAAACCATCTATCAGGCCTGGTTAAGCATATTGGGAGGATTCTCTACATGTGTATGGGGTATAGGAGGCCTGGCTGCTGTCACAAACAAGGAAGTGAGACAGTTCTGGAAAAGGATCTTGACTTGCAAGTGTAGAAAAGAGGCAACATAACTCACAGTACTTGTATTATTTAAATTGGTGTACATATCCTACTTGTATTTACTATATTATAGGTATTATAAGTATTATCAGTTGCTATATGAAACTATTTTAAGTAAAGTTGCATGTCTGTACAATACAATCGTAATAATATATTCACTAGTTAATATCAACACCAATTAATTAATTAAGTGAATGGAGAATCCTTATACGTAAAATTCGTTTCTCTCCGTTTAGAATCTAAAGTACCACTGGGATTAATTTCATCTGGTGTAGTGTCGGTAATGCCAGCAGCTAGCCGAGTCCATGGCTGAGATATCTGAACAGCAGTCAGTTCAGATGGTGCTCTGTCTCTGTCAGGAATACAAACTAGAATCTCCATACCCATGATACGAGCATTGTTCATATCATTAACAACTTGTTGATTAATTGAAGGATCTTGGAAGAGTAAGTATAAGCCCTCTTCACTATCTTTATCTATTAGTGTTTTTATTTTTCCGTAACTCGAAAATGTTTGTCTGATGATGTCATTTGAGAGAACTTGTTTGGAGGAACTGGTCAGAGAAGGTACAAGTGAGATTTGTAAGAAATCACTTTTTATGCGAGGAACTACTTCAGAATTTGACATTTCATCATCTAAGGGACATTCTTCATCAATTTGATTCTTATCAATAATTTCTTGTGAAGGAAAACTAAAACTACTCGTGAGGGTAGCTTTCTTAATAAAACTCTTCCTATACTCGTCTGACAGATGTTTATGCATACCAGTTGTATCTTGGGAGAGAGGGGAGGGAGCAGTAGGGAGGTAAGGACTGAAACAAGGACTCATAAGTCCTGTGTAAGATTCACGACGATTGATTACATGTCTCTCCTGAGACCTTGTCTTTTTGAATCCTTTACTCTTCGTGTCCTTATTAATCACCAGCTTCCCATCAGCTATCTGTTTCATAGCGTACTGTTTTGCTAGAGTGGGAGATAAAGGCGTGGTAGCTGGAAAGCTATCTCTTTTCTCACTCTTCATTCTCTTGGTGAGAGGAGATAGACTTACATCTCTATGAATAGGAGATAAAGCTCCTACACTTCCTAGAGATTCTCTCCTATTAATATCCTTCTCCTCCATCTGTTCGTATATCCGTAACAGAGCCTGTTCAGGCTCGGAATATTCATCCGGCATATCCGGTACCAAACTCTTCAGTAGAGTAGCCATAACTCTGCTTGTACACGATAACACATAAATCTCTCAATATTATAACACATTGTATTGATACAGATGTAGAAACCAATCTCAAGCATATATTAAGATATATCATTATTCCAGTATTAAAATGATAAATTGAATAATATAGATTGCTAACTGTTCGTATTTTTCTGCAAAAGAGTAACAAGTTCCTCAGTTTGTGATTTGTACATTTCTTTAATATCTTTGAGATCCAACTTAAGCTCTTCATTTTCCTCTATTTTCTCGCCACACATCTCTAATGTAGTTTCGTGTCGCTTGTTAAGTTGTAACAGCTGTTTCTTTAATTTTGGTACTTCATCAAGTTTGTTTTTCAAATCCTGGTTGGTTGCAGTTAGTTTAGCTAATTCATCAGTTAGTAAAGTACATGTCTTTTCGAGTCTAATAGTCTGCTGCTTATAGCTAGACATCTGTCCTTCTTTCTGTCGTAAAAGCTGTTGCAGTCTATCTACCTGTGTAGCAGAGGACCATAGAGAACCTACACCCGTATCAGAGTATTGATCTGCATCACTTAAAGAAGCAGTGCTATTAGCTCGATCTAACGTAATCTCTTCATGCTCCGTAGACTTAATGCTATTATTCTGATCTACATGAATATCTAATGATGATAAGAATGGTTTAGTATATGCAGTGGTTAGATTAACCTCTCTCTCCCTCTCCAGTAAATCGGCTTGCAGTTTCCTATTCTCTTCCTGTAACTGTTCTATACTTCCTTGATAAGAATCTTTCCATAATTTAAACCTAGACTCTTGGTCCTGTCCTTCGAGCTTGCTCTTAGCTAACTCAGCCTTGAGGGACTCCAATAGTTGGACATTATGTTGCTGTTCTTCTCTATGACCCATCAGTTTCTTGTCCATAGAAGTAATACGTATTTCTAACATTTGTTTCTCATCCTGAACCAGATGGATATCTTCCTTCAAACGAGCGTTCTCTTGGTGAGACTTTGTAAGCTCAGATCTCAGATTAGATTCTACACTCGACCAGTTCTGTGACTGATCATTATGAGATGTCCTAGTAAGATGAATAATAATATAATAGCTCTATACTAATAGCTAGAAATACCTTAAATGTTCTATCTCTCTTAACAGAGGTTGAGTAGATGAACTGATTGATTGAGAATATTGTTGTATCTTCTGTTCTCCTCTCTCTACATGAGCTCTTAACTCTTCTATCTCTTCTTTAAACCTGTCTTCCTGTCGAGAAGCTGATTGTTCTTTCCAAACTAAGGTCTGTTCCAAGTCATTTAGTTTCTCTTGCAAACTTCTTCTTTCTAACTACAGGAAATAACAAGTATCAGGGATAAATCCACAGCAGCAGCAGCAGCAAGGTAATTCACAATCTGCAATATCAATTACCACATACAAATTAGAGAATTAATAGAGTCAGTTTATATCTCAAAACTAAATTACTCTATTATACAGAATAGTAGCTATTGTAATCAAGAGGAAGTTTAGTTGTGTAAAACCCATTCTGCCGTAATACAATAATTTATGTGAAGTAATCCAAGAGAATAAACTTTAATATATTATAACCACGTTATAACCTTGTAAACTGTAAGATTATATTGCTTCGAGTGAAAATTACTCCATTAAAGGTGAATTTGTGTATTTTGTAACAAATGACAGGAACCCAACACTTATTTGCTAAAATAATGTCACGTATAATTTGCGAATAAATCTCCGCATACGTATGTTTCTCAAAAGCTGCTCTATAATAAAATAGTAATATTTGTGTGAAACACACTATCTACCATTATTCTGCAGATAGCAATTGTTCTAACGACAATATTGCGAATATTAGTAAAGCTGTTTCACATCATATAGATTATGTTGAAAGAAATTATACTAAATACGCGGAAATCGTAACAACAAAATACATTACGAATAACTAGATAAGATAGTATATAATCTCACCATAAATGCGGTGTTTTGGTCAGCAAGAGTTTGTTGCATTTGTTGCTGAAAACTATCCTCTGCACTCTTAATAGCATTCTCAGTACTAATCTCACTGGTAAGTGTAGAATGTCTGAGAGATGAGATTTCTGAATTAGATTTAGAATTTAAATCTGATAATTCTTCTATTTTAATTAACATATTTGATTGCTCTCTCTTTGAGACGAGTAGTTCCTTCTCTTGCTGACTAAATGCAGTCTCCAACTTCCTAAAGAATAGAGAGACAGTGGATAATCCAAAATATAGAATATATGTATGTTCAATGGATAACAACGTATATATTCTTATTTTACTAACTTGTTAACTTCTTGTTCCTTCTTGACAGATATCTCCAAACTAGTTTTATCTTCTTTAAGAGTAGCATTAACTTTCTCTATATCAGAGAGGCGACCAGCTGATACCTTATTCTTATACTCTAGATCTTTAATATTATTCCTCTGCTTCCTAATATGCTTGTTTTGTTGCATTTCTTGCTTGGAGAGTTTTTCTCCTTCTTGAAACAATAATTGAATCTAATAATGATAATATCAAAGTAACAAACAAACGAAACAAACAAATATTTATTACCTTTTCATCTTTCTCAGCTAACAGCTGATCTACTTCAGCACGTGCGTTCTCTTTAATAAGTTCGTATTTATCGTGAAGTTGAGCATAAGACTCATGTAGCTCAAATAGCTTAGCTTCTCTAACTTTTAACATTTCTCTTAGCTGTGTTAATGAATGAGAAGGTTCTTCTGCTTCATTTGATTGCACTAATACATTATCTGTAGTTAGCATGGAATGCTGGTTGTCTACTGTTATCCTTGGTATATCACTATCAAGTGCATTCTCTACTTCAACAGGATCAGGATTATCTTGTAGCTCCTTACTATTATCAACATCATCAAGTTGATGATTAGCTAGAGGTTCAGGAGTATTTATTAGAGAGGCTTCTTGAGAGGGAACAGAAAAAAGATCAACTTGTTTAAACTCAGTAGATTGAGACATTTGGTTAGAATCTGATAACTCTTGATTCATATCATTAGAAATATTATCTTCATTACTTAGAGAACATATTTCAGTGTCAGAATGGTCGCTAGGTAACGGTGAGGGGTCTGAATCCTCTTGTATCTGGGGTTCCTTCGGGGGAACAGGTGTAGAGGTGTAGAGAGTAGATCCCACATAACCAGATATATCAGAAAACGCATCCAAATCATTATAACCTCCTTCATCAGGCATATTAGCATTGCTCAGTACTGTGTCAATAGATTTCTGAGCCTGGGAGATTGCACCCCAAGCTATAGACTTCCAAGACATGAGTTCAGTGTATATCTACAATAACAAAGTACATGCATTGAGTTACATAGAACTATTTATAATATTATTATGTGAATTTGTAGCATATAATAACGCGATAAGTGATACAAGTTCATATTAGAAGAGCTAATGCTCTTGGTATGTAGAGTTAGCATGAGTGAGAGCTGCTTGTGCCTCGTTTAAGAAAGTCTCTTTAGATATTCTATCAGTAGTAGCTCCTAGAGGAGTTGTATTATAACTCTTAACTCCTAAACTAGACATAGCAGCCTTATACTGTTCAGCATTGATAACTCCACGCTGTGTAATGTCTAGCATATTGTATAGCGACTCTAGGTTAGAATCCTCCACCAGAGATGGAGGGCTGATAGAGGTACTAGCTCTAGCATTGATTAATTCCTGTAACCAGTTAGCTATGAACTCCTTCGGATCATCAGGCTGAGCGTACAACACAGCAGAAGTCAAATTCTCAATCAGAGGAAGTAGTTTATGTTGTTCTAAATAAGAATTGACATCACTAGAACCATCACTTGATGTGGTTACACTGGTGTTCAAATCAGATGCCTCCATGCTATGGAATATCATAGAATTTAAGATATAAAGAATATTGAATTAATCACTATAATGTCATAGCATCCTAGCTTGAAAAATGTGCTATTACATATAACACAGGTGGTAGCATGTTATGCAATACTTATACAATAGAACATATCCACAACAAAATTGAGAAAATTTAGAAAACCTTTGATGATTATTCAAACAAATGCGATATTAGATTACAAATTCATAGGAAAATTTATGTCCCATTCATAGAGATTACACATAATTAATCTCAATTAGTAATTATATAATTTTTCGGGATAACAAGATGCTTCATCAAAGTTAGAAATTCAGTAATTTACAAAGTTGAGATATTTCCAATTTACGGCTGTTCTACAATTCATGGCAAATATATACGTATATTTTGCTAAATTTCTCTAATAGAACAACAGCTATAATGAACAAATTTATAAATTACCAACATTTTATATGACATTGCAGCATTTAGGAGAGCAAACTCATAATTCGCTTTTTGCTGCATGGGGTTTCTCTCCACCTTTCTTTAACGTAATTTTCTGCTTAACATCTTTTCTACACACACAGGCTTCTTGCTGCGCTTCTAAATAACTCGAACATCCAAACATATCAACTCCAAGATATATCATTTCAGCTGCTGATACACATCCTTCAGTAGATCTTTCATTAAGCCCAAGCATAATTCCAGGATCTGTCTCACAGTACTTCGTCATACATTCCCTGAAGCTGTCATCACAAAATTTCCTCGGATCATTACAAGTAGAGTAACACAAATCATGTTTATCACAACATCTCTCGATTCCTTCATAACCAGTAGTATTGAGTTGTATACTCATTAAACCTAGAGTACTACCACATCCATTTGATTCAGGAACAAAGTTATCTCTCTGTATTGCTATAAGACCTTCTTTACAATTAAAAACGCACTTCTCCCCATCAGAAGAAGATACTAAATTTTTTGTCATCTGGTCAATCACATCTACCATTCCAGTGACTGATTTTGTATGTCCTAATGCTTCTGAAAGGCTCTCGGATAAATCAGTTAGTTTTGAAGAGAAAGCATCATCAAATAGTTTGTCAGCTTGTTCCAATATATCAAAGTTATCATCATCATAAACGTCTGAATAGAAATTAGAAAATTCATCCTCTTCTCCATCTGAATCCAGATTACACCATGTTACACTTAGTTGGAAAAGTAACAAAAGTATATATACAGAGTTCATGCTAGCAATTTGAATATCAAAATTAGAATTATAGAAAACACAAATTCTTGTCTATGTCAAAAGAAACTTTCGTATTATATCATTAATTTACAAAATAAGAGCAGTCTCGGAGAAAAGTATTATAGTTAATCAAATCCAGCTAACTCAAACATCTCATCAATATCCTCATTGCTTGGCTGAGCAAGTTCATTAATTTCCTGACTTATCAATTCCTGTTCAATTTCCCTGACAGATTCATTTCTAATCCCAATTACATTATCTATGTCTATAATGGGATCATCTAAATCCTCTACCATTCCGCTACTCCAGGGAACTCTACCTCCTTTCCTAATACGACCTAAACAATCTTTGATCTCTTTCTTAGAACCAAATGTTTCAATTCTCTCCAACAAATCACTAAATCTTAATCTGGGAAATAGTCTGTTACCCCAATGCTCATATTTCTTCATTAATAACTTCAAGTCTTGTTTCTCATGGCCATCACCTCTAAATTCTATCTGCGGGAAATCGTTAACAACCGCGTATAATCCTTTCTCACTAGTCAGACGATCTGACTTGAATGTCAGTACATTAATTTTCTTTTTAGGTTTAACGATTTCATTTGCTTTATTCTTATCTTTATCATCTTGCTTATTGTCAGAAGCTAAATTCTTCTCTGGAGTGAGAGCAGCTTGATCAGATTGTTCACTCAGCTGATCTTTCTCTTCGAAAAGATCATAATATACCCTTTCTCATTTTCAGGGTCAGAAGCTATATCAGCTGATAAGTCATCATCTGAGTATTCTATTTGCATTATTTCTGGTATCTACAAGTACAAGTTGAGCTAATTAGTTCAATATATAAATTCTCATAATTCTCATTTCTAATAATAATAATTGGTAGCAGAAGTTTAATCTATGATGATATGATGTGATATATATAAACATAGTTATACTCATTCGGTTGTAGGATTAGTGTAATACTTAGTGTGTTTTCCATGAGCAATTAATTCACCTTCACTGTTACTGATATCTACTAGTGCTGTTGCTAGAGATCTACCGGTCTTTATAGAGTAAGAATGTATGTTAATCTCTTCTCCTAATCTGGCTGGTCTCAAAAATGAGATATTCATTTCTACAGAGACACCACGTGGTCTCCCTCTCAGAATAATAGCAAATGTAGATATAACATCTACAATGGTTGAAATCTGACCTCCATGTAACATACCATTAACATTACAATCAGATTCCATTACAGTCATTCTACCCTTAACAAATTCAGTTTGTGCTTCAGTTATGCGTAAATGCTTCAGGTTAGTGCTGAATCCTGTTTTAACATGAGCTTCAAACATCTGTATTATTCTACTCAATAGTGACATGAGTAGTCCCAATCAATCTAGTTTATACAGACTAAGGTTGAGTATCTTATTTTCAATACGTATTTATGAGCAAAAATATATGTGAGTTTTAATAATTACACATAAACAGAGCTTATTTAATAGATAAACAAAATATACAGTAATTAAGATCAATAAACACACTCAAGCTAATATACAAATAATTCTAACACATTCCTATACTAGTACATTAAAAATTCATTCAAATATAATGTACTCTGTTCTGTGATAAAAATGATAGAAACTATAAAATATATACACAATCATGTGTTTAGTGCTTAGGGACTTGACTGTAGATACTCCATAACAGATTTGTAGCACAGATCGTACTGGTCTGGACTCTGTACCATTGCTACTCTTTGCATCCTGAGGCGTTTAACGGTATTAAACACATCCACCCTGTCTTCATATTCCAGGCGTTGAAGGATAATATATACTGCTATGAATACTCCTGTCATGCCATTTCCGGTACCACAGTGGACCACCATTGGTCCTTTTTTTGTTTCATCAGGCTGTAGAGTTACAGTTACTCCAGTTATAAGGCTTAATAGTGCTTTGGCACAGTCTTTAAGACTGTAGCTAGGAGCTAGAGGTTTAGTTAGTTGAAAATGATGTAATTGGTGTGTAATGTTTTCGTTGTCAACTCGAATTATCATCTCGCGATGGATATAGTCGTTAAGCAAATGCTTTTTCGTTGTTTGGATATGGAATGGCCCGTAATGAGTTTGGGAGAATGAGAAATAATCTTCCGTCTTGTCTTCTGTATTTTCAGACAACATTATTATTACGTTTGAGTTATGTTCTATTAACATTCGACAAAAGTCTTCCATCGTAGATTTTAAAGGACCTTGAGTGGCAATAAAAGCCCAGTGAGTTTTATCAGAGTCAATATAGCTACCGTTGATGTAGTCAGATCCAACGATACCTGGGAGTGGATTCAACTTCACTCTATTACTATCAAATGGCATCGTATTGATGAACCTATTTTTCCCTGCGTTCTCGTTGAGTTTGGCGTGACTGTGTTGTGTCTGTATAACCCGTAGTTGTAACTTCCTGAATTCAATCTCCAACCTCGACATCCCTACTTTATACGGATTCTCATCAGTTACTTCATGTAGGTGAGCGACCATCTTTGGGAAATCTGCAGCTGAACATTCTGTGTCTCCGAATTGTATATGCTCATTGATGGCCTGATGCACAAACTCATACTGTAAATACTCCTGTATCATGTAGTTTCTCTTTATCCGTAGCCTAGAAGTCTCCTTCCATATGTCAACTGATTTTTCGACAGCAGCTAATTGTTGCAAAATCACATCCAAACAAATGAAAGTACCTGTTCTCCCAACCCCAGCACTACAGTGGACAAGAGTAGGGGCGTTTGTTCCGTCTTCAGTTTGGTTGATAAACGCCCTGACCAATTTAACGAATTGTATCATGGCTATAGGAAATAGAGGGACACCGTGATCCGGCCATGCAACGAAATGGAATTGTGTTACTTGTCTAGTCACACTCTCAGTACGAACCTGTATCCGCTGAATAGAGAATTTCCTAATGACATAATCACAAAATCGACTCTCTTCGATTTTACGGACACGGATTCTGCTGTATGTCTGTGTATCATCAGGCCAATATAATGCACATTTGATCCTATTGTTTTCAATTAGATTGGTTAACATAACGATTGTTGTTATGTTTTGCTCCCAAATCATGCGCCAGAAATCATTGACTGTGTCAAGAGGCGGAGTGGCAGCTCCAGTGTTGGAGGAGGGACCGGCTTGGATCTTGGCAGGACCCAGTGGACCTTGTGCCCCAATATACGCGTTAGAAGTATTCCCGAATCCATCCATATAGTTTGCATTTATGTAATCAGTCCCTTGGTTTTTAGAGATAATTACTCTACTATGGTCATAAGCTAGAACATCAGGATACCTGTTCTTTGTTGAATTAATGTTCTTTCTCGCTTCTTCAGTAGTGCCTTTAATGGTGGTCAGTTGCTGGTATTGTTCCTTTAACTTGTGTTGGCCATCTTCCAGGAGCTGTTCATATGTTTCTGAGTAAGTAGCTACAGGAATGGGATAGGAAAATGAAGTTTGATTACTGCCAATACAAGGTTCGAGATCAAAGTATGGTGTTCCACCAGACTCTGACTTGTCTTTCTTATATCTCTGTCTGATACAGCATATGATCATACAGAAGACTAAGGATATCAGAGAACATAACATTATGAAGACGAGAAGGGATACACCAACCGCACCAAGAAGGAGAGGATCAACCGTGGGTAACTCAGGGACTATCAGCGTCTCTTCAGCTGTTATTTCCCCTGATGGTATTGATACAGTACAAGTGAAATCTATAGTAGAGCGGAAGACTACATCAAATATAGCTGCTGAACTTCTGTCATCACTGTATATTGGGGTCTCGTCAATCTTGGTTCCATTCATTTTGAATACATAAGTAGTACCAGCCAGGGAAATGGATGGATTAGTAGTCACACTACAGTTAAGTATAAATTTTGATCCTTGCACTACGGTTGATGGAAGCGAGACGAATTCTACAGTTATCGTAGGTTGTATTATATTAAAAGTTTTAGTTGTATTATCTTTGCCGTGTATGTTCTCAACGAAACAAGTATAAATCTCAGTTGTACCATTATCAGACTGTACGTAGGAGTTTAGATCACCCACGTTACCTTGTTGATTTGTTACTGTTATAGTTGGGACTGGGATCCCAGTTGCTTCACAGGGAATAAAATAAGGAATTCCAATGTATATAGTATTTGGTATATCAAAGCTGGTAATACTCGGAACAGTCTGTAGCATGAGTATACTACTATTAGCTGCACCTGATTCACTTCCAGCTACAGTAGAATTACACATATATTGAGTATTGTTAGTTTCTAACATAGCAGTAAAGGAATATGTTTGTGTATCAGCAACCTGTGTTGTAGGAGGAATAGTTTCCCATGAGAAGGAGTAATCAGCGATGGATCTACCGAATGGAATAGTACTGGTGACTTCACAAGAGAGAGAAAAGGGAAAACCAAGAACAGGGTTGGGTATACCGAGAGAGACTTCAAGAATTGGTGTAGGAGGTATAATAATGATTATAATATCATCTGACACTCCTTGAGGTAACGCTACGTTAGTGGCATTGCATGTGAATGTACCATTCACCGAGTTATTGAGTGTAGCTAGATTAAGAGGATTATCATAACTCCCACCAAACCTATCCAGCCACGTGACTGTAGGGGGTGGAATACCACTAGTATTACAATCTAATGTGCCTGTCGTAACACCTTCTATAACAGGCTCCTCAGAAATAGTTACTGGTGTAATTACAGGAGGGGAAATATAAACTTCAATTAGTACTTCATCAGAAACTGTTGTATTACTACCTTGTATGGAAGCAGAACAAGAATAGTTACCTGTATCACTTGTTGTAACACTTGAAAGGATAAGATCCTTACTAGTTTCTGAAGTAATAAGAGATGAATCTTTGTACCATTCAAATACAAAATTTTGAGTAGAACCTGAACTATCAGTAACATCACAAGTTAATGTAACAGTAGATCCGTAATCAGGAGTCTTTGTTGGTGAGAACATCAATAAGACTGTGGGTGCAGGAGGAACAACAGCCAACGTATAAGTATCAAATGCTGCTACACTATTACCCACTGTGGCTTCACATCTTATATCTCCTACATCAGATAGTGAGAGGGAATTAAATGTTAACGTATCACCATTTGTTCCTGATACAGCTCCTGAGGTAGTACTCCAGGTTATGACTATGGAAAGATTGTCATTAAATGGTTGAGGAGTAACTTCACATGTTAATACCAAGGTATTAAACGCTACATAAGTAGTTAAGGCAGGATCTCTATCAATTCTAACTAGAGGAGGAGGAGACATTACTGTTAGTTGTGTACTATCCATTCCAGGGTCACTATTGAAAATAGTAGCCATACAGGTGTAGAGACCATCATTGATTGATCTTGTGTTGGAAATTGTTAATACATTATTCATTATAGAAACACCATTTGTACCGCTAGTAAGTGCGGTGCCGTCAATAGACCATGTGTAAGTATAAGCTGTAGATAACAAGGGTGAAGTAGCAGAGCAGGTTAGTTCTGTAAGACCCCCAATATTCACAGAGAATGATGATGATGGTGAAATAGTGACTGTTGGGGGGTTAGGTTCAATAGTAATTGTTATATTTACAGTAATTGTTCCTGCAGAATTCATTGAGACACACACAAACTCCTTGTCATCACCAATCTTCAAATTCTCATCAGTATTGAAATTAAGGATAAAATTGTTAGACAATTGAATCCCAGATGAATCTTCCCATGATAACATTGGGCTATCAAAACCGTTATCTGCAATACATTCTAGTGTATCGGGACTAGGATAGGTTATGGAGATAGCTTGAGGTGTAATTGAGAGGGTAGGTAACTTATTTATTGCAACAGTAACATCACAAGTTGTGACGTCTGAGTTAGGGTCAGTTGAATTTATAGTAAAATTACAAACAAGTTCGTAAATACCTGCTTCAGTAGTAATACCAGACACGAACAGGGAATTAGATAAGGAGAGGCTAACCATTGTTAAAGCATTAAACCATTCAACTCTGTTATCAGAATACATATCAAAATCTCCAGTTGTAACACAATCAATGGTACTAGCTCCGATATCAGTGTCAAGAAAAGCATGCGTAGAGTCTGAACAGTCCGCCGTTTGAGTTACTCCGAGGTTAAATATATAACAGAGATACAGTATGATAACAAGTATTACTGTCATTCTGATTTAGACGGATTAGTAAAAGCGATAAGTCCCTTTCGCGGATGTAAAGAGATAACTATCGTGAATGTTATGCTAATAATAAAGTAACAAAATATTTGGTAACGGAAGTCATAAATTTACAAAATATTAATAAAGTATAGCTAAGCTAACGTTATTTATAGCTGCTATCTGCATTACATCAATATATTCATACTATTGTAAATGAAATATAACCAAGTTGGGTAACATAAAAGAACAAGAAACCGACTCGATCAGAGAATGGCACGTAGTCAGTGGTGAATAGGAATCCTATGAGAGCTGTATATTTAATTCAAATTACGGAATTTGATTATGAGTTATGTAAGAATTGGATAATGTGACCAGAAAACGTAGTACTGGTTTAATTCGAGATAATATTTTGAATTATATTATGACGAAGCAGAGTTGGAATCGGGTTCGGGTTCAAAGTTGATCAGTTCGAACTTTATGTGTAATTTTCTAAATTCAATGATTCAATTCCATTTTTTGAAAGAGAATATCAACAAAACATATATTTTAGAGGAATTTCAGTTAATATCGACACTTATTTACACTTCGGGTTCGGGTCGGGTTCGGGTCGGGTCGGGTCAGGTTCTGAAAAGTGGACCTGATTCCAACTCTGTCACGAAGGGGGTTGGTGTTAAAATTTAAGCATATTATGCATACACCGAATTATAATGAATGAATAGTATATGCTGAGATAATAACTACATTCATGTAATCAAAAGTTTACAGTTCAGTCTACCTCGTGTTCAATGGAAATCAATGTTTGAGTATTCCATTACATAAACTAATGAATTAATCAATACGCATAAATCATGAAATTATATCCCCAAACAGGAAAACACAAGTACACCAATACCATATAGGGAAATATCAACACCCATTCGATTGCAGAAAATACGTGAAACAATGATAAGTCTGTTTACTGATAGAATTGACAACATTACAATCACAAAAAGACAAAATTTCTATTTCAAGCATTTATAAGTACTAATTTGGTATGTTTTATGAATAATCAATCAAATGGAGGGTAGGACGTGAATAATTATGTAAATACACTCAACATCCGTTAACTCGAACATACGCTATCTCGAACAGATTTTGATTTTCCCTAAGGGTTGTTAACAGTATTTTGTTGTAAGATATTAGAAACAATAAATACTTGAGTATTATGTTAAGAACAATTATTATTATTAAATGAAAAAAACTGAACAAATAACAAATAGCACTACCTTGGACTGATATACAAGAATAAGAGCATACAAATTGCTATACTAATTACGTGTATTTAGTGTAACTTTAGACATTGGGTACACAATTGAATATATGAATCTAGCTTCTATTATCAAGTTTTATAGCCTCTCGAGAGGAGAAATTAAAGTTGCTGGTAAGCATAGGCTGATGAGACTATCACATTTCATCATCATCTGAATATGTGTCTTCAGGATAGTCCCCCATGGTTACATACTTAGGCTTAACAAATCCTCCGTGTTTCGCTTGACATTCAAAGTACCTTTTGCCATTTACACTCCCATCGTTTTTCCCTACAGGCTCATCATACCGAACCCCAACCCAATAACCTTCTTTGAAATCAGTTTTACCGATATATATGATCACACCCTTTTTGCCAGATTGATTAGGCATAGTAACTAAACAGCGTGACTTGAGTGACAATTTTTCCGCTTCTTCCTTACCGTCATCTTCGTTCGCCTTTGGTGCAGCTTTACCACTGAATGTACCCAGCTGGTTCTGTTTTAGGAAAGCCCTTACCGTCCCAGGTCGCTTATCGTAGTCGTCTTCGTTGAGTTCGTAGCGCTGAAAGTTAGGATCACTGAAATCTATGACTTTACTTTTAGGATCACTACTGGTTACTTCAACTACCATATCCTCCGCTACATTGTAAGCAGAGAGAGGCTTCATGTTATCAATCAAACCACAAACGTATGCATTAGTTTTGGAGTATAGTCCCAGATCCATCGTAGAACCTAACATGCCTGTTATTAGTTCTAACTTCCCTTTCAATTCCCCAACAGATATCGAGTTGTCAAATCTCTTTTCTGTAATTTGCCCTGTTGAAGGACAACGTATTTGTAACAGCACCATTTCTGGTGCTGTGTTTATTACAGTATTAGCCATAACTGAAAGACTACTTTAATTAATAATATTCCAAAGATTCTAGCTAATACTATAAATTGATAAATGATTTAATATGTGTGATTTGAGGTATTTGGAGAAATATAATGAGTTGTAAAGATTTCCACTAATTTAGTGACAAAGGATACATGAGCTCAATTTCAAAGAAATTGCATATTCAACTGGAATATAATATCCAAATCATATACAAGTAAGGACGAGTAAAGCATTCTCGGTATGACCTATGTTAATGTATTATGTTTCAGCAATTGAGTATGCCCTATATTGAAAAGATGCCTACATTATTATGCCGTGATAGAAATGCAAAGAGTATAAAGAAGAATATTTGGTGAAAAGTTATTGACGTGAAAAATGTTAATCTTCGTAAAAATATTGCTTTTTTCAGGTTTAATTACTTTTACATTAGGACAATGTCCTGTACGAGAACTATGCATAAGTAAGCTACTAGTGAATATACAGCCATTGTCCTATTTTGATGACGAATATTGCGGTTGTCGACGGATTCTTGGAACTTTATCGATATTCTTGGATAGTTCTTCTCCAGAACTCCAGAATTCCAACTTTTCATTCCTCAACCAATTAGAAGAAGTCACTGGACACATACTTTTCTCTAACGTAAAAACCCCTGAGCTAATACTACCACGATTAAGAATAATAGAAGGAAGAGACCCATTTATTCCAAGCTTCGGGACTCAAAAGTATGCCATTTTCTTCACAAATTGCACAATAGACCAGATCCTATTCCCACAACTCACATACATAGCGGCACACACAGTAGGAATCTTAGAGAACAGAGATGTGACAGGGGCTGTTGATATTACTAAGGAAATCTTAGATCCAAACACAGGCTGTAACTTATACGGAATTAATTGGATAGAACTTCTAAGGACGGATGAAATAATATTTCGAATTGATGTAGAAGTAAGTATGAACTATGATAATACTGTAATTTTAGATCTAGCGAGCGAATGCAATGTAACATTAACGGAATCGTTGTGTGAACAGTGCTTAGAAGATGCGTGTTGGAATATGAGCAATTGCCAAATACTGACTTCCTCCTACTCATTAGGGAGTTGTACTTTATGCAATCCACTTTCAGGATGTTATGACGTAGACCAGGGGTTGTGTTGTCATGAATTCTGTTTGGGAGGGTGTTACGGTCCAGGAGCAGATCAATGCTATGGCTGTAGGGATAAGTATAATGACGAGATTTGTGTAGAAACTTGTCCACCACAGTTTGTATTAAACCCCACAACACTCATGGCTGAGTTGAATCCAGATGGTAAATTCACGTTAGACAAATTCTGTGTACCAGAGTGTATAGGAAATTACATACAATTTGATGAGGAATGTGTATTGAGATGTCCAGCGGAATATACTCAAGTTGTAGACGGTGGTGTGTTGAAATGTCAAAAATGTGGAAGTGCTTGTCCGGTAGAATGTAATGGAACTGATATTAACGGTGTTTCTAATGCATTAGAAGTAGATACAGTACATTTGTTTGAAAACTGCACAAGAGTGAATGGGCCAATTGTAATAAACAGCGCTACATATGAAGGAATCAATGAGACGGGATTGAGATATTTGGAGAGTATTACAGAGATTACAGGTTATCTGGCAATACTACACTCTCCTGCTAGTATAAACGTGTTTGATTTTCTACGGAATTTACAGATAATAGAAGGAAATACATTTTATTTATCGGGTACCTCTTCAGTGGTTATTGGCTTTAATAACTTTGAATACATTGACTTGTCAGCTTTGCAAACAGTTAACGCAGGAATCATATCTGTATTATTCAACTCCAATTTATGCTATCTCGCTAATCTGACCGTGTTCAGACCTGAGGGTGAAATTTCACTGAGTAACCCAGCTGATTATCCTGATGATCCTAATTGTACATGTGATTACGAGTGTGAACCAGAACACCGCTGCTGGGGACCAGGACCAACACGTTGTGTCAGCTGTAGGAACTTCTTACATGAACGTACATGTGTAAGAAACTGTTCAGGGATACCGCATGTATTTTCAAACATAGAAACAAAAACTTGCTCTCCTTGCAATATACAATGTCTCAATTCATGCACTGACGCTACAAGTTTCACCTGTGATGCATGTGTATATGTCAAATATAATAATGAGTGTGTTGAATCCTGTCCCGACAATAATTTCATAGATGAGGCTAAGACCTGTATAACATGTAACAGCTTGTGTGTTATGGGTTGTACTGGCCCCAATATAACGATATCTGATGGAGGATGCAACTTGTGTGGTAGAATCGTAATGGATGAGGAAGACAATCAAATTGGGTGTATTGCAGGTGACATATGTCCTGGTATTAGTTTCTATGAACGGACAGAATCAGTATCAGAGGTTGTTCCAGACACAAGCATTTCTGATACTGATATCAAAGTATGTCGGCCCTGTGACTCCTTATGTGAATCATGTAGCGGCCCAGGAGTTGAGAATTGTTTGACTTGCAAGTATTTCATCAATAATGATGTTTGTGTGGAAACATGCGAGGCAAATATGTACGTAGCGATAAAGGAATGCAAATCATGCAATCAAGAGTGTATAGGATGTACTGGTCCAACTTCTTTTGATTGTACTGAGTGTCGGAATTTTAATGATGAGGGTGAATGTGTTGAAGCTTGCGGTGATGGTAAATACGAAGATTCCAGTGCTAATTGCGCTCTTTGTCACGGTTCATGCGGAACCTGTGACGGTTCAGGAAAATACAACTGTACTGCTTGTAATGATCCTAACTTCTTCACAATGTGGGGAGTATCCAATGCAACATGTACAGGAGAATGCTATGAAGGATTCTATGGGGAACATAGTACTATCTCGGAGTGCTTAGCTTGCGATCCTTTATGTAAAGCTTGCACGAGTATAGATGATTGTACTGAGTGTCTCTTCGCGAAATTAGATGGTAAATGTTTGATCGAGTGCCCGCCCAATTACGGACTGGACGAGAACGCAATAACATGTACACCTAACAACGCAAGTTCTCTGGGAGAAACTCTGGATGAGTACAAATTTCCAATTATTGGTGCATTCCTAGCAGGAATTACAATAGTTGTGTGTGGAGTAATAAGTTTCTTCATTTGCATTGTGTTCTATTTCAGAGCCTCTAAGAAGAAATTGAAAGTAGAAGAAGAATTAGAAAATCCAACTTATGCATTGCTTCCAAAAGATCTCAGACCTTCTGTGGGATCAGTTGAGATGGACACACTGGGCTCAAACTTGACAAAATACTCCCGTTTGAGGATGGGAAGTCAGGACTCCCTAGTAGAGGCAGATATGACACAACTAGTTATAGCAGATCTGACTAGAATCGAGAAGAAAGAAGTTTTGGGAAAAGGCGCATTCGGTATAGTGTACAGAGGTGTGTGGCTACCAGTTGATGGAGAGCCTGTAATGGTAGCAATAAAGGAGTTGAATCAAGATGCACCGATAGAAGATATGCAGGAGCTTATCAAAGAGGCAGTGCTACTAGCTAAGATGCGGAATAAATACTTAGTTAGATTCTATTGTCTCTGCATGGCGAGACAACTCATGGTAATTAATGAGTTGGTACAAGGTGGCTCTCTTTTGGACTATCTCAAGATAGAAGGAAAATATTTAACTCCCTCAATCAGGTTAACGTTCATGCAGCAAATAGCAAGCGGTATGAATTATCTGGAGTCCAGGCGGCTTGTGCATAGAGATCTAGCGTCAAGGAACTGTCTTGTAGCTTCAAACGAGCTAGTTAAGATATCAGATTTTGGAATGAGTAGAATTCTTGATGTAGGAGAGGATCAGTATATATCAAGTGGAGGGAAAATTCCAGTTAGGTGGATGCCGCTAGAATCAATTTTCTACAAACAATATTCTCACAAGTCTGATATTTGGAGCTATGGGATAACTGTATGGGAAATTCTAACTTCAGCAAAACGTCCTTATGGCAATGTAAAGCCTCAACAGGTTATAGAGTTGCTAGTTTCGGGAGATCGGTTAGAACAACCGAAAAACTGCAGCTCTAAACTATATCATTTACTGAATCAGTGTTGGATAGATAAACCAGACGATAGGATTTCATTTGAGAGCCTCAGCCATCAGCTTCAAGAAATGCTCAATGAACCTAGCCTATACGTGTACGGGGATCCAGATCACGGGATGAGAAGTGAATCACGTGACAGCAGTATTGTACCGGATTATGAAGAAATTGATGATGAAGTGATGGCTTATTTAGTCACTACACAAGTTCAAATATTAGTTAGAGACGCAATTAATGGGAAGAGGGGAGGATTGAACTATGAGAATTTAAGGGTATCCAAGCAACTAACGGGAGATCAATTTTCTAATAGGGATAATACCGCAGGTGCTTCATTTATACCTCCACCAGCACAATCAGATGACATTAACGAATATTCTCTCGCTAACGATAGTACAACTCAAAAGGTAGAAGTTTATCAAAACATTTCTTCTAACCTGAATACAGATTCAACAGCTGTAGAAATTCCAGAAAGTGATTATATGCTAGCGAATGATGTCGTTAGTAAAACGGGTGCTAATAATTCAAGCAACTTCCTAAGCCCAAATCATTATATAGAAGGAGAGAGCTCAGTATCCAACAGGACAAGTAAGACAGATTCTGGGAGTGAATACATGCAATCAAATGATATTTATGTCACTGATACTAAGAATTCCAGTGATTACTTAGAAACAAGATCAAGTAAGAACTATAAGAAGATGGATGTGTATATAAACCCATATTCTGACGTCAAGCTGAAGTCAAATTTAGATAAAACAGCCATTCAGGAAAAAGCTACCGACTATGTTACTCCAACTTTAGAGAGGACAGCACAAGCTGGCTACTACGAGACAAATCCTGACCTAGAAAGAACAGCAACAGCTGGATACCTTGAAAACAACCCTGATGTAAAGAGGACAGCACCTACTGAATATCTTGATTCCACCAACCCCACATTAGAGAGGATAGCAACAGCTGGATACCTCGAGACAAATCCTGAGGTAGAGAGGACAGCACCTAGTGAATATCTTGATTCCAACCCCACACTAGAGAGAACAGCACAAGCTGACTACCTCGAGACCAATGCTGAGGTAGAGAGGACAGTAGCTTCTGAATATCTTGATTCAAATCCTACATTAGAAAGGACGGCACCAACTGGTTATCTTGGGACCAATCCTGACGTAAAGAGGACAGCACCTAGTGAATATCTTGATTCCAACCCCACTCTAGAGAGAACAGCACAAGCTGACTACCTCGAGACCAATGCTGAGGTAGAGAGGACAGTAGCTTCTGAATATCTTGATTCAAATCCTACATTAGAAAGGACGGCACCAACTGGTTATCTTGGGACCAATCCTGACGTAAAGAGGACAGCACCTAGTGAATATCTTGATTCCAACCCCACTCTAGAGAGAACAGCACAAGCTGACTACCTCGAGACCAATCTTGAGGTAGAGAGGACAGTAGCTTCTGAATATCTTGATTCAAATCCTACATTAGAAAGGACGGCACCAACTGGTTATCTTGGGACCAATCCTGACGTAAAGAGGACAGCACCTAGTGAATATCTTGATTTCAACCCCACTCTAGAGAGAACAGCACAAGCTGACTACCTCGAGACCAATCCTGAGGTAGAGAGGACAGTTCCTACTGAATATCTTGGAAACATAGGAACACTCTATGAAAGTTTAGACCCTAAAACAATGGCATACCAAGAAAAATCAAACGAGACAATTGAATACGTAAATCAAGAACGAATAAACTCGAAAAAAGCATCAGCTTTAAAGAAAGAATCACAATCAAGATTTCCTAATACAGTAGTGCTAGATGATGCTACATACATGGAAATAGATGGAAATGCTACAATAGTACCGCCTACTATTTCTCCCCCCGCAGTTAACAACAATTTAGGACAGGAGCCTGTACACGAATATGAAGATATAGATGATGATATTCCGAATCATGAGTATTCAAAAGCAGATGACGTAATCACACCCAAATTCCTGGAGAATGCTCGATTGAAACAACCACATACAAATAACGGTAATCTATCATCTGAGTACAGTTATGTTGACCAGGATACTCTTACCAGCGAAGTAGCACAACAACTAACTCAATCAAGAGGACTTAAATCTAAAGAGCCTCATTACGTTACTACTATTCTAAAGTCAATCCCTGATCCTGATAACTTCCCCTTCGAAGAGAAGAATCCTTTGTACAGTAGCTTTAATGATTCTAGCAAATAATATCAATTCAATAGGTTAAGATATCCCCCTAATAAGTAGTGATATGGTTTGTATGTATTGTTGAAACATTGTCTTGAATTCAGAGGTTTGCTATAGTTTTTCAGTTGTCATTGTCTAGTTGTATTAATATTTATAAGTGTTGATAAATAAATGAAAACCAATAAATAACAACCATAATTCACTTCATAAGCTATGTCTTGTAACCATAAGGTTGTTACTTATCAAAATTCAATACTACAGAATTAGTTGTGATGAAATCGAAGAGCTATAACTCATACACACATGAGAAAGGAAAGAATATCAATGGAGACTATCTGGAGGTAGATAAATGGGTATCTGAGTTATTGGAAGGTAAGATAGGAAAGTTAAAACATAAAATAACTAGAATCAGAATCAGCTACACCAAGATTCAAGTATTCAAGTATATACTGTGTAATCTCATTATAGCAATGAGTTTATCTATCCTTATGTATTTCCTAACTTATTGGTACAGCTCCTTTGCTATAGGAGTAATTTATATGTTTATTGTACTAACTACAATTGTATTGTCTGAAGAAGTTGTAATAGTACATGGAGAGGTTATACAGACAGTTGTCAGGTATATTTGCTGGCCACTGAGCCACAGAACGTATTTGTGTGAAAATATTGATATAGTCTGTGTTAACGAAGGATTCCGTAGACAGAGAGTTATATTCTATTTAATGTTAGTCATGAAGACATTGGGAGATAACAAACAAAAGGAACACATAGTATTATACGAGAATATTCTACCCAACTTAGATGTAGTGAGAGTTGTATTAGATGTACTCAGGAGAGCGATTGGTGACAGGGACTAATATATTCATTAAATATTTAGTTATATTTTGTATTAATGTAAATTGTTAGAATTTGGAAGATAAAACTAAGGAAAATACGTATATTACTAAATATTCAAATATCATGCAAGAAATTTTAGAACATTCTCAGTTACTTAGCTTTGGTTGTAGTTACTCCTAAATCTAAGTCATCATCACAGAGATCTCCAAAACGATTATAAAAATCCAAATGAATTATTTTATCAGTTTGAGTTAGCTCAGATGAAGCACTAATCCCAGATTCTTCATATTCCATCATTTGGTTAAAATCTGCAGCACTTTCCTCGTCCATCTGTGTGCTAGAGGTAGCAGCTTGTCCAGGGAGAATTGGCATTGGAGAGAAGACGAAACTAAGAGTATTTGTAAATGAAGGGAAACACTTTTAAATCCTTATATAGTCATGGGAGCTTATTATGAACCAAACCAGTGGCCCAAATAAAACCATTCCCATAGATTTTGTATCAAGCACTAATAGGGGGTTCATAATAAGACCCGTCCCTGACTGAAATAGTATAATAAAAATTCATTCAGTGAATTACGTATAAGATAAAGGGCCGTGTACAGATAAAATAATTATCCAAGAACAACAATATAAAGTTATACCACAAGTCATTTCATTTATTCGTTAAAGAGCTCTTATTTGTAAGTTAGGATTAAATTTAACAATCATTAACATCTGAAAAGTTTCATAACTGAGGGAAGAAAGATCAGATTTGAGGAGATCGTTTAGGACAATTTCATCTGGTGAAGAAGTAGGCATAGCCATGTAGCTAAAAGCCATCTCAGCCAAGAGTGGGAAATTGGCTTGCTGTGTCTTCCAGTACATAAAGGGATCAGCTTCCATGTCTAAGCAAGGCTGTGATAAAAACTGAATAACCTCTGTTTCTGCTTCTAAGGTAGTTAGCTGTGTACCATTATTACTACTAGTGGGAGTCATAAAGCTGAAAAGGTCATCTTCAGTTTTTTGAGATTTTGTCAATTGTGAGTTGGTATCATCATGATTAGTTGCGTAACAAGATAGTAAGATAGAAACTTTGTTTAGGAAAATGGATTTAATTTTACATTGTTCATCCTGATTACTCCATCTCAACTTGAATCTGGGGTCTAATACTGATGCTGTGATGTAAGAATCGTCTTGCTCGTAACGAGTTAATCTCTCTTGGACTAATTTCTTTACAGTAACAAGCACATTATCGTTATGCACAGGTGTAATCTGCTCAAGTTTGTGTTTGATTCCTCGAGAAACCGGTATGATAAATCCAGGGGAAACATTCGCATGCTGTTGGAGTAACCTCAAGGCATGCTCAATAGGATGAAGAATATCACATAATTCAAGGAGCATTTCTCTCTCAGCTTTAGAGAAGTGAGATATCTCTAATTTACTAAATTCTTCTTCAGACAAGTACAATAGAGTACGTATCGTGTCTAGCTGTGAAATCCATTTGGTAGAATTTGGTTTATCTTCGTTTTTAACTATTTTGTGTCCTAAAGACTCTAAGTACTGGATAGTGCTAGAAATATCGTGTATAGCATTCCTCAGAGGCTCACTTAACTCGTTTAGAGTATCTCTCACAATCAGATGGAGGCTGTGTACAAAACAAGGACTGCTTCTTGGTAGGAAATTAAACGATATAACTGGTAACGGTTTAGAATCTTTTACGAGTGGTTCCACTCTTAAAATAATATAATTATCATTTTCTTCTGTTGAGAATCCTGGTATAGACGTTAGATAAGGAGCTAGTGAATTGAGAGAACTATATACAACAACGCTAATCACTTTATGAGCTATTTCATAACCAGCTACTACCTGTTCATACTCCTGTCTGAGAATACTCTCATTACACATACACTCTAGTCTTGTATAAGATAGAACCATTGAGTATAATCTCCAGTCTATTATATAATGTGCTGTAATTCCTATCAAGGTTTTAGCTTCTTGGCTAGCTACGCTAAAGCTAAGACACACACTATGAGCTTTTGTAAGATTAAGCCTTATGAGTGTTTGTATAGATGCGGCGAGTTCTGGTAATAGTTTAGTGTTAATTTGGTCTCTAGTAGGTAGTTTGTAGTGAGGATTTAAGGTAGTCACAAATTGATGGAATTGTATACTATCTACAATAGAGATAGGTAATAGGTCAGCAGCTATGAGTTTAAGTAAAGTATCAGTTTGTTGTACATATACAGGTTGTGAATCAAGAACCTGAGTAGACACTTTAATGGTGGGTCTAGATTCTGCAGGACGAACTTTTTGTGCCATAAATAGAGTTTGATATATCTCTCTGTGTTTCCTCTATAAAAAAAGTAATAAAATAAATAACTGAAAACTATCTAAAGAAAATTTACATACCTTCGTGTGAGTGATGAAGTTAGAAGATGTGTTTAGTCTTCCAGAAATTATAGTACCACAATATTTGCATTTAGCCTTCATTACTGTGCCAGATGCTTTTGGTAACATCAAATCATAATAGTATGAAAGTATTGGAGCTGTCATAACTGGGAGGTGTTATTCTCTAATAAAATATCTAGCAATTTCAAGGAAGAATACAATAAATTATCACCAATCTTTCGTGTATTTATCAAAATCCTAAGCCTAATCAGTAATCAGATTACAACAACAAAACGCATGACTACAATTACAGAATACAATTACAGAATATGTAATAGTAACAATAGGATAATATAACAATTACATTAGCATAGTTAGGTAGTCAATTAATTACACAATAAAGTGTTAAAACTCTATCATATGCTTTCAAAAGATTTGTATTAGTTATCAGGTAATTCTCGAGTGAACTAATAAACATGTATTAATTGATAATTACAACAAATTAAATACGATAATAATTATAATCAGTGAGTGTTATTCAGGACAACGAGGATTACCTTGAGTACTATTTGATGCTAATTCAGGTTCATTCCCATAAATAAAGCTGTCTCTTATACACATCTGCTGTTGTAGAATTTGTAAATCGGGGCTAATAAAGCGTCCAATTATTCACCTCTACAGGTGTAATTATCACAAATAAGAATTTCTAATGAGTTAATCTCTGTATTGGAGATATTATTTTATATGACTCTTTTTTATGAGATTCTATTAATCCGGTTATAGATACAATTTGGTATTCAGACTTGTAGAAATGTGACGATATCCGAGAGAGTAACCACACCAATTCTCTTTCTTTTAACTGCACACATTTCCTGAGTTTATCTGGATAAGTCATGGGGTCTAATATTGTTAAATACTTGTTACTCCTATATTGACTCCATCCAATAATTGTACGACTATGACCTGAATGCTGTAGATATACAGGAGGAAGGTCTGTAGTTATACAGGTAGACCTCTTGAAGTAGTCCTCTACCCACTGTATGAGTCTAGCATGTGTATTACCAGATCCTGGAGGTTTTATGAAATCTACTACTTCTGCTTTAACTCCAAATGATCTGAATAGAACTGCAGCTTCTGTGGCTCCAATCCAAGTCTTTGTGTCACGTACTTTGTACCCTAGGCTCTTGGCCCCCTGAGGGTCGTAACCTGCACGCCAGGCTTCATCCAGTAGCTCCTGGAGGCGGGGTACTGTTGGGACATTTCCATTAAATGTACGATTCATGACTACTCTATATTTATCACTCATCAGCAAGCTACCTATTATCATCTGTATGTTACGATATCCACACCCCCAACCCCTGTCTCCTAGAGAGTACGAGAAGTGAGGCGTGTCTAGAGAGAGGTAGTAACTCCATGAAGGTGAGAACAGCCCATATGAATGCATCATACTCTGTAGTACTCCCTCAGTGCAAGAGTTCAGGTCATCTTTACCAGAATTAAGATTCTCCATAAACTCTAATTTCTTAAAATGCAGATCAACAGATGTAATGGCCCCCTTATTCGCCTGCTGCTCCAATTTGTTCAGGGTCTGAGCAGTATATCCACCCTCTCCCCTGCCTTTACCCTTAACTGATGACGTCACAGAACTCAGTGAATGTATGTTACTACCAGGTTTAATGTTAGCGTAAGGTGACGGTTTGTATGAGTAATTAGAGTTACCTCTTGTTTGATAATTAGTTGGTTTAGCAGCTGAGCTATAAGTACGAGGGGCTATATCCGCAGTAGCTAACTGGGTGTTAGGTTTTGCTTGTGTGTATGTAGTTTCTTGGTTCTGTAATGATAGAGCTAATTGATAGTCTGCTTCGATTGCAGAAATTAGTTGATCTTCTGATTCCTGGAGAGCTCTTGCGAACTCTAGATCAGATATCTCATCTGATGAGGTAGCTGAATGAGATAACAGGTGTTCTTCTAGCTGTACAATAAGAACTTGTTGATTACAGTCTGGATACTGACATATCACCCAACCTTCATATCCCTCCTGTAGAGATATTATTACGTCATCCTCATCCCCAAATAAAGATGCCATGCTATACGTATACAAATAAACCATGAGAAATCCAAAAGTATAAATAAACACAACTCATGAGCTGTCAGCTGTCACAATAGAATGACAAGTGCTCAGGAGTAATATGTAGCTTAATAACAAACAGCTGATCGGCTGGTATAAGTGATAGATTAATACTGTTAGCTATATACTCCTTATAACCGCGTTTCTTATCAGCAGTGTGTGTGTATCCGTCTCCAGTGAAGTACTCTAGAACTCTAAGTTCACAGTATAGGAACAGTCTAACTTGCCAGGAACTTCTAGGGACTGGACATCTCATAAATCTAGCATAACTGAAGTAAGGAGAGATATCGTTATCCTCCTGTTTCAACTTCAAACATTTCATAAAATCAATCCCACTTTCTTTCTCAAAGAATTGACAAGAATTAGAAGATAGCACATCTTTGTGCTGATTAAAATCGTATAGAGCACCCGGAAACTTGTAAGCTATTATATCTCCTATTCCATTCCAAGTAGCTGGGAAAGCACGTATAGGAGAATGGTATGACGGCATAACACGGAAGAGTACCAACCAGTAATCCTCCTGTGTAACTTCTATTTTCCATTTGACATAATCAGGCATCAGGCCTAGCTCTATGAGGACACCGAATGGGTCAGATAACACACGATCCTGTACCTGTCTAATCGCATCTTCTCCAAACAGGAAAGTGGTTATTCTCGCCTGAGAGAGTTCTGAGGGGTAGCTATCTCTTGACCAGGACATTATCCTACCGAAGAGAGAGTATCCAGACGTAGTGATGAGTTTGTCAGATAGGAATTCTGAGAGAGGCGAAGATTCTGCCATATCAACTAACTAATGTTAAAAGTACAATATTATCATAGAAGTTTTTTGTAATGAAATAAGGCATATCATTCTCATTATATACAGAACTCCATAGTAATACAATAATACTTTAGTTATCTAATGATAGAACACACAGAAAGAGTAACTACCATTCAAGCACGTCTGTACTCTACCTTCTCAACCTTAACGTCATCATTGACTAACCTATAGGTGTAAGCCGTAGCTAGATTCTGCTGTATATCCATCACTACGAAAGATGGAATAACTGCACTATCTAACGGAGAGTATGCTCCTGTAGCAGACCCTGGGTTCAAGTAGAACTTTCCTTCATTCTCAAACGCTTCCAGTTTGTGGGTGTGTCCAGACACCAGGATATCAACATCAAGCTGTCTCTGTACCAAGCTTAAGCTCTCATGATCTCCCCATGGGACCAATTGATGTCCATGCAGGAGACCGATACGGAAGTTCCCTACACTGACCACCTTCTGTTCTGGGTAACTAATGTTATCATCAAAATCTCCCTTCACTACATGAACATCTGTAGCTAGTGATTTGAGATAATCGAATGTCTCTCTGCTACATAGATTACCTGTACATAACACGTGCTGTATCTTACCCGGCATTAGGAGAGATTTGAATTTCATTGCAATACCAGCTTCACGGTATGGTATGTGCAGATCTCCAATTATAAGTACAAGCATCTTTATTTATAGCTAATGATTATCTAGACATGCAAGTTATTAACATAATATCTATTTGGATTATAAAAGTATTCAGTCACGATTACAATTGTAATCAACTTCAGGTTTGGATGTAATCAAATGTAATCAAATTATATCAACTCATATGAATAATTAATACCATAGATACTATCATCAACTAGAAGGATTCATCAATTCATCTATCTTCCAATCTTCGTGACTACCATCAGGCAAATATCTTCGTATTAACATGGGTATTTTCTTCTCATTCAATTCCATTGTAGCAATTTTCAGTGGATCAGTCTCTCCGTCTAGATCCACCATCACAGGAGCTCCCATACTGATTTGCAGAGCTCGTGTTCCTAGAACGCGCGCTCGCTCGTACTTAGTCATGAAAGGTGTTGTGATACGCTTAGAGGGGTCGCTAGGTCCTGATGAAGATTGTAACATATCAATGTTATCATCTCCTAGATCTACCTCAGCGTCATCAATATCATCAATGTCATCATCAGAGTCCCCTCCATCTCCTAGACCTCCCATATCCCCATAGTTAAGATCATCATCATCCATCTGTCTTACTGCAGTAGCTAATAATTGTGTGAGATAGAATATATCACAAAAAAGTATTCAACAGTGGCATATCCTACAATAATATTTATAGAATATCATAGAATAGATTACATAATTGACTCAATTAATTTCATAGCTAAATCAGTTATATCACAAATACTTGTATACATTTGGCAGTACAGAGTACACGTCCTGCCCTATCTACAGTAACCCCGTGCAGAGCATAAGATTTAACATCTTGAAAGGTTAGTCTCCCCTCTACAACACCTGTCTCACTGAATACCATTACACAGGAGCTAGATGTATCTGTTACCAATACACAACGGGAAGCGTTATCGTAACATATAGACACTGGGTGACTCAATTCTCTTCCTTTCCCTAAAGTAGCAATCTGATCAAGTACTTCTCCTTCACTGCTAATATGTAGGACAGCAGGACTACATCCAGTCAATACCCATAGTGTATTATCATATAAGGCAGTTTTGACGTCAACTGGCTTTGTCATAACAAAACTTTTGTTATGAGGGAAAATATCCAAATGTTTTCCTTCCTGATCAAATCTCTGTATACGATTGTTATCACAATCTGCTACCCAGAGACAGCCAATAGAAT
This sequence comes from Oopsacas minuta, assembly GCA_024704765.1. Taxonomy (NCBI): domain Eukaryota; kingdom Metazoa; phylum Porifera; class Hexactinellida; order Lyssacinosida; family Leucopsacidae; genus Oopsacas; species Oopsacas minuta. The sequence goes on along the minus strand of JAKMXF010000354.1, from coordinate 716,161 downwards.
CAGTACAAATACCCTTAGGAGATCGAAATTCTCCGGCAGCTTGTCCCCAAGCCCCGAATTTACTTCGATATGTCCCTTCTATCGTGAAAGACATGACAATACCTATACTAGTGTCAGATACGAATAGTCTCTTCCCGTCTAGACAGAGTCCCCAAGGGCTCTTAAACTGTCCTGGACCACGGCCATAGCTCCCAAATGCCCTTAACTGTTTCCCTTCTGGAGAGAAAGAATGTATTAGAGAGTTTCCTTTATCAACCACGAATATTTCATCATTATCTCCGCTGACTATAGCTCTTGTCTTGTTAAGATTAATATTATCTCCAATCTTGTGAGTAGGCTCAATTGTTTCCAATGAATATTTGAGTTTTACTACATTTGGGGAATGCAAGCTAGGAGATGTGCCCAAATGTAGTTCAGACTGAATAGGCTTTTGCTTGGGTATAGTTTCTGATAACGAGACGAGTCTGTCTGTAATCTTAGGTATAAGAGTCAGCTGATCTTCTTTACATTGAGCAAGAGCGCTGCATGTCTGCGTTAGACGGATAGCTTGATAAAGCTGGTTTAGAGAAGACTCCAGCTGTTGTGTCTGGATAAATAATGTGTTAATGACGTCATCATATTCAGTCCTCAGCTGTAGTAACTCATCGTCTCTTGTTTTGACAATAAGTGCTAACTTTTCTTCATACTCCTTGTCAATTCGTCCTTTCTCAAAATCTCTCTTCTCCTCCAGAGATCCTTTCTTCTGTTCAGACTGCTGTAGTATCTGTTTACAAGTATCAATCTTTTCTTCAAGACTCTCTTTACACTTAGAGAAGTCAGCTAGCTCACTCTCAAGAGCTACATTCATTCCTACCACAATATGATCTTTATGATTTACAACCAAACAGTTTGCACACGTTAGAATCCTACAGTTAGTACAATACAGCTCTGTGTTATAATTAGGATGATCTCTACAGTGCTGAGAAACACTGGTTTGTATCAGGAATTGCTCGGTGTCTGAATCAGATGTAATATCCTTATTAATAGACACATGATAAGATGCTCCTGGCACAAAGTTCTTATGAGCATTCCAATCTATCTTACACATGTAACGATTACACTGTACACAGAACAGCTCAGATGGAGTACTCTTACCTAGGCAACAAGAGTTACATAGCACACTACCAATGCTAGCTAATACATCTTTCTTGTTGATACAGTGCAGTGCCATGAAGTTATCTTCCAGGTCAACTTCCCCATTAGGAATTGGAGTCAATAAGCCGCATATAGTACACTCTATACATCCGTTAGCACTAAGGACACTGAGACATTTAGGACATATAACATGATTGCATTTTAGAAATTTAGAAGTTCTCTTGAATTTCTTACAATGTACACACGTTAATGTATCGTAAACGAGAGGTGACATGTCTTTGTTTAAAGATTTCTCTTCACTAATGTCCATCTCAAAATGTTGAATTGTAGTTGATTCGAACTAAGCTAAAAATATAGAATTGTAGATCTCAAAACCAGATATATACTTGTATGCTGAGAAAATGTTTAATATACAAAAAAGAAAATTATCAAATCAAAAGGATACCACAGAATTATCTCAATAGGACATGCTGGGGAAAGTATTATACAATTTTACAAAGTTAAAACAGGGTAGAAGTGGGAAGATTAATATATCTACCAATTAGTTGTTACTATCTCTGTGTAAAGTGGGTAGATCTCTTTCCGAGTCCAACAATATATCACCATTGAACTGTAAGTTATCAATTTTACCTTTGACTGATAGGATCATCTGTTGTGTATTCATCAAGCGATCATCTAAGTTAGATATTCTATCTTCTATGTTTCTTTCTTGAGTCAATTCTATATTGAACTTAAACGCCAGAACACATCTCTTTTCATATTCAAATAACAGCTTCCTCTCTTGACACTCAAAATCACATTCTCCCTCACTCCTATTTATAGCACACCGATTGAACCATAGAATAATTCTTCTGATACACCTGTATCCAATGACTATAACGTTAAAGGGTGGAGGCAATACTGGCTTACCACGAAACTCACTCACAGAATTAAAGAACTTATATTTCCAGTAGAGTGCAGCATTAGATTCTATCTCAACAAATGTGTTATTGAATTTTGCAATAATGATGTTAACGAGAAGGATATTAGACAGAATTATCCATACGAGAAGAAATATAAACACGAATACTTTTGAAGATAAATATAATTCAGGATTACTATCTCTGAAACTACCCCCAGTGTTAGAATTCGAATGTTGTAAGAAGAACTCTCCAAAAGCTTGGAAGTAAGGCCTGAAGAATATATTACCGATAACAAAAGCGTATGAATTATTAGAATTACGTGGAATATCTGGATATAGAATAGCTTGAGAGGGAACACCGTAAGCTAACAGAAAGACCAGTGCTATGATAACGAAGTGAGTCAGGTTCTTAAGCATACGGAATACCATGTATACAAACGGTCCTGAGTCTCTGAGGATGATAAGGAATTGGAGAATACGAAAGAATAGAATAAACCCAAAAAGCGCGTACATATGTTTGCTGTATAGTAGAGGAACCTGCGGGATGAGACGTAGAACTGTGCCCAGTATGAAACATACTACGAAAACAGTGTCAAATTGATTCCAGCGATCTCTGAAATATCCTAACCATCTCTTCTCCAGTCTACCACTGCCTCCGAACAACTGACGAGCTTCTTCTGCCACTATAGTGATTGACCAGAGTATAAATATCCACTCACTGGGATCGAGATTAGGAAAGGGATACCATTGGAACAGGACTACATAACAATACAAGAGCAGATACAAGAGAAATGAGAGGACATGTGTGATGAATTTTATAGAAGGAGAATCGTAGAATCTGAGATAGCCTATAATGGAATTTGGATGAGGTTCATTGAATTCGATAAGTATAAATATCAGGAATGGAAAGAAAATTGCGAGTAGTTTTTTCCACACTGGGTTGTGTCTATATAGCGGTTTCTTCCATTGTAAATCTAGCAACGTTTGGACACATGGATGTGATAGAAAAGTCATACAGTGTCCACTAACTGCCATCTCAATACAGTTATTATCGTCAAAAAGTTTGTTTTTCTGTTGTAGCATAAGATGTGAACGCTTGTAATCTCTCTTATACGCTTCTTCCATGATACCTACTGCAGTCAATTCAAATTTCTTAGCTACACCCTGTAGGATTTCTAAATCACTCTCTGAAACAACCTGAACATCTTTCAACCGATTATACATGCCTGAGATCAATGCTTTAGCAGCGATAGCATTGAAAACTACAGACTTACTATAGCTTAGGAGTATTTCTGCCATCTTCCAGCGATGTGTAAGAATAGCCCATACAAACAGATTATCAATTGGGTAATCTTTTATAACTTTCCGCTCTATTTCACTCTGAGAATATTCCTCGTAAATACTTTTGAAAGAACGGTTTATAATGTATCTTATTAGTTTCCCAATTTGGTTAATAGGTATTTTTTCCTTATCACCTTGTAATTGAGTCAATCGGATATTCTCTTTATGTTGACTACTCTTCTTCTTCTTAAGTATCGTTCTGGTAGTTGTGTGTTGTTTTGTATGTGCTTTTATTTGTGAGAGTTCTAGCAGTTTAGTAAATAGAGGACTATTATTGTTTAGAGCAACTGCATCGAAGTATAACCTCTCTAGATGATGTTCTACAAACGTCTCTACATCAATGACATTCCTCTCAAGCATTAAATCAAGAAACTCGACTTGATTGATATGTAATATTTTAAAGAAATGCTGAAAGAGATCAGTATCTCCCCAAATCAAGCTCTCTGTGAATATATCTTGTTCAGCTAAATCGACTCTATTCCAGTCAATAACTAGTCCGAGTGCTTCTTTCATTTTATCTTTACCAGTGCTCTTCTTAGATTTCAAAAGTGCGACTACGATAGCCTTACTTAAATCTGCTCCATACGTAAGGTTCATATCAAACATTGTTACAAGATAGAAATTTTCTAGAATTACAGATATCTTAGCAATCACTTCGTTAATTCTAGAATTTGACTCATTCCCCAAGTAGTGCCTACAAGAGTCTAGGAATTTCCCATGCTCTTTGGCTCCAATCTTTTGGTCCCGTGCAGCTAGCCTGAATATGAAGTCATGTATAGTTTGCATCAAATCGTTGTTACTGATTACTACCGTCACGACGTTTTTCTTTACAGCCTGACAGACTTTATCAATAATTTGTAGAGTATCGTCAATAAATATACGTACTACTGGCAATGCTTCACTCCCTTGCTTCAGATAATTTGATATATTATCCTCAATAACAGACCATTGTTCTGCTACAGAGCTCTTAGACTTAGAATTCCTTAACAAAATGAAGTGAGAGTGATTCACGTCGAGAAGATCTTTATCAGGGAGAACACTCTGAGACTCTCTGCTATACGTAATACTTGTACTTACAGCATTTGTTTCTAATAGAATATTGCCTTTATATACCTTTTCAGGACACACTAGGCCTATCATGGGCACAGGGTTGTCATACTCAGTGTAATTACTTCCGATTAACCAGCCCCGTTGATTTTGTTCTCTCTTAGCACACCGTTTGTAGGCGTGGCTCTCTAGACAACTTCCCAGGAAAGCAGATATACTCCTGTTAACTCCATCAGTCAGGAACCATACCTTCGTGGTAGCTGCTATACGTATAATATTATCTTTCAGGACTTGCCTGAATCTTGAGTTGTTGCTGAGTTGAGCATTTCCTGGGAAGGAGAGGATTATGGTAGGAAGGGGGAGATCCCATTTATCAATCAGGGTATCCATGATGTTATCCGGGACCCTTCCAGAAGGTAGTGTGATATAAGAAGCATCCTTGTGTCCATGTCTGGTTGGGAAGTGTATCTGTCCTTTGAATGTTATGTCGATTAAAGGGTCTGAAGTAGTGTCCAATAGAGGGAGGTTCTCGTTTGGATAAATATCAGGGACTGTGAATAGATGAGAAAATTCCGTAGAATCAGGTGGTAGGTTAGCACTAGTGAAAATGGGTGTGGTGTTCTTGCTATCAGCTGACTGCATTCTTGTATGAAGCCTAGTTGGTCTGACTAAATTTTGTGGAGAAGCAGTTCTACCTATCTGTCTCTGTAGTAAAATCTTCTGACAGTTACTAACTTCTGAATCAGCACGTCGTATAGCTTCTTGATGACTGAATGCGGCTATAACTTCATCTTCTGTTATACGGAGCTCACGAGCAAATTCCTGATCAAGTTTGCTATCAGAAATTGATTCCTGTCGTTGGATAAACATTCGCTTTTTAGCGAATGGCGAACATGAAAACTCTTGAGCGTCTGCAATATCAAATGTCTTATTTTCCTTAGCCAATTTTTTGGTCAACGGGTTGGAGCGAGCCCTCAACAACTGAGAGGGATTCAAGCTTTTGGTTTCAAACGCACCTTTGGATATTTGTGAGGGAGTTTTAGCCTGTTTTTCAGGTTCTATGTTTTGATAACATGGAGGATTAGTATTGTCATCCACCTGGTGGAGATCATATGATGCAGGCTGATCTGACTCGTCATCATCTACACTGGCTACTTTGGAAAATTTCGGTGCAGTAGAGCTTACAGTAAAAAATAAACTTTTATCACTGAGCTCATCGTCCATCTTTGATACAGGAGTGAAGGAAATCTGTTTGAAATTGCGTAATTTAATTATTGGAGATATTTGGTTGTGTGATGGGCTCTATCAGAGCAATGTCTCTATTTATTTGAGTCAAATTATAGACGTCAGATATAATATGGATTCATAATACATCTCACAATATGAAGTCATATTTCATATCAGTTATGGCCTTGAATATTAGAGTGGCAGAAAATAAGGCTTAGTTCTTGAAATACTGATAACAAGCAGGAATTACGGTTTAAACCGTGATAATGAAATACTAAGTATTATCATAGCAATTTGCTAAAAATAGGATTTATTGACTCATCATTATAAGTTAGGGATAATTATAATTCAGATTAAAGAAGTTCCAGAATTGAACTGAACTTGAGCTGAATCACTACCATAGCTCAAATTATTAATCTCAGAATTTAAGAATAGTGTTTACTATAAAATACTGAGAAACTGCATCCGCAGGGAAAATATAAATCATTTAGTTGCTCAACATTATATGTATTTATGTATATTGGTTTATGGTTTGGTAATATGAAATACTGATTGCATTTACTATTACTGTTTTCGATGGAATTTATTCATTGCGTATTAATAAGAAATATAATAACAAAAGTAAATACATTCTGTTACAATACCCACATGTATTATGACTCAATCTTTCCAATTATTGTAAGCTAAGGATCTTTGTAAGTGTAATCAATATTGCATAATCATGGACGTGTATTTATTAGGGAGATAATATATGTATTGCTCCCTTTTGTTGCAAATCTAATGATTGGAAAAGCATAAAAAGGAAATAGTCTCAGTAAAATTAATTAATAGTATTGGAAGAAATATATGAAATCATTAATAATATACATCTTACTGAATTATCTTATATTCGGTCAAGGAGAACAATTAAATCTGACAAAAATAATCCATCAACATCTACAGCAAGGTAAGCCAAACATTGTTCTTAAGAATTATGACTACTATCTTGATGGTTCACTTGTAATTGAAAACATCAGAGAATTCACTCTGAAAGGAAATTGGCAGTCAGTGAAATGCAATGAGAGTTCTACAGGACAAGATGGATTATCCTTAAAATTTTCAAACATTTCTAAGGTCACCATTGAAGGTATTAATTTCAATAACTGCAATAGAAATCTAAGTATACAAAATCAACCACAAAACAACCTAGGATTCATTACCTTCCACTTGTGTCAGGCTGTAAATGTTTCTAAATGCAAGTTCCAAAACGTGAGTGGCATTAATTTGCTATGTGTGAATACACAGAATGTCAGTATAATGAATAGTGAGTTCGTCAGTAGGGATAATGGATCTTCCAAAGGTATTTTGGTATTTTCGGATCATATAGAATATCAAAATTATAAAGTAGAAGTTAGAAGAAACGTATTTGAAGGAAAGTATTGGGTAGTGAACTATTTCAATGATCAAGTTCCAGGAGTTAATTCCTCAGTGAATTGCGGTAGTGCAGTATCAGTTTGCTATTTGAAAAATACATCGTTAATTGAAATAGAGGATAATAATTTTACAAGCAATCATGCTGCCCAAGGAAGTTCCATATGTGTTAGTATTGGTGAAGAGCATCAATATTCGAGGATAAAGATCAGTAAGGGAAATTTCAAAAAAGGGAAATTAAATAAATCAAGAGTCGAAAAATTGTATAAAGAAATGCCGGCTGGAGGAGCGGTTGCATTATTTCTGAAAGGGGGAGAAACAGATCTGACTATAATCGATTGCAACTTCACGAATAATCACGGGCCTAATGGTGGTGCGGTTTATATCTACAGGGAATCAGATGGTTGGAGTAGAATTGAAAATTGTACATTTAATCATAACAAGGGTGAATCAGGAGGTGCATTGATGCTAACATCAACTAGACTGCCACAAGAGGTTAGGATAATATTGAAGAATAGTCAGTTTATTAATAACTATGGTTATGTAGGAGGAGCTATACTTGCTCATAGAGTTAGTTTGATAATATATGGTACGGTTAATGTCACTGGGAATAATTGTAAGAATGGAAATGGAGGAGGAATAGCACTGATATACAGTGAATTGAGCGTCGAAGGAACTCTACGAATAAGGAATAATAGTGTAGGTGTGGATGGGGCTGGTGTCTATATGTCAAGCGAAAGTGATATATGGATGGATAAGAAGGAAAACAGTACATTGGAAATAATGGGAAATAATGCTAATATCTATGGTGGAGGAATCTATGTCTATAGTCTGTACTATGAAAATACTTTCCTCGATTGGGACTCCAACATAGAGAACATCAAAGCTCATTGTTTCCTTAGCGGTTCAAAGCATGCAATAATTAAGATACTCGAGAATAAGGCTAGTGATGATAACAAGGTTTGCGCAGGAAACATGATATACACACAATTACTGGGCCAATGTTTTGATAGTAAATTCATTGAAGGACAGTTATATTTCGACAATAAAACCTGCAGCAAAGATACTAGGGAAGAATCTTTCCTTATCGAAATGAACATTACAAGTTTTATCGAATGTAAACAGACACTGTTTAGTCAAGCAGCAAAGACTAACGATAATTACATGATGAAGCTGTCTCATTTCTGCAAAAGTTCGGGTAATTACAATCCACTTACAAAGGTCACAGATGTCACATCAAAAATGGTGACGGTATTCCACAAAAATAATTCTGATATCAATAAATTCTACTATATTTATCCAGGCAATGCAATTCAAATAAACATCTCAAGCAATGATTCTTTCGGAAACAACGTGATAACTCGAGCAATCCTCAGTGGAATTGTGTATTCAAATGGATTGAAGAAAGAAGAGCCATCCCAAAACATCATTTATCAAGGAGAAAACCCGCATCGATCGTTTCTGACAAATATTTCAACAAATATTATCATTAAAAGCTCGTGGAAAGGCCTAGGAATCATTTGTGTCGAATCGTTTGGGGATTTTTACAAAAAAAAGACATGTATAGGAATCATTGTCGGTAACTGTCCATATGGATTCACCAGAGAACATGATAAATGCACCTGTAGTAACGGAGACGGGTATTCATGTTATAATAACAATATATTCATCAAACAAGGTTATTACATCGCTAGTGAAGAAGATGACATAACAGGTTTGGCCCAAGAAGTATACGGAGCCCGCTGTCTCTGGCCTAGATGTAAATGTGTCTTGGGTGCCACAAATGGAGAATGTCATTTTAATCCAATTGCACCTGACGAACAATGTCGCACGGGTCTGTCAGGGATGTTATGTGGAAAATGTACTGATACAAACAAAACCATGTTTCTATCACCTTTCTTTAATAATATTAAATCTTATCCTTACTCCAACTGTATAGATTGCAATCCTGGTTTGATGATAGTATTGTTCTTCCTGTTCATAAGCGTGTTCTGCGTTATAATCATGTTATTCAGAATCAACTTATTCGCAGACTATTGGCGAAGCATCGTTATATATGCAAACATCCTCTACATAATCCTAGTAAACTCAAATTCACTCAACTCTAATTTTGTTAATATAATGCTATCAATCCCAATACTGCCTCTCAACCTGCTAATCACACAAATATTACCATTTTGTCTCTATCCGGGAAACAAAATCTTGTATGTTGTATTATTCGATATGACTGTTCCTCTGGCTGTTCTGTGTATCTTCATTCTATTACAGAGATTTCTATTATCAAAAGTAAGTTGGCTTTCAACTCGTGATGTCCCTACACAAATCTGGTCGATGCTACTTCTTAGCTACACAGACTTATCAATACATGCATTCATGATTCTAACCTGCCCGCAAATTAAAAAAAGGAATTACTGGCTGTACGATGGACAACATATTTGCTACCAGGGTCTGCATCTTATGGCAACCGGAATTAGTCTATTCTATCTATTTGCATTATCTTCTATTCCCTTATTTCTTCTCTTCATTACCCTCAATTCAAAAAAAGATTTCCAATTCCATCACAATTTTACACAAGAATTCAAGCATAAATTCAGGTGGTGGGAGATTTACAAGTTATTCCTCAGGCTAGTGATTTCTTTCATGCTATCCTTCATGACAAACTTCATAGACTTGAATAGTGTACAAATCACAGTCTCTATTCTTTGCTTATTAACAATGGTCATAAATTCATTGTTTAAACCAGCCAATAACAGGCTTTCGAACCACTTCGAGTCTTTCTGTTTCCTCTTCCTTGCATTAACAGCTGTTGCTCAAGGACCGAAACTATTCCATTTCTTTCCAATTATACCATTTATAGTGGGAATAACCGCGATACTTCTTTTAGAAAAGATACCACTCTGGAGAGGTAAAATTTTAAAAATAAAAGCAACTTGGAAGAAAGAAGCGGGTGTTTTAGGGAGATTAAAATTATTGTTCAAGATTTGGGATGTGAAGAGCAAATATGAATTAGAAGTTATGTATAATAGTACATTTAATCACCCCCCCCTGTAACTGTACGTCCATCCCTTCAATAATATACAATTAATAATAATAATAAATATTAAGTGTTGATTATTTGTAACATAAATTACTACAACAGATTATGTCTAATTGATTTAAGCGAGGTTATCAATTAAAATTTTGTCAGAATTATGATTCATATCACATATACTACAAGTAGTAGTAGTAGTAGTAGTAGTAGTAGTAGTAGTAGTAGTAGTAGTAGTAGTAGTAGTAGTAGTAGTGCAATTACAATTACAATTACGTATTTAATGTTGGTATACACTACAGAACTAATGTTTATTAATAATATAAAATAAGTCGCATTTTCTAGCTTTCTAAAACATTATCACGTATTATCTTAAGTACATAGTAACTACTATTGGTGGTTCAGTATCACACATTTCTAGGTACAGAATTAATGTGTTGATAGATAGACTGTCCTTGGACGTTGATATAGGTTATTTTTAGCTCCTTACTGGAGGCGGTAATTGAAGCAAAAGCACCGTCTGAATATGAATCTTTCTGACCATAAAAGAATTTGAGTGATCCATGAGGAACATCGTTTTTGTGTGCATTAGAACTGTCTGTAAAGTGTCCTGCCCCAATAACAAAGTAATCAACTACTGAACCTTGCTCTCTCAGATGTTGCATATTATGATCATGTCCACATAAGTAAGCAGTCACTTTATATTTCTCCAAAAGAGGCCTGAGTTTGTCCACCAATATTTTAGTGGGACCATGTTCCGCTATAGACCACACAGGATAGTGGCCTGCAACCAGTAGCCAATCAGCTGTTGAAGCTTTCAGCTGATCTTCAATCCATTCCCACTGAGTTTGAGCTATTTTTTCTTCATGTATTATTTCATATTTCTTGCTAGGATCATTGCTATCAGAAATACCGCTTAGAATGACAGTATCAATGAATACAATTTGTACTGTAATCTTTGAAAATGTGAATATTTTGTTATAGTAGAGTGAAGGAAATGTCCACCGTGTAGAGTGATCTGTATATGCAATTTCTCCAGTCACATTACCTACATGATCATGATTACCTGCAATAACATACCAAGTATGTTGCAGATATTTGTCTGTGAACACATTCTCAAAAGTGTGAGCGAAACGAGAATCATATTCATTCTTAACTCCTGAATAGTACATATTGTCCCCGAGAGCAATTGTGAAGTTTGCTAGTATCAGTTTAGCCTGATTACCCATTTGTCGAGCACAGCCTACTTCAGCAGCTGTTGTGTACGGATAATGTGGATCTCCACCCCAATCTCCAAGCAGAAGGAAATTAAGAGTATTTTCTGAGTAAACTAGTCCTGAAAGCATCAGGAGCACAAGGACTGGTCGCATATACATACTTTGACCTAATCAGAAATAAATGATAATAATAATAATAATAATAATAATAATAATAATAATAATAATGTGATTCAGTGCTAACAAATCATCAAACTTTAAAATATCCGATGGAAATTCTCATTCTTTTCAAACAATCTGATTGGCAGAATAGAATTAACAATTTGGAAATGACTATAAATGAATTCACAGAAAGTATCTACATTAATTTTATTATTATTTTATTGTTAGCAATGCTACTTCGTGCAATGTTTATTGTTCCTCTTCTATTGATGTTGACTTTGAGTGGTGAGCACATATCCTAGCCAAATAAAATCCTATATTTTGTTACTAATATTGTAGAGATAATTTGTGTTTTCAGACATTTGAATTAGGTTTAAATAAATACATGATTCCCGAAATTAGCGAAATGTAATTTTCAGACACTCTACCTATACTTTTATCATCACAACCACTCAAACTACCTGAAAATTTATTCCATTGTATGATAGAACAGAACATTTATACGTAACGAAGGTTAAGAATTGCCTTTGTCTATAACAAAGTATATGTACTTTGAAATATGATATGAATATGGGTATTAGCGACAAGATATTGTGTTAACCTAGGAAAAAATTGTAATAATTGCAAAAATTATATAAGAAATTTTAGGTTCAACTGGCCAAGGAAATACCACAAATACAAATTCGTCACCTACTTTTAGAACAAACACCTCAGCAACAACAACAACTCCAGGTAATATAAATAAGTATGATATGAATATGGGTATTAGCCATAAGATATTGTGTTAACCTAAGCAATAATTATAAAAATTGCAAAAATTTATGTAAGAAATCTTTTATATTCGACTGGCCAAGAAAATATAATTTCATCACCTACTTTTAAAACAAACACCTCAGCAACAACAACAACTCCGGGTACTTTTACAACAGCAAAAACAAATCCAGGTAAATTCATTAATACGAGATTAAATATTTCAGCTTAATAGAAATGTGCCAGACCAACATTTACAAATGTATCTCTTAAATAGATAGAACCTCATATGAAAGTTCTGAAGCTCCATCAGACTATCCAACATATTATCATTATCCAGGAATGTGCAGATGTCCAGGAGTTAGTATTAATTGTATGAGGCAAGAAATGAGAAATTCAACATATGAAGAATGCCCACCCTGTCCAACCTCATGTTCTATTCCAGGTGGATATTAATTAATACTATTAATATCAATATTAACCAATTAATGGTAATACACATGTATACATTAGCTCCTGAATGCAGCAGTAATTCAGAGTGTGCAAGTGGAAGAGGATGTGAAATCAGAGATGATTCTAGCTACAAATGTGAATCAGGTGAATTTCAAAGAAATATATTAATATATTTAAGACTCAATCGTTCAAATGCAAACCAATATATGTGTAGAAAGTGAAGTTGGAGAAAGGTGCAGATACTTAGACAGCTGTTTAGACAAGGAAGATTGTCAAATGCTATTGAGTGGAAGAAAGATAGAACAAATATGTTCTCCAGGTTTATTTTGCAGAGAAATACAAAGATATGACTGTATTGTAATAGGAGAATGTGTGAGTATTGAAAATGCAAGTAATATCGGTGAGTTATTGAGTAATTAACTGAAATAAATTATTTATCAAGGTTACATTGACATCTTCAGAGTGCCTATTGTAAATTATTTGAGGGAAAAATCTTGTAATGTGTCTCATTCATTTATAAGGCTGTTTAAGTTGTCATTATTCCATGGAATGACTGAATTCATAAACCGTATTGACTATACTAGTGAATTAATGTTAGCATAATTATATTATTGAAGTCTTTGCAAAGTTCAAATACAGATAATGCATACTAACTATTGTGAAATTCTGTACTGATAGAAGCAAGATGTTTACAAGAACAGGGCACAAGTTCATCTCACTGTTCTCTTAATGGAAACTATAAGTGTTCCTCAACTGAGAAGAATGCAGATGGTTCAGTCATTCAAACTTGTTATAACATAACTAGTGGAGAAACCATCAAGACGATTGAAAGAAGATCAGAAACAGATGTAATCCAAGAATACTGCAGACGTAGGAGTCTGGCAACTTGTAGAACTGGGAATGGAATAGTTGTACTATCAGGAGATGCAGTAGATGATCCCAATGACAGATGCAGTTACTGTTTGTGTGATAATGGAGTTATGGATCGGTCTGTGTGTAGGACAAATCCCAGATGTGTGCAGGCACCAGAAAACTGTCACTTTGATGGACGTATTATACCTCATGGCAGAGTGTGAGTTAAATGTCTAAATATAAACTAACTGTTAATAGAACCCCGATGTTATGATACTGAATGGTTAGGATAAATTCAAAGTATACATGTGCTCAAATGAGATGTGAAAATGGCGACTTAATAGGATCTACTTTGGATGAGGATTGTGATGGAATTGAAGACGTAGATGCCTGTTATGGTGGACATGATACTGAGCTTGTATGTGCAATATCCTCAGGAATGAGAACAAGGATTCCAAAATGTAAAGCAATGTCAATAGGAGCTAATTATTCTGATGGACGTTGTGGAGAAGACGAGGTCTGTGAATGTCTGAATGGTGAAATTTGTGTTCAGTAAGCAATTGAATTTATTAAATTAATATTACAATTATTTTACCCCAAAATTCTTATAGCAAAACACAACCAAGAGACATATGTATTGCAGCAGATGAGAATGGTTGCAAGTACAAAAGATGTATTCCAATCAACAGTAACATTACTTGTACAACAGAAAGCAGAAACAGGCCTGTATGCAGTAGTAACGGAGTTTCTTACAATAGTGAGTGTGAAGCTTTTATTAATCAGGACTTTGATATACAATACTTGCGAGCATGTGATGATCCTTTCTGTCTGAACACAAACGGGGGTAAAGGGTTCTGTGGATTTGATAATGTCACATATAGTAATTTGTGTGAGCTTGAGATTGCTACTGGTAATACTATACGTGATTATGATGGAGGTTGCGAAATGAAAACGGACGAGGTGAGTAACAAGTGTGAAACAATACTAGCTGGATGCGAGTTCACAACAAAAGCTAGCGATTCAAGATGTCCTATACCAGGTACATGTCTGATAATTATACGTACTTACAAAACTTTGAGGATATTTTGTATAAATTAGGTGCTCAGGGCATTCTACATATTGATGTTGATGAAGTACAAAATTACGCTTTCAGGAAAGGAAAGACTGAAGTAGACATAAATGATTTGTGTTTAGAGGCTGAATCGGATTGGGAAATATTAACTGATTTTCCTCTATACAATGATCAGTGTGAGTTTACCTGTCGACACAAGTACGATACAGTGGGCGCTATTGTGATACAAGTGAAAGCAGTTAGTGGGAAAGATTGTGTTGAGTGTGGAGAAAGGCTGGGAGTTTTCATTCAAAGATTGAGAGAAGATAAAATTGGTAAGAGAATTTCTGAGATGAGAAGGAGGAGACAGACAGATGAATCTCAATCCTCTGGGTGTGGCCTGTTCATCAGTCCATCAGAACTGGAGAACGACCCCTCTTTCCAAAGTTCTGGCAACACTATCACTAAATCAGTATTTCTCATAATTGCAAGCTTCGTGTTAACATTTATGGTGCAAATATTAAGTATGTAAACTTACCATCATGAATGTATCAACTTTTACTACAAATGTAAATTCCTGTCCAGTTGTATACTCAATTAAATCAGATCTACCTTAGTTACTAATGTATTAAATGACCTGGAAAATGAATTGAATAACTTATTGTAAGGGATGACATTGGATTTTATTGTAAAATGATTTCGTTAGGATCTATGAAGGTTTGAAATGAAAACGAATGCTACTGTTTTAAACAAATCTGTCTATGAATAGAATTTGACACTTCTAGAGAGAGTATAATTACTTGCTAATGTGGGATTTATAATCGGACTCATGTATCCATCTAAGATTTATTTATCAAAAATAGTGAGAAATTCTCCAAATAGTAAGCAAGATAGAACCCAGTTGGGAAGAAGAGTGTCAATAGAATGATATTGATAGCGGTGTAACATACCGCTATCAATACCATTCTATTCAGTTGAAAGAGTGATGAAATCGGATTTACATTCATTAAATTTAATTCAATGATTAATTCAATTTCTGAAGAGTGTCAGTATACGTTATATCAACCCAATATGTATATTTGGACATAGTCCTGATAGTATAATTGGCGATAAATCCTAATTTGCTTAAAAATTTATTCTTTCCCCCAAATTATTATGGCTGCAAGTATGAGATTTTATCATATAGTTTTATTATGTCTGCTATGGTTGATGTCAATTGGTAAGTAACACTTATAAAGTTATGTCTTATTATTAATCTATCTTTTTAGTCTTGAGAGTGGGGCTGACTTCGATTGGCATAGAATGTACGTGTATAGGCAAAATAAAATGTATTGAAATACGTACATGTTAAAATATTCCAGAATAATTATCTAATCAGCTATATAAATAATCTGCTGGAGAAGTTATTTAGTAAAATACATTTTACTTATTTAATTGGAATATGTATACTTTATTTGTGGAATATAGATATCAGAGTTCGAGGGCAGATGGCCTTTGATGGTTTAAGAGATGTGGCTACAGCTGATACGAGTACGACTAGCGTAACAAGTACAGCTGGGAGTTCTACAACCAACAGTATAACAAGTACAGCTGGGATTTCTACAGCCAATAATGTGATGCTAGTAGATAGAGATTCTACGACGAGTTCTACAACCTCTAGTAGTGCAACAAGATCAACTGGCAGTTCTACAACCAACAGTATAACAAGTACAGCTGGGATTTCTACAGCCAATAATGTGATGCTAGTAGATAGAGATTCTACGACGAGTTCTACAACCTCTAGTAGTGCAACAAGATCAACTGGCAGTTCTACAACCAACAGTATAACAAGTACAGCTGGGAGTTCTACAACCAACAGTATAACAAGTAGAGCCGGGAGTTCTACAACCAACAGTATAACAAGTAGAGCCGGGAGTTCTACAACCTCTAGTAGTGCAACAAGATCAACTGGCAGTTCTACAACCAACAGTGTAACAAGATCAGCTATAAATTCTAATCCCACAACTACTTATAATGATCCTACCTTTGGAAGTGGCACAACCTTAGCCAGCACTACATTGTATGCAGCACTTGGTAGTATTCTAACAGTAATTCTACTGCTAGGCGGTATCATGATGTTCATGAGCTCAGCATTGATGTACTACTGCTGCGTTAAATGCATCAAACGTTATAAAAAATCAAACAAGATTGATATTGTAACTTACTTGAATTGACTCACAATATTAAGTATATTTATCATATTTATGCGTATTTATTTATAATAATTATCATACTTCTGACTTGAGTATATTATTAAATAGTACAGTGCAACCTCGAATTTCGGATAATCGAGGTGCACTGATATATGGCGAGCAAGGGTAATTATGTAAAACGAAAAAATCAAGAGATTTGGATTCAGAATTATCAATCACCACAATTGAAGATTGAATTTTTGCTTGCTAAAGGCATGGTAATTCACATCTCTTGAAATGAGTAGGAGCAAGACACAGGAAATGTACTTGTGTAGAAGTAGAAACCACCTAAAATGAATACGATGGAATAAATAGAGGAACAAATATCATTTGTAGATTTTAGCTTTTGGAATTTACTTGCTCAATACAGAGGAAGATTCTTTGAAAGATGCAAAAGATATTCTATCCCTTGTGTCTGCTCTGGGTGTTACTTGTTGTAAAAGGTAACTTTGTATGTCATGTGTGTTAATTGCAATTTTTTGCATGTGGCTTTTTGAGTTTGGTTACTTTTATTGGAATTTAATAAAATACAAAAGTTATAAATTATTATACATACTACGGCTGACAATTCATCATTATAAACACTTTCTATGTACAATCCACGGACCTATTTCATTATATTCTTGTGACGTTATACACATACTTAGAAAGTTGTCCATCTTAGCTAACATTGCTCCTCCCCTCCATGCACTGTAGTGTCGCTCTGGTGGAGAAATTACATTCACTTGAACACCTTTTGGAGCTAACTGTTGAATATCTCTCTGCATTCTTTCTCGCATACCAGGAAACATCGTATTACCACCAGAAAGAACGATATTGGAGAAGAGATAATTACGTATTTCTACGTCACATTTCATAATAGAATGGTAAGCTGTATCTTGTAATCCTGCAATACTCATTCCTAAGTAAGATGGATTGAAGATTGGTTCTGCACATCTAAATCTCTCATTTCCGATTGTTATTATTCCTGAATTCAATTCATAGTGTCTATTGACCTGAGAGTATTTTTTATTCATCTCTTCTTCAAAATCAAGTGCAACATAGCCCAATTTCTCTTTTATGTCATTTACTATATCCCGATCTGGAGTTGTGGCTAAAGTATAGCCACGTTCTTCCAGTATCTTCATCATGTATCCTGTAATATCTCTTCCGTTTATATCTGACCTAATAACCGCATTATTTAATGAATGATTCTTGAAGATTGGCACAGTGTATGAAGCTCCATCTCCTGAATCAATAACTAGCCCAGTGGTGCGACCAGATGCAAAAAGAGATAAGATAGAATTTGTACAAATAAGTAGTGCTGGTATTTCGAATGCTTCAAACATTATTTCTGTCATTTTCTCACGGTTTCTAAGTGGATTAAGTGGTGGTTCGGTTAGTAACATTGAATGTTCTTTAGGCTCCAAATGTAACTCATTATATATTGTATCTTTCCATAAAGTCTCCATATCGTCCCAATTACTGATAACAATATGTTGAATTGGATACTTCGTGGTTACTATACCGCGAAACTTTTTACATTTGAATCCTGTAAAAGGTCGTCCATTCTGCCACATACCTACCATTACACCAGAGTGTCGCGGTCTTCCTACCATTGAAGGAACCGTGCAAATTGTACTAGTTCCTGCTAGTCCGGATTTTAGCGTACCAGATCCATTATCAATCACTATCGTACTACTACTAATATCTTTTAACGCCATTTGTTAAGCTTGTACAGGAGCTAGTATTGATAAGTAACGGTTGGGTAATCCAGAAACATGTACGAGCTATATAGTAACAATATTCGAATTAAGTTGTTAAACCTTTGTGTGACAATTACATTTCGAATTATTATTCAAATAGCAAGCCATATCTTTTCCTTCACAACTGACAAACAGACAGATAGATAGAAATTGACAGACCGACAACAATTGAGGTTTATTAATATCATAGATTAACACAGGAAGCTATGATATTATATAAAACGCGAATCATTCACATTTAATATATAATCTAATTCAGGTATTGATGCGCAAGGTCCTACTATTACAGGTAATATTATATGAGTCTCCTATTGTTAATGGAAATACTAACTTCATATATACAGTGGAAACCGCCTATTAGCAATATTTTCATAGACCTAAGTGTTGTTTTGTATGGTAAATAGTTCACATAATAGCAAAATTCGCGTTTTAGCAAGGAAAATTCTAACAAAAATACGATTTGCTATTAGGTTCCACTGTACGTATATTTAGAGAAGTTTTCTTAAATTTTACATAACTTTTAGACCAGTGGGAGCGTCCTGGAGCAACCCTGTCTTGTGTCCGAGATGACAATCAAGACTCAACTAAAGGAAACTGTCCTCCATGTCCAGCATCTTGCCCCACACCTTGTCTGTTAATTTGTATTTCCTGGGTGTATACTGTATTAGTATTATTTGCTTGATCAGTTGATGAATGTCGTGAAACTCCTTGTGGCGATGGTGAAGAATGTGTGGGAGCAGATGATGGATCATTCACTTGTGTATCAGGTTTGCATTAACACAACATTACACGTATTATTAGTATTATTAATATTTTGTTGCAATAGAAAGAACTGTGAAAGAACTGTGGTATTCGTCCAGATTGTGAAGCAGGTTTCTCAGGACAGAGGAATGAAATAAAGTGCGCTATAGGACTGTTCTACAGAACTATAGATACAACAGGAGACTGTATAATTGGAATGTGTTAGAGTTACAGTTGCCATGGATGAAGGTATACGGTAGACCCCAGTTCTGTTTGTTTAATATTCTACTTCTACCACAAAATAATTGGCGTAATCCACCGAACAAATCTACACACGAATACTCCAATGCTCAGCTATATTCTAAAGTCTAAACGGTCATATATTGTAGAGGCTAGATGTCTAAAAGATGCTGGAGCAAATGCTTCAAGATGTTCTATCGATGGAAATTACATTTGCTCTATAACTGAGACTGGTGGTGACGGTGTTGATGTACAGACTTGTTATGACACTACTACCGGCGAGGTTCTTGGAACAGATAGATTAACCGATGCAGGTACAAAGATAGATTGCAGAGAGAATTATGAATACGCTACGTGTACATCTCCCAGTGATAGACAAGTGTCAACTGGAGACTTAGTAGAAATGCCAGACGATAGATGTAACTATTGCTTATGTACAGATGGAGTTATAAATAATACACAGTGTGAAAAGAAAATGGGCTGTATTGATGTCCCAACAGACTGTACATTCAATGGAATCACAGTAGCCCATGGAGAAACGTGAGCAAAATGGAAAAATTAAGCAAATTCGACTGTAGTAGTTGTATATATCAACTCGTACCAATTACAGTCGAATCTGCTATTTTTGATATATTTAGCTAGTGTTACAGCTCCCAATGGATGTGTACAGAAACGTTGCGAAAATGGATTTCTATCAGATAGCAGTCTAGATGCTAACTATGACGTGTGCCGATCAGGTAGACCCTCCGTTAGTGTGCGCAAACTGTAGCGAGACAAATGTGCAAGGATATACCAGTAGGATGTGATTTCACTACAGTAGCAGCCGGCGCTATATGTCCAACTCCAGGTTAGTATATATTAATATTTATGTGCAAATGTACTCAATTGAGACTCTCTTACATTTAGGTGGTCAGGGTGTTCTCCATATTGATAATACGGAAGCTGTTGATTACGCATTCAGGAAAGGGAAAGAAGACTTAGACCTCGATGACCTGATAGAGGTGGCGGAATCTGATTGGAGAATACTGACTGGTTTCCCAGTCAAAGATGACATATGTGAGTTTTGGTTCGCCCAAATTACGAAACTATTAGGGCACTAGTGGTTACTTCTATGGCAGAAACAGGGGAGCATTGTACTACATGTGGAGAGAGACTCAAAGATTTCCTTGATATGGTAAGAGAGACGAAATCTGTTACAACTATTAATAGGGTAAATAGAAAACGCAGACAAACAGGGGGATCGGAATCTTCTGGTATATTTATCAACCCAGCAGAACTTGAGAACGATCCACTTTTCCATAATGGAGCGTACAACATTGTAGCTTCAACACTCCTTATACTAACCAGCGTTATTTTAGCTTTATTATTCTAGTTTTACCGAAAATATTTATCCATTTTTACGAAAACTCTCCATAATATTTCTTATTTTTCCGTATTTATCTCAATTAACATTATTTTATTCTCATTATCTTGGTAGTTAATTTGACAAATAAACAAATGATGTAATGATCTATACAACATGAACATAATCTCACCAGAAAGTATAAATAGAGTCAGAAGGAACATTGAGACTTAACAAATCCTGAGAAACTGTTATTAAAAAGTCTGTCTGTCCACAAACACAAAAATATATATCACCAGAAGTTGGGTCAGGATATTGAGAGAGAATATCCTGAATCAGCTTTAAATTAATCATATTAACCTCTACTCCTTGCGAAAACACATTTGTCAGCTTAAATCTATCTGGCAGTAAACTAGAGAGTTGGTTAAACTCCTCCAACCATATTGCTGAATCAGGTGTCTTATTTCCGTATACAAGATGTATCAGCTGTTTATCAGCTGATTCCATACCTAGTCTTATAATACGTGTCATTGGAGTTATTCCTGTTCCTGTTGCGAGAATCAAAATATATTTCGTATCTTTGAGATCTGAAAAGTCGAAGGTTCCTTCCGGTCTGCTGAGGTTAACCTTTGTACCTTGCATACAGTTAAACTGAAATTAATTCTAACGAATAATATTAAATGAATTACCTGTAGGACATTTGTCAAGGAAAGAGCTCATAGGACCATTGGGATATATCTTGATTATAAGCGAGATAAGAGATTTGTCATTTAGGAGTGATTCTCCTGTGACGTGGTCTACAGGTGTATAGCTACGGAGTAGTTGCTGTGAGGAAGGGAGATGAGCTTTGAGATGGATATGGTATCCAATTGGTACATGCATAGATACACCTTTGGGTAGTTGGAGTGTGAAAAGAC
Organism: Oopsacas minuta; assembly: GCA_024704765.1. Taxonomy (NCBI): domain Eukaryota; kingdom Metazoa; phylum Porifera; class Hexactinellida; order Lyssacinosida; family Leucopsacidae; genus Oopsacas; species Oopsacas minuta. The sequence goes on along the minus strand of JAKMXF010000354.1, from coordinate 694,372 downwards.
GAGTGTCTTTTGTAAGTGACACTACTGAATGGAGAGTCGCTTCCTTCCAGCATGGATCTATAACAGAATTAATACAGTATAAAGATTAGCATTGAAAATCGTGAATTTACTACCGTTGATATTATCAATTAGTGCGGCTTTTCTCTGCATAGAGGGAGACAATGAATTTGAGTTTGTTGCAGAATTAGCCACTGAAGGAGCAGAAGGCACCAAGAATTGAGGAGAAGCTATAAGATGTCCCACGACACATTTTTCTAACATTTTGATCTCATTAACCTATACTGATACAATAAAGATTCATACACATATTCCAATTATTAAGAAACTTACCCAGCTGTGTACTTCAATAAACAAGGATGTCCCATCAATTCCAGCTGCCCTCATGATCTCAGATACCCCTCCTGGATGATAATTCAAATAATGACTGAGGTTATATATCCTCCCCTTTATACATGTCCAGCAGTCTTCTAACTTCCGATGCTTCCTAAGTTCTTGTGACGTAACCTGTATCATCTTACCGCCTGTACCCGTTAGGTCTGTAGCAGATTTCCCTAACTTTATCCAGTTAAGGAGGCTGTATCCAGGTTTACGTACTACCTTAGATCTACTTGTGTAACTTGAAATTGTCCCCAAATGACCAACAGATGTATGTGGGACACCCAAAGATGCCATTTTACTATGTCTCTTATAGATACTATAATTAATCAAATTAGAATGGATGCTGGTTATAAGAAACCGGATATATCGAAATAGCCGTTTATATTGAAGTCTTAAATTGTACAAATATGGTCCCAAACCGCCAAAGTAACATACATTTCACTGATGAGCGGTGAAATCGAAGTAATTATCGCGGTCCATTGAGCTTCGATATAATAGGAGTTGACTGTATTCGAGGAATGCGAAATTGGCATTACAAACTATATACCACATGTTCTGACTCAGATTCAACATCTACAATTTTGATATAATTGATTGATACCATCTATTAATATACGTAGTACCTTTCTAATACAAGGATACAACTGACAGGATATACGTATAATAAAGCATAATTATATTCACACAATAATCCCGGGAAATAAAAGTTAATATAACTGTCTCAGCTATGCTACTATAGGAGGTAGCTTTTCAACCAAATTAAAGAACTTGGTAGGAGTTACTAAATCTGTACTACCAATAACAATGCTATAATTGTCAGCATACTTTCTGTTCTCATCTATTTTTGTACTCATCAACTCGTACACTAACCTCAGTTCTGCATACGTTACGCCTCCCATTATAAACACGATTATAGTAGCTCTCCCTCCGATAGCGCCTTGACTACCAGAAGACCCTTTTGGCCCCCCGGGAACCCCAGTACCTCTCTGCCACACCCACCCTCTCTTACTCTTCGCATCCAAATCGGAACCTTTATGTGCCGCCTCTCCACTAGCTTTACCATCACTAGCCACAGGACCTCTGGTACCAGCACAGTAGGAATAATCCAGTTTCTCATCCATGGTGTACTCGAGTATATCTTGGAGGATTGGAACCCATCTGGATTGTGGATAGTACTTGGACGGGTCTCTAGGTATTCTCTTCAGAACGTTAGGAGATGCATTGCCTTTATCTTTGATAACATTAACTCCAAGATATTGTAGATTAAGCAGTGTGGTTCGCATGTTGCCTATTATATTCGAGTGCTGCATTAATCTATACAAATACACTGAATAACACTTGCATGTATACTAGAGATCATAACTATAATAAATACCTAGCAAAAGTATCAGGAGTAACTCCACCCTTACTCATAAGCAGATACAGAGCTACTATCCTAGCTTTATTTTCTGAGGAAGATTTATCATCCAGAAGAGCTGGGATAATCAGTTTCATTCCATCAAGTACTTGTTCTTGGTTCTCATCTTCTCCTGTAGCTAGAGTCTGTTCTAATCTACAAATTGTATCATACTTGTTCGCTTCATACAATCTCAATGCTTCTTCTACGATATTAAACTGTAGCATGAATTGGTTCAATTGACGTCTGTATTGAGGTAGCTGTTGCATGAGTGCATGGAGACTCTTAAGACTGACATCACCCTCTACTTTACTCATTTTCTTCTCCGCAAGGAAGTCTTTTACTAAACTGCTGACTTTCTTTGTAGCTTCGGCTAAGTGTTGATGTCTCATTGAGCTCCAGCTGTTATCGCTCTCATCTAGTTGTGCCTATAAATTGTTGTACCTATAATCTATTTTATAAAATTAATTTTTAAACTACCTTTTTCTCATTTTCTAATCCCAGCTGATTCTTGAACTTGTACGAATACTGGTCGTTTTCTATCTTCATAAGGTCATACACCATTGCTTGTATCGTCAGATGGTGTAGTATAGGAGTTACAGGATCAAATCCCCGGTCCAGGATTATCAGCTGACTCTTACTTTTCCTTCCAATGGTCCCTAGATTTGGATTTTCATCTTTAAACCCATCCAGTTTATTCTGTACGATATCTGCAAAGTCTTTTATCCTAGTTAGTCCTTGTCTGTAACGAATTGTTGGGTACTCTTCCAGAGCATAGCAGAGACTGGCTAGTTGACTGGCTAGCTATAAAATAGAGAATATATCTATATTATTAAATGCCATTTTTGTCTGTTTGTTTGTCCGTTGGTAAGGAAATGATTTATGGAATGTTGTATTGATTTGAATTTCTCAATTCTCAGATGTCGCATACCTTTGTGAATAGAGGCCCTTTCGCACCATGATCTGTCTTGTAGAAGTCTAGGAAAGCGTTAGGATAATTAAAAGTGAATACTCTACTCTCATTAGCTAAGAAACAAATATCTGCTTCCTTCAAGGCTTTCAAGTATCTCCTAATTCTTGGATCACCAAACTTCTTGAAAAGTTCATCTGGACAAGACTCTGTGAAAAAAACATGAGCGCATTTGTATAAGGGTTCCTTTACTTGTCCACTCCCATCCCAATCTGGAAGGAACTTATTTACACTCTCCAGAGTCGGTTCCATTATATAGATAGCATCTAGCTTCATCGGAGCTCTCATCTTTTCTAAACTCTCTACTAGTGTAACTCCCCTTGCTAACACATCCTGCATCTTACAAGCACTCGATACTATCTTAGTAGCAGCCTTGTCTAGTACCAATACTGTGTACTCACCCTTCGCCACATCTACCTTTCCTATTATCTGATCTAGAATACGTCCGGAGAGAACATCTCTTAGATCCATGCTAATTAACAATAGGATGTAGTTAACATGTAAAGTTATAGATATTAATTTTCGTTAATTATTCTGACTTAAAGCATGACTAACAACTAATGAAATGTATTTCTTGAGTGATTTAATCGACATAATACTTAATAATCTTTCAAAAGAGATACACTTAGCTTCTTCTGCTACTACTGTAAGCGCACGGGTTAGAAACTGATGGTATTATTACCCCTCTTAGCAATTTATGATAATCAGCATCTAGGAATATAGCTAACGCGATAAAACTCGGTGTTATCATTGACCTCTTTAGCTGTTTAGTTACTTGACCGGCTGCGTCAAGCAGCTCTGCTACAAGATACTCTAACACTGCAGTTAGATATACCATAGCCTTTACTCTAGGCCTCAATTTTACAGTACAATTCTTGAAGTTTTTCCCTATTCTAGGTACTGGGAAAATAAGACCAGCACGAGCAGACTTCCGTCTTCGAGAAATTAAATTAGGAGGAGCAGGCATAATAATTTGCTAGCAATAATATAAGAATATTTAGAAGTAGAATTAAATCAGAAATGCATGTTCGTACTTGTAGTATTTCAAATTAGAATTTACAATTAAACGATTCGTCCTACATATGTGTGACAGTGGAATCGTGGGTACGGCTCTCCACAACGACTCGTATTAATATCTTCGCAGTCAGGTCGGCCAGGTTCACTTACAAACATATAATTGAATAAGGTATCTTTAAGTAATATAATGTGGGAAATGAGACGGCACACAAGGATTAAGTTCATACCACGAATCTTTTAGAATCATTACACTATAGAATAACTTGAATAAAGAAGAATACAGATATTATTAAGTAGCACTGCACGAAATATCAGCTTAACTCTTCTTACATACTTTAACTTCATCAATATATTCCCATTCACTCCATTGAGCTGGTGAAAATGCATTAGATCATTACTTTAATAGAAATCTCTGTTTAAGCGAGATATATGTATATCTTACGGTCGTCTGGAGCGCGGGCGAGATAGTCACGCTCAATGAGACTCTCAATCCGCTTCTTTATGATGAGAGGACTAGGAGAGAAACGAGCTTTGAGTTGTGTTATGCACTCAGTGATAAGTTGAGAATGATTCAGCTTTTTTCTAGCTTTCATTGTCCGCACAAGTGCTGCTTCTATTTCGTGTTTTCTGTCGTCATCGACTTTCTGTCTGGTCTCCTTTCTCTCAGGCTCTGTATCTCCCTTCACAGCCACAGCCTGTACCTTGACTCTAAATAGCTTAGATTGGAAAGTGTCATTAACCACGAATTCATCTGATCCACATATCTCTCGAGATTTGGGTTCTTTCATTAGAATCCTTTGAGAAGTTTTACCACATGCAAGAGACTGTAGAGCTCTGTGTAATTCCTTGAGAGGTATATTAGTCTCCTGTTGTATCTGCTCGCTAGTCAGCATTGAATAGTTGTTAAACAGATACAGTACACACATTTGATGAGTTGAAACCTATCAATGTACAATAATATAATATTTAAAAATAATTTACAGTTAACTCTCGCGTTATATCGAAGCTCAAGGGACAGCTAAAATTACTTCGATATAACAGATGGAATATATATTACTTTGACTGTCTGGGACCATATCTGCACAATTTTAGCCTTAGATATAAGCGAGTATTACGATATATCCGTGTTTGATACAACGGAAGTTGGCTGTATTTATATATACGTATACATGTTTGATATTAAATACCTGAAGGACATGCTTCTTCTCAATAAAGCTGTCAAGATTATCCTTCCTCGGAGCATAGAACGTAGCATTTAGGTCAGCAAATCCCAGATTAGCTTGGAGTGTCAGTCTCCTTCCTGTATGACTACCCAGATAATATCTAGAGAATGTGTCGTATGCTAATCTACCCGCGGCAGGAATGTTACAGCAGCCAGGAGGGCTCTGAGTAGGCCAATAGCCAGTCGTGAGAACACGGACAGTGAGATCTACATCCATGGTCTCTCTTGACATATCTGGTCTCTGTAGCCATTCTTTGAACTTATCCATGGTTGATGTGGATAAAGAAATGTCTTTGAACATGCCTTCTAGTTTGACTGTGAATTGTGCACCACATTCATTCTTGAATTTACTAATGAGACTCTTCTCAGCGTCATCAGATGTGTTCTTATTCAGAAGCAGACGTTTAGCTAGATGCTGTTTGTAGTAGCGCTCGAATACATCTTTTTCCTAACAAAATAATATCAAATAAAGCTAGTACAATCTTTTGAAATTATACAGTGGATGCCGGTTATAAGAACACCGGATAGGTATAAGCACGTGTATTGCTATCCCCAGGTGTGTTCTCATAACCGGTATCTACTGTAATATTACTTGTAAGAATCTGAATATGATAATAATCTGATCAAGCTCCTGCTCTATCTCCTGCTCTGACATTAACTTAGCACTGTTCTTAAGACAATCATCTATGTATAGAGACAAATACTCAGGAGATCTGTCACTCAGATTCACAAAATATTCAAAATCTGAGTGAATAGCGTGTTTGAATAGAGGATCTGATGAGAATGAATTCTTCAGGAATATGTCATACTGTCCTTTTAGCCCCAAAAGGTTCCTGATGTACTCTAATGGATTCTTTGATATCTCAGGATTGGTCACTAGAGCTCTGCCAATTTCTCTGAGATGTCTACTCATGGCAACTTTTATAGTCTGTAAACCATCAGGAACACGTCCAAACAACTTATACATACACTCCAGATCTTCTAGCCGCTCGTTCTTCAGCATATGTACAACTCCAGAGTTCTCCATCTCTACAACTGTATGCATGTGTTTGGAGATTAATTCCTTCTCCACTACTGACACTATTTGAGGCTCTGTTGATACATCTAGGTAGTGCTGAGCTCGCATACGCTCTTCATTTAGACGCGACTCAACCTAAATAAGTGAGATAATTAACACATAATTAGTAATCAGGACTGATTGAGGAAATAATGTGTTACCCTGTTTATGAATACAGAAGCACTGTTTTCAGCGAGAAACTTCTGACTCTCTAGTCTATAGAACTCAGCTGACTCTTCTAAGAACTGTTTCTCAAAATTATGAATATATACTTCTCTGTTATTAATACCCAGCAGTACAAGCATTTGACACATATTCTTGATGAGAGTACGCTCTATCACTTCTCCGTTACGCTCCTTCCGTACCATCTCCAGTAGAAGAGAGGTTAGATGGTCTTTTATCTGATTATGATTTAACACAAAGTCTCTGTAGGGAAAATTAAGTCAATATTTAGTCAAATAATAAAAAAATATTACTTACCTGAACAATATCAGTCCCTGATCATACACATTGGTGAGATTGTTCTGTTTGACATATACTCTGTCCATGTACATGAGGATATCACGTATCATTATCATGCTGAATTGATGGTCTATCCAGGCGATATTAACCGCGTGTATGAAGTTATTATGAAGAGAGGCGAGTATATCTTGTCTTACTTTACTCACAAGATGATTATTGACTACCTCTTTCATTCCGTTATATAGTTTCTCACCTTGCTTATGGAGTACCAGTGTATAGGCGTTTCTATAGAGCTCTTCAAAGCTAAGACCACTGTTATTCTTCTTCTGTATCTCTAGGATAGCATTCTCTAACACACCCCATATGTTCTGCATGTAATTTTCATCCAGGTTCATTGGGAATGCTTTGATACGAATTCTGCTTGACATTTCTTTGCTGTTTCTATTCTGTTTGTTTCTATCACCTTGGCTCATTGATTCAGTATAGCTATAATTAGAAAGATATGGTAGTTAGATATACAGTCAGGGTTGCTTATTCTGACCCCCCGCGGGACCAAAAATCTTCAAAATAAAGAGATTCACATTATAAGAACTCCTTTTAATACAAATCCAATGGGAAATGATTTTATTGGACCAGTGACTTGGTTCATAATAAGTGACCCCATCAAATTAACCTTTTTCTTGATTTCATTTTTGCGAAGTCATCAATGATATCTTGAAAGTCGATGTTTGTCGTCAAATCCGATTCAATGCCTCACCCATAAATTATACATTACTACCACACCTAGATTCCTTAACGTGAAGTCTGCCACAGAAATCCGATATTGGCCCAATATAAATATAACATTCTTGCTTGACACGAAATTGAGTCTCTCTCCAAAAATATCAAGCCTCGTTTAAATAATTTTGCAGGAAATCTAATTATGCGCGGGGCCCCCCAAATGAGCTAGGCCCTAGGCCATGGCCTACTTGGCCTATGCCATAATCCACCCGTGCAAATAATGTTAGAAAGTTGTCAATACTAAATTCTTGAGAATTCTATATACCTGGTAGATATAATCAAAAAGATCACCAAATTGTAAGTTATCAGGAAAGTAGAATAATGAAAACTTTGGAATATAAACAATCACGTAAAGTGAAGAATCCAAGTGTGTGTCATTAGTGCATGACTTAATCATTCCAGTTAATACCAATTAGTTACATAATATAATGCACAGCAGATAGACATGCATACAATACACCGCACTGTGTACATCTCTACCACCTACGTGAACGCATAAAGAATGATGCTACCCAAAATAGGAACATTCCGTAAAATAATGAAATCTTGAATTCAGATGATCTAACTGGAGAGCTAACTCTGGGCCCAGTTGAAACTCTCGTTTAGAAGAAAGTATAATGACAAAAATAAAAATAAATCAAATTTTAAAACCTAATCGATGAATTATTTATTAATCGGAAAATATCAAAATTATAATCATAAGTCATAGCTTCCTTTTCATCAACAACAATAGAATCTTTTCATATACAACAAACATGAAAGCACTAGTAAGTACAGTTTGTAATAGCTTAGTTTCCAGACCTCTGTACAACCCTAATACACCTCTACTTTGAACTAATTCTATCAGACAAACTATCAATCCCACTCTACGAGAACTTGCTCTTTGTCGTGCCTGTCCTACTTGTATAGGGTAGGTGAGGATAGTCGAGATTAGTTTAGCAAATGCACCCATTAGGAACACAGATAGAGAAGAATTTGTTTGTTTTAATCTTCGTTTAGCCATTTCATATACCATATATTGTATAGCGGGATTAGAGACTAGGATGAGAGAGGAAAATACACTACTCCATAGCTGGTATAATCCCTCTTCCCTTGCTATCTTAACTATTCCATCAGTTAGTCCAGAATATCTTTCCATATGAGTTTGTACTGCTCCTTCCTCTGTTCGTATTCTAGCATTCTGTAGCTTAATGCGTGTGGTTGCTACCCAGAGAGGTGTGGTAATAATCACATTTACACTACCAGAAATAGCAGCAAGTAGGAGATCAATAGGAGCACTATGTGATAAACCCTTTCTGCTAACCAGCAGCTTAAGTCCAGTGTAAGTATAGAAATATATAAAGTTAGAACAGTATAGACTGATTAAGAGTGGACGTATACCCTCGTAGAAACAACTCCACCCCTCGTCTCTAATAATCTCAGCAGCTAGAGTAGCCAAATGTATTAGATCCTTCCTATCATCTACTTGTAGACGTGTACGTATTATTTCTAACGGATAGAATATAGTCATAGCAACTACACTACCAGTAGCACCCGAGAATGCATGGATTAGATTTACACGAGAGAATAGCAGCTGTTTGGTGACTGGAGTGTAATCTGACATCTGTCAAACTAATAATAATAATTGAGTGATAACACACCATAAATGAACCAAATCGTTCACATAGAACCTGATGAATACGAACACGGTTAATGCGAATTTCCGGATAAGACGAACCAATATTTACAAAAGTCAGGGCCCTACAATATACAATGGTTATTCTATTGATTTTACTCCGGTTAATGCGAACAAAGGTTGACCGTCCGTTGATGTTCATATTAACGAGGTTCCATTGTATTTTATTTTAGTGGTTTATCCACCCTTGTAACTGTTTCCCTTGATATCATCTCAGAATCCCTGGATTTCAAATTGTCTATGCAAATAATACGATTTTTCCCTCTTTTATGAGAAAAGAGCTCGGAATATCGAATATTTCCCCTGGCTTATGCATAAGTCAAATCTCGCGATAATCCAGGTATCCCTGGATGGTTGGCAAGTAGGAGCTCTCCACATTCTAAAAGTTTCCTACGACCCTGAAATACACTACTGTATCTGTCTGATTATCAAATACAAAGGTTTATGATTTGCATTTTAATCTTACAAATTAATTAAATCTTTGTTTATTAGGGATTACTTCATCTTTTGAATTTTGTATTGGTGAAAAATATCCTAGAATTTTCCCGAAGAATAAACACTGTAAGCATTCCGCCCTTCTAATATTCCCTAAGTCCATATTCTTGATGCTCGATAAGTTAATAAAAATTTCTCCATCATATTAGGTTTCCCAGAAATAAATTAGATATTACAACTGCGGTACAGAGAGTAAAGGAAGTTTGAAATATATACCATCAACTTATAGTGGTAATAATTAATACCAATGACTGTAATGAACTGTAATTGAAACTGGTCAGAAATTAATCTTTATCATATGTACAAAGTTACATTAATCCTTAGTAGTAATTTGTACGACGAGCATATGTTATAAAAGCATTGTGTAATAGATATTATGATATAATTTATATATACGAGTTGTCCTGAATATTATTGTCTTAGATTTACATCAATAATTTAATACATATTCTTATTTCGTGTTTTGCAAAGAAATACAGGTTTGTTGATCTGGTTATAATATTTACTAATTCTTCATTAAATTCATTATTTCAATTAGAACCTATTGTGTAAGATATAAACACTTTTCTCGATATTATCATTTGCATGCTAAGTCAAAACAGTTTACAAATAATTAGTAAATTACCCATGAAAATTATCGAATATTTTCGAGCTAATGACATTGTATCACCACGAAATTCAATAAATTACTGGCTATAATTATTTTCTGATGCTTCTTTGGATTCAAATTATTAGATCAGCCAACTTGATTTTCCATTATATACTATATATCTTCTAATTTATTCGAAACCTGTTCTATAGTATGTCAAATTCGCCAAATTCGCCATTAATGATTGAAATAACTGATTGTGTCGGCGAGCCTACGACTCCATGCTCTCCTCCAATGAGTCCGAATCTCCTGAGCCCTGATGCCAGGAAGCAACATTCCAACAGCTTCAATCTCTGCAGTGATCTCATAGATTATTTTGACAACAAATTTGTACAACAAGCTCGTTCAATATTGGAAGATTTACGTGAAGAGAGAGATAAAGAAAAGATTGTGAAGAAAGTCAACGATCTCTGTAATCAAATGAACGGACTATCAAATATTCTAACCAGTCTGCAACAAGACCTTATTCTACAGCTTCTTAAGAATGTCAATTTCGAACACAGGGTAAGCTAGTCCAATATAACTATGTTATGATTATATCTAGAAGAAATATATTATTTATTTAATCAATAACACCATCTTAAAACCTTTATTTATGCAGCCAATCAAATATTTTAATGTTATTGTTTCTTTGAATAAAGAATAATTTCTTACCCATCAAGTTTCATTGGAGTTGGATTTACTACATCTTTTGTTCAAATCTATTCAAATGCATCATTTAGGTATATCACGCCCATTTAGAACTTTATTATATTTACGATCCATTTATTCTACATCACATCTTATGATTACTCTCGTGGTTACATTATCCTATTTCTACAAAATAATTATATTGCGTGTGAGTGGACAACTCGAACACAATTATAAGTAATCTTCACAATACACATTTTTATCAGAAGCTGTGTTTTAATACAAAATATTAATTTGCTCTCTAAAGTTGAATTTATTCTTCCGATAAAATTTAGTTATTCAAAGACAGGATGAACAAAATTCACAATCAAGGAGACATCAATAAATATACAGTAGAGATAATACAGCAATTAGTATTCCTATTAGAGACAATAATGCAAGCTGAGCAGAAGGACTTCTTCGACACAAATGACTTAATTGATATGCCAGCTATAGCCAACCTAGAGTCACATGTATTCGATGATATCTGGAGGAAGTATCTCAAACCCAGGAATTTAACTATTCTACCTTTCTCTCCACAAAGGTCTTCTTCTCTATCTATTGCGAGGTAATGCTATTTCCTGTACTGCGTACTGTGTTTGTGGGTATGAATAGTCTATTCAAGACCCGCAAAAGTTGTCTATTTAATTGATATAATTAAAATTACCCCATACAACATCACTTATATATTATACTGCTCTCTCATCTAAATATATATATCATTACTCGATAAAATTCCTAAACCCATTCAGAATTAATTAGGTAAATGGATTTATTGTCTCATGATAAACTATACAAGTATACATTGATTCTACGTCATCTATATTCAAGAACGTGGCTATTTAATTACAGCTGAGAAGAACTATATGTTGATTGCCGTCCCAAAGACTTACTGAAATTAGGCATTCTGATAACAATAAATGGAAATTCTAGTGCATATCATCATGTTGATAAGTTGAACATTTCCATAATATACATAATTTCAATATCTTCTAATTTGGACAGAATCCTCATTCAAAGTCCTATTTAATAGCTCTGCAGTCAAATTTGTTAATTAACAATATTTATCATATATACATCCTATGAAATATCAATATGAAATGATATAGTTGTGAATATGTTTAGAACTACGGACAAACTAGATTATGAATATTTTTTGATATAGATAGGACAAATAATTATTGACCAAATAAAGGAATAATCATATATATGTATACCATTTTACATGTGGAGCTTACTAACCAGATATTTGGAATACCATTACATAAATGGTTACAACATTGAGACAATAAGTTATTCGATTTTTTCTTAATATAAAATGCATTGCATCGGTGAGAACTGAATTATATGCATTCAGTTACCTATTCTATCCTCTAGAAGAAATATTAGGAGATCTATGATATCAGATGCCCCTACAAGTTTTGACGCGGAGATACGCGCTCGTGAGAAGATAGGCAAAGGTGGACATATCTCTTCACATAGAGATAGTGATGGATATGGCTCTTCTACGTCATCATCTAGACCTGCTAGTCAGGATTTAGAAGATGCTATTTGTGTTGAAGAAATGGATCAGCGTGATCATTCTAGATTGTTCAGTGCTTCAACAACTTCTCTTGATTCTGGATTTCTGAACGATCAGCAATCTTTTGCTTTCTTTCCAAATCTAGAGTTACAAGAATGGTCACGGGTCAGTTCTATCAGTTCTACGTCACTCGCTTCAGGCAGCACTGAGAGTGAAGAAGATGATAACTTCCTAACAAACAATTCGATAACCCTTGGCAGGGGTTATTCGTTAAAAAGGGGGACACTTAAGAGGGATCGTAGAGGGTCGGCCTTGGATATGTCTGTTGGTAAGTTTTTATTTTAATTTGAAATATGTGTTTGCATATTTGTGACTGTTTTACCGATATTTTAGCTCTAGAATATGTCAAATTTAAAGTCAGTGCAGCAAAGAAACATCAAGTTCTGAACAAACGACCAGGTATAGTGTAATTAAATTCATTACATGCTTTTACACTAATAATTAGCTTTCATTTCTCTTATAAATTTTGCGTATTTGTAATATCAAATGCATTAAACTTGCAAATATACGATAAATTGCTAAAATATTTAATTATAGTAACGCAGGTCATAAATTCTCTGAGTATATTACATAATACAATATGATGAATCTATTAATTTCTATAGCGTATTAATTTCGGATTAGAGGAGTAAAGCATTCCTTAATAATGATATCATTAATATATTCCTAGAATTAAAGTGCTTTAGATTTCTTCCAAAAATGTTGCCAGTCCCTCCCATATATCCTGCATTCCTTTCTCAGTAGAATTCTAATTTCCTTGAATTATACAAATTCCTGGAAATTTATTAATATGATAATATATCCTACAGATTTCAATATCTACAAAGCTAATATGTTTGTGATTCAAATCGAATCAAATATGGAGGTAAATTTATAATCTTTGTTGATTGTATTTATTAATGAATTTTAGTTTGCACTACATATTTAAATTAGTATATTTCCAATAGGAGATTGTACATAGCTTCTCAGTGGTTCGGACTCTTGAAGAGTTCCAGACCTTCTACCAAGCTATGCAGAAGAGACATGGAAAGTTGGGTAAGTTATTCAAGAGGCCTTCTAATATATTGCTATATTGACATACATGTGTATAGCTTCTGTTACATAAAGAGAGGTATTTTACACTTATCTATATAGGGACCTTTCCGAAAGAGCTTAAGCTTTACTTGAGGCCGAAAAACTTTGAAAGAAAGGTTAGATAAGACATAACTTTTATCCAGATATATATATTATCTACTATAATGAATGGGTTCTCTTGGAATGTATTTTAACTGCTCGTTAATTAGCACCCCTTATACTGCCAATGAACAGATTATCGTATTTCCCTGAATAAGCGCCTACCAAATCTAGTGAATAAATATACAATTTATACTCTGGTTTCATTTTCTGTACTTGGTTTACAAGTAATTTCACTATGTAACCAATGAGGATAGCCGAACTCCTTAAAAATCGAAAAATTTGACCAAAAATGTCCACGAAATAAATAAGCTGATTCAAGGAAAAACGGTAATTGTAATTTCAAGTAATTAAAGTCTTTTTTGTTGTATTATTTATATGACAATCACTCATTTGTTTGACATTAGCTTAAAACTTTTTGCAAATTAGAACATAATTACTTATTTATTGATCAACTAATGATATATTTATAGGTTGAAGATGTCTTAAATCACATGGGAATAAACTCACAAACTCGTAATGATGATATTTTAATTCAATTTATTCGTAAAGACAATGGTTTATGTAAGTTAATAACCACACAATCATATTAAAACGATAATATTTCCATTTACTTCATTACCAAAAATAAGGGTTATAATTAAATAAAATATTCGCTTACTGTTATCGTTTTGCCTGTTGCAACAATATTTGAATTCTCTGTTTTGCTTACCAATACCACTTAATACATATTTAATTATTCGAATGCTAATTTTATATTTCTTTCTTGTTTCTAGCTCTGATCACTGATGGAATGGATAAAGTACGTTACTATTATTTACTTATTAAGTTATTGTATTCACAGAAGGTTCTTTTCATGATAATACCCCACTTCATTGACTTTCAATAAAGAATTTCATTGTATCAATCACTATTCATATCACCATTACTTGAATGTAGAATTGTTAAAATCGTTTCATTTGATATCATCTTCCATTATTCTTTTTCATGCTAGCATATAATTTTTTTAGAATCTTCACGTTGAGAAAACATTCTTTACGCCCTCCAAGAACCATACCCCAGGGATTGTACCGCTTGTAGAAGTATCCTACAAACCTCCACGTCGTCCAAGTAAGTTTCCAATACACCGCTTAGAGTTATACCATAAACTTGTAATTTTGTTTTAGTTAATTATAACCGCTAACCAAAATGACTATCATAACTATATGTTTAAGTTCCTGGAATGAGATATTTAGCAAATCTTTTCCTCAGAAAGTCTTCTCTTGAATTATCTTCCTAGTCTTCTCTTTTTGAATTCTTCTTTACACATACCAATGAAACCCAAGATATATATCAGTTTATTAGCTATTCATAGCTCTAATGTAATTATCAGATCTTATATCTTTTCACATCTTGAAGCTTCTATTATTCCTTGTACGAACTCGGCTAGACATGAATTTTGCTAGTGATAGCATTTTTGTTCTCGTATTATCTAAACTCTTAAGTTTGCATATGTTAATGTCAATTGAAGTATTTATTATTGATTTTGCTATTGTTTATAGTGCCAGATGATTTTTCTGGAACTCTACGTCCCAGATTTGATCCTATGCAGCAGCGACCAGAAGATCCAAAGAAATTTATGAATATTGTCATGAGAGGTTTGTAGAATAATATTTTGTTGATAATAAAGAATTTTGTATTTATTATTTCTCTCATAGAGGGGAAAAAAGTTATGATTACAACAACCGAAAACAACCACGAGTTTATAGATGCTGCTACACTGGATATTCTTATAGAAGAACTCACTACACTAGACCAATCGAGGGACAACTCAAGAGTTCCAGGTAAATTGCAAATTGGCAATTAAACATGTCAACGTTAGGTTTCAACTATTACCCAACTATTTCCGCTTTTTATTAGTAACCCGTAGCTCACGACCCAAGAGTAACCTTTACTTATAAACAAAGTAATTGAACTGAAAAACTAAGAATGTAGTTACTGTCTCTAAATTAATGCAAATTAAGAGTTGAGATTAGTTATTAACAACTCTCTATGTATGTTAGCTTGATGTTCCTTCACAATGTGCATGTTATCAACATATCGCTACAAGCAGTCCTGTTTTTCTGGTTTCACCAGGCTAGCCTGTTGATTGTGCTATATTAATCTAAACAACAATATGTTGCCATGATTGGACATATGACCCTTGTACTACTATCAAATAAGTCTATTGTTAGTGGGTAACAGGTCTGCTTGCTTAACCTTATTAAGACAGTGTTAAACTAGCTGTTGAGAATTATATTTTTATATTTTTAATGTTGAAGCACTTTGGGGGCTTTTCTTTTATAACATTCTACTTTAGATCCGAATTTTATACAACAATTTGTCCTTGGACATCGACATTTTCTAAAGAATATAGAATTCCTTACTATTCTTGTCAATAAGTAAGTTTGGCTCCACCATATAGATAACGTAATTAACTCTTTGTTCATGCAACTGATTATCTGTGCTACGCTTGATAGGTATGACGAGATAAACAAGGGTAACTCTCAGAAAGAACCGTCCATAGCTTGGCAGATGTTAGCTAAGATAAGAATACTCCGTGTAGTTATCATATGGTTGGAAACTTTCTATCCAGATTTTTACCTTTCTTCAGAAATGGTTAGCAATCAATTCAATTCCTAAAATATTAATTGTTCAAATATTAATACACGCTTGCTATTTCATTGTAGAGTGATTTGTTAACAAATTTCATTGCGAAAGTGGAACAAGAAGATCATGCTAAAAGCTCCATTCAAAGAATCCAGAAAATAATGCTGGAACAGCAAAATTATTTTGACTTAAAACAAGAACTTTCCGAAAAGCCTCGTTCCAAAAATCCTTCTATACTGCTAGGTACTACACTCCTTAAGTCACATGAATACAAATCTGTGAATATTGCACAGCAGGTAACAATTAAAATATTAATATTAAATAGTGCAATATAGCTTACATAAAAGATACCGTAAATTGGATTTTTATTGAATAGTAATTTACCAGTTTCTCTTCCACAATACATCATCATGCTCTTTAAGTCAGCAAATTATTTTTGAATTATTTACCTTTTGTATTAATATTTAATCTTTGAAAAGGCCATTATAATTGAACAATACACACTATTAACCATTAGAGTCTCATTTAAATACTTCGCCATTAGACATTATAATGTCAGAGGGAATTTTTGAATTCAGTCAATATCAGTTTATCTTATTTCTTCTTTCAAACAGCTTTCATTAATTCAAATGGATTTATTCAAAAAAATTGGATTCTTTGAGATTTGCATAAAGATTTTGGAAGGAAATAACTCAATTAAAAGTGAGTATAATATATTTCTTGTTATTGCACCATTTTGATATTGAATAACTAGTCAGTACTGTCTGAAACCAGAAAATTCTGAATTATCTTGTGAGTACAGTAGACTACATTTATTCGGGACAAACTGCCTTGAACGAACTTGTCCCCATTAACTTTACTTACACCTGTATCATTAGTCGCTTTCTCTAGATGGAACATGTACTCCAAACCTGGATGCCTTTATCACTCGATCTAACCAGGTAAGTGCAAATTACAATCTCTTGATGATTATAATATATTTAATTTCTAATTATTAATTAGGAATCAACTTGGATTATGAGTGAAGTACTCAATTCAGAAACTAATAGAATTCGAGTAGAGGTTGTTGAGCAAGCAATCTCAGTCGCAAAGGTACATTAATTAAATAATGAATTCAATAATAATATTTTCCTTCTACCGATAATTATTATCATACTATTACTTTTCAGCATTGTTACCGACTCAAAAATTACAACACTATGATGGCTATACTAGCAGGTTTACAAAATAGATTAGTGAACAGAACTAAAGTACTTAGCGTAAGTTCTAACAATTATTAGAGGATAAATTACAGTTAATTAATTTGTATTAAATTTCTTTTAGAATATAAGCGATAAATCAAAGTCCACTTTTGAGAAGTTAAAACGTGTTATGGACTTCAGTGGAAACTTTAAGAATTATCGTCAAGAGACGAGATCACTGTTAGGGGAGGGCAATAAACCTTGCGTTCCATTCTTTGGTAAGTATATAATGTAGTTAATTTTCAACTAAATTAACATAATATTCCTGTAGCATTGTATATGAAGGATTTTACACACTTGAATGAGAATAAGAAGTACGTAGGAGATGGACTTATAAATTTCTCTAAGATTAGGAACATACACAAAGTTGTAAGTTTATTTTTCCCATAGAATATATTAGCAATAAATACGTATAAGTAGTTTATTGGATATTTTTGCAAATATTTTTAGCTAGTTGAACTGAAAAAGTTTCAAAGATTTCCTATTGATGATATACCAGAGAACGTAGATATTGAACTTCAATGCCATAATTTATTGCTCCTAAGCGAAGCAAAGTGAGTTTTTCTAAATTTCTGCTATGACAATATATTCTTGATATTTATTTGATTGAAATTTACTAGGTTGGAAGATTTGTGTAGACCGTTTTCTAACAGATCTTAGCTCATGGACAATCGAGGTTTAAGATGTCTAATTCGACGCTTTTACTCAAATCGTCCTGCTTTCCTTCGCTACTTTATAAGAAAACAAGCTATTTGATATCCTTAAATAATATTTTCTATCTCTAAAAATATTTGTTAGACTAAGTTGTAATTTTTATCATTTTTATTGGATGAAAGTTTAATGAATCACAATAAATCTGTTTTAAGAACAGTAAGAACCGTAGTATTTGTAAGATCTGACTCCGCGAGCCATACTGAGCTCGCGAACATAAATATTCTAAGATCAAGTTTCAAAGGGTGTAGCAGCGAAAGTGAGCATATTTTGAGTTGGATTAATAAACTTACTAACCAATGTACTATTCATAATCATATCCTCCCTCGGTATCTCGAGACCCTGTACCCTCTCAACCTTTGTAAAGATTTCAATCAAGTACGTAACTTACGGCTATGTATTGGGAGTTTGGACTTAGTGTTTCAATACGGATACCCTAGAGCAATTTCAATATCGATACTAAGTTAGATCTGAGGTGCTTATTAGATCAATAATTACAACAACCTAGCGATATGATGATTATTTGATAATAATGTCAAGGATAGATTATAAACCCTATGAAGTAAGACATATTTTACAATTTTATATGAACGTAATAATAGTTAATATTGGATCATATGTTCTGCTATTGTTTCGCTATCAGTTAGTATTACAAGACATAATCCACTATCAGGAATATGTGTAAGGCATAAGGGAAAGTTGCCCAATTATCTAAAATTAGAATTGTAGTCCATAATTGTTAATAAGTGAGGCACATTATTATGATCTAGGATATATAGAATTGATCGATTACAGAGATTACATTGGAATGGATACACGCATTATACCTGAAATTAATATTATTAATCTTTCATTGCACGTAGCCATTAGGTCAGCAACTAAGAATCATAGTTACGCCCCATGTTGAGATTAAAATACCCTGACAAAGACAATATTAGAGAGTTCAACACCGCAGAAGTTTCTATCCCTACCATTAGTTTCTCCCAGCTAGATGTATCTCTCCTACGAATTGGTCAGGTCAGACAGGTGGTGGAAGAACAAATGCACGTTAGTCTAAGTTCACTTGAGCTAGTCTATGGGGGTAGGAAACTGAATAAAGTAGATAAACTCTTGTCAGACTATGGAATTAGACCTAATACTGTTCCTACCATGCATCTTTTACCAATAACAAAGCCACGTGCATCAAGTGACGTCATGATGTCAGTGGATAACAAGCTGGAGTCTGCAAAAGCAAATGAACAGCTGAAAAAGTTCATAGCTAATTTTCCAACTCTTCATGTAGCTCTCCAGGACCCAGCTGTCCTTACTCAGTTGAAAGGTTTTGCTTCTAAGCTATCAAATCAGGACTTTGATCTGATGCTAGCTCTTCTCCCAGCTGACGCACCTCAGATAGAATCTGCTCAGTTCAGAGAGAGACTCTTACAACCAGAAACCCTACCTGAATATCTAAAGACACGCCCTGAACTAGCTGGATTCCTGAACAGTCTGTTGGTCAGAGACAGCTCTGGAAAATTCAGAATAGACCCAAAGAATCTGGGAGGTATTCCAGACCTGTATAACTTAGATGACCAACCTGAGATGGATTTAGATTTTCAAGCCCCTAGTCTCATAGTAGGACCCCCTACCGCTACTGCTCCTGTCCCTCCCCCTCCCACACAGCCTCTCATAACCGAGGAGATGTTATCTCTAGCTCTAGCACAAACAGCACAAGCATCCACAGCCAGACAAACTACAGGACAAGTCCCTGGGAATATGACAGAGAATCTTAGAATCATGAGAGATATGGGATTCACGAATGAAACAGCCTGCCTACGAGCTTTACAGACATCTAATGGAGATTTAGAGGCAGCTGTTAATCTCATTGTTACATCTGATATTTTTTAATATAGCTCTACTCATTCTTTATATTGTTTGATTCTTATGGATGTTGATTATTACTACGTATTCATATTTTAGCTTTGTTTCCTTTGACTTATGGATTATTTTAATATGATAAGTCATTTCTATAAGGTGTAATAAACTATCAAACTTCGGTCCGCTTGTGGACACCGAACCGATCACCGCAGCACTGACTCACAAAAGTATACACCTAGTAGACTTGTAGTGCATGTATTCTTTCTTTGTAATAGCGTATAGGGGGTTGGAGAGGAATGTCAGTTACAATACCACAGTGATAGAGGTTTGACACTAGTTTATTTCAATATTTATTTTACCTATTTACCCTACCATTATATCATGACGTCTGAGTATTACTCCTGTCTCAGCAATTATCTTGTCAGCTATTTACATACACCAAGGATCATTACTATTTTTACTTCTTTGAATTAGCTCACCTGCGATAGTTATGTCAAAACTACTGAAATCTACGAATATTCTTTCAGTCAGAAAACTTGTATCTGGCAGTCTTCCTCTCAAGCGCTACCTGGCAAATGGTTAGTTATTCATTATTCATTTTATTTATTTAATACAGCTTATCTTTGTTCAAACAATGCACTTTAAAATTTTATGGCATTAAGTAATTACGTAATTTATTATTTATGTACTGTAATTATATTAGAACACGAGATGGTTAATTACGTGATTTTATTAATTTTTACAATCAATGAGTTTATTCTGACAGGTAGTTGAGAATACACATCAATGATCCTTCTTATACATCCAATTGTCAGGCTCGAACTGAAGCCATATAGTTAATTAAACAAAGTTTAACAAACACAGAACTATTTTCTATAGAATTACATAATGGTTTGTTCATTGACTTTTGTTAAAAGAGGTGATAAATTATTCAGTTTATCTTTTTAATTTGAAATCTAATTTGGTGTTACAACCTAGTTTGTATTCTATTCTTCCACCTTGTTCCAATATTAGGGAATTCATCTATTCGTTTATTCTATGTTAATATGAAAATCAACTACAAAATTTCCTATAATTGGGAGTTAATTTGGCTGTATTAGACTTGAATTTGCTACCAATACTCCTTCCTGCAATCTTCCTCCTCCTAGCTAAGGACTGCCTCATATGTTTCCTTAATTTCATATTAGTAAACTTTACTGGATCAGTAGTAGCTAGTTGAGAACGATGACTTTTCCTTTTGACTCTAATTTCCCCTGCCCTTTTCTGTACAGAGAGTATGTATTGGTTGTATAATTCACTTCCTACCTTATTCTTGATAAGATCTAAGCCTTGTTGAGCTAGTGCCTTCAATTCTTCTAGTTTATGAGAAATTATTTCAAATTTTCTACCTCTCTGTTCCCTACGAGTTACTTCATAAAAAAGTGGTTTTACGAACTTTGAAATATTCGTACTCAGTTCTTCTGTATCCATGGTTACAGCCATAGCAGCTAACAGCTGATAAGCACACTTACGTTTATCAACTTGCTTGGGAGAGAGTACAGCCTCTAGAGTAGCTTTCTTTACCAATTGTCTTAACAGATACTTTAGAGTAGTAATGTCTTGTTTGTTTAGAATACTAGTAAACAAGAATATTAAATTCTTAACAATCTGCGTTGTTTCATCTTCACAGAGATCAGTTGAGTTTATACGATTCACAAATGTCTGAGAACAAGCAATTAACTGTTCATGAGTTCTGAATAAAGTAATACTACTCCCTTCTATTGCTGGAGAGATCTGTTTCGTGTAGGAGAATATAATCCCAAATAGTTTAGCTGTCACTACACGTATATCCTTATGTTCTGAATTAATTACACTCACATAACACTGTATTACATCGCTAATAGCTTCTTTATTCTCTATACATAAAATAGCTATTCCTTTCTTCCTTACCATCTTCAATACACACTCTACACACACTAGTGTGAGTTTATATGATTCATTATTTTGGGTTGTTACACTAATCAGCTGTTTTAATATCATATCCACCTTCTTGTTGACAGGACCAACACCTGTCTCTATCAATACCAATAGAGAACACATACCCATATTTATTAACTGTACATTATCACATATTATCCATTCCCACCCCATAGAGTATATATTGTCCATTCTGCTAGAGTCTACTTTTGAGAAAAGAGATTTCAGGGATAGCTCATATAGTCGCTTGGTATTTCTAGAATCTTCGTTAGCAAGAGCTAATGCTATAGGGAGATAGAAATATTCCGCGAGATCGTTTAATATTTCGCGAGGAAACTTGTGTAGAATGAGTGTAATTAGTTTAGCAGCTGACTGTCTGCCTGGCTCTAGCTGATACTCCAAATTACTTAGAACGTAGTCTAGACACTGTTTCATTCTCTTCCTACTAATTGTACTCTCCGTTAGATAGAATAATAGAGCAGATCTTGCTTCTTTCCTAACCTGCTCGCTCTCCTCTTGAATACACAGCTTGGCTACTTGCATCATTAGTTGCCAGAGAGACTTAATACCTACTTTACTTCTTATAATAGCTTTTAGCAGTGTAAACACAGTAGCTTGTCTAAATGACTGGTGAATAGCTTCCTCTAATGAGACTAGTAGAGGTTCTATCTCTGCTCTGGTAAATGAGACATTCCCTTGTTGGTCGATGAGGCTTGTCATTACTTTATAGCATGTACTCACCATCTCACTGTTAGGAGAGTCTGGGTCTCTCTGTGTACTGTATTTCCTCAGATAAGATAAGATATGAGTCTTTAGTTGCTTTGTGTGTTTCAGTAGACTTGGTAGTTTAAGAGAACACACTTGTCCTAATATCTTCATGGCTAGCATAGATATACGGATATGTGGAGTTGATAACAAGTTAGTTATAATCTCAATAAATGGATCTAACATTTCTAACACACTCTGTTGACGTAAATTAATCTTTCTATCTTTAAGAGCTGAGCTCAGGAGAGATAAGCAGAATTCTGTTAATAGTTGTATGTTAGAATTTGTTCTAATTTTTGGCTTTATTCCACCTCTACCAACTTTAGGCTGTATAATGTAACAATCTCTCTTTACTTCTTCCAAATACTTTCCCTTGTTCAGTGGGGTATCTTCTCTACCAGGAAGATTATTAGATCCCTTCTCTACACTCAACACAAGCTGTTCGTACGTAAACACTAGTAGTTTATGTGACGTCATAGCTCTATTCTTCATTAGCCCTTGTGACACTCTCCTAAGTCCCTCTCTGACTATCTCTACAGTGTTGCTAGACTCTGCAGTGAATAGTTTCTCTAAGAAAGGATCTAACACACCATGGATAGCACCATGACTTATAAATGAGGACAAAAGCTCTAGTACCTCTGGAGCTTTCGGGTGTCTAACCTCTACAGTTTTAACTGCTAGTTCTCTAATTTCTCTCTCTTCTGAGGGTTTACCAAACAAATCATTGACTACAATCTCAGTCAACACACGCACACAAGAATCCAGATCTCCTTGCTTGAGTTTCTTCTTCACTCCCTCCAGTATATTATGTATTGTGTATGTCAATATGTGCAGCTGATAACCTCTAGTTAGTAGCTGCTGCATCTCTGAGAATATTCTCTCTAGATGCTCTGCTCCTATACTGACTGCTACATCTCTTAACACCCGACGTACATCCTGTCTCAGATCCCAATCCCTGGTGTCTAATGCTCGTATTAACTTCAGTAATATACTGGGCAGATGTAAGTCCATTAATTTCTGTGGTAATTTCAATAGTAGATGTACAATAGCAAGAGCAATAGGAGCTCTGATGTCACAGCCTGTAGGTGACAAGTGGCTTAGTTTGTGTCCTCTAGAGGTGTGATTAGTTGGTGTAGAGTCCAATAAAGCCTCGAGTTCTGGGAGAATGTGTTTAGACATTACATCTTGTATTGTACCTGTCATTTCTTCATCTTCATTCTCACTTTCTATCTGCTCTGTAATACTCTTAACTTCTACAGAAACATCGAAATGATAATTCTGTAGAATACTAATCACCACGCGAATAGTAACACTTTCATCGATCTTACTATTGACGGTAGAAACCATCCTCAGATATTGCTTCAATAAGTGTGTGTATTGTGTCCAGCCCAGCTGACCTGATGCCTTACCGATAAACTCTATAGTATTAGATAGTAAGTTATGCTCTCTGTCATGCTGTGAGCAGTGTAGGAAATGTGATGTGATAGGGAGGAGATATTGCCGCAGGATTAGAGGAGAGAATGTGTTTCTTTCCGCGAGTTTAGAGAGTTTAGCTACTGCAGCTGTTCTTCTATGTAACTGTATGTGAACTAAATTATCAAACACATCTACTTCTCTATCCTTGTTAACTAACGCGAGTAATTCAGAAAACTTGTCTTTATGAGAGAATCTTTTCGTGACTGAGGCTAACAATCCATTACATTCAGATCTTGTAGCTATACCCTCGCATTTGATACCTCTCTTAATAGCGGGTATGATACAGCGACAGATAACAGGTCTATAGATGTCAAGAGAATCCCAGTCTATTAGATTCTGTAGGAATTCTACTGCTAAATTTCTCAAGGTAATCTCTTCATTAGAGAATAGGAAGTGAATACAATTGTATGCTATTATTCTGAGAGACTCATCTTCAAACTTTCCCTCCCTCAGTCCCAGTTTAGCTTCAGAAAACCCCTCGTTCCTTATGACGTAATCTATCTCTTCTATTTCATCTTCTTTCCACGCGTTTATATCTTGACATACTTTGACAGCTAAGCTTGTGAAAGGCAACCTGATCGCTAGCTCGTTAAAAACCGCGATAAGTGATTTCCTCTCTTCCCTGTCACTCAGCTGTGAGAAGAGAGGAGAGAGCTTAGCACACACTCTCTCTGGAGCTTGTACTCTAGGAACCAGACTCCCGACAGAGGTGAGTATACTGAGTGTCAGCTGATTAGCACGAGCTCCTCTAGCTGTTAGGAAGTATATAATATTCTCTACAAGAGCATCAGCATCTTTCTCCTCTACCCATACAGCAGCTAGAGACAGTATTTCCAATTCTCTAGTGTGTTCTTTCACTGATTTCTTTTCCTTTCTAGCTACTGACAACTCTTTGCTTATGAATCTAAGTACAATTTCTATGTATGGAGCTATTAGTCTATCAGTATGCTGTAATAAATTCAGTGTTGTGTCTAGAATAGAGTCTGCAGCTCTCTTATTCACATTCTTCTCATTCAGTGTATTTATAACGTAACTGATTAGTGTAGGTTGCTCGGGAGCTATAGGCCTCTCGAAGAAACCGGTACATTCCGGTATAGAACCCCACGCTACGACTAGATCCAATAGAGAGCCAGCCTGACTCAGCTCGGATTGTGAGCGAGAAAGAGAAGGAGAAATGAGAGAGGAGAATAACTCATCTTCTCGTGATAAGATGACATCATTAGGATATATATTAGTCACATCAATAAGTCTGTTTATAGCTAGAGAACGAATTGACTTAATTAGTGGTAGTGCCCAGGGCTGTATTACGTCACGACTCTTGATTAGATACACACATCTCCTGCAGGTAATAGTGAGTATAGTTATGATATCAGTGAGATGGGAGTCTGGTATTTGTGTAGACAGATAGAAGAAAAGATGTTTTAAGAGAGTTAAGAAAGAGATCTGTTTCTTTAGAGGGACTACTAAGAAATTTGTTTCAGTATTATCCATAGTCCATCCTGTTATTATCTGTCTGAAAGGAGATAGAGTAAGGTCTAGGAACAACGAAACCTCCTCTGAGTCACAAGAAGTAAGGAACTGTAGTATAGCAGTCTGTGTAGGAGAACTTCTCTCAGTGCTTCCCTGTCTCAGTAGTACTCCGTATAAGATCCGACAGAGTATAGGAATTATATAAGAACGATGTTCTTCCTCTAAAACCATCACTTCACTTGCTTCTGAGCTGAATACAGTTAGAAATGACGAGATATTCTTTTCTGTACTCACTGCTGCTAGGTTGTCATGGTAACGAGATAGGTATTTTAGTTGTAATGCGACTAGACATGATAGAGCTGATGTCTGGAGGTCGGATAGGGGATGTGTCAAAAGTCGCAGATATAATGATTTAAGTCCGTCAGCTTGATAGAGATTCTGAGGATGTTTGAAATTAGAGAATAGCTCTAGCATAGAGACAGCAATATGTTTGTGTCTCCCACCTCTCCTAGCCCTATCCTCTCTCAATTCTGCTTCTTGTGTACCAATTTCCTGTAGAGATTGTCTCCCAGTTTCTTCAGGAATAAACCACATCTCCATGTATCGAATCAGGATAGGAACTAGCACACGAGAACGAGACTCACAGAATGAAGATACTCCTTGTAGAGTACGCCATAACTGCATTTGGAAGTTACTGGTGTCTACTCGCGCTTTTTGACACATCTCTTTGTGCTGGTTCTCTCTGCTTAGAAACCATTTCTCTACATTAGCAGAATGGTTAGAAACATCTAATAGCGTGTCAGCTCCATCTGAACACAGAGGTAACTCCAATTCTGAGGACACAATCTATACAATTAAATAATAAATGAGTTAAACTTTTATAAACCTTATCATTTACCTTCCAGAACACATCTTTGGTCTCTTCTGTAGCATAACCATTCACCAGCTGTCTTACTTGATCCCACACAGGACTGAAGTTAACATAGAATTGACTGATCAGTACTCTGAAACTAATCTCAGTCTCAATACTGCTGTCTCTGAAGTAGGACAATCTTCTTAAGTAGCCTAGCTTCTCTTTATAGTGCATCAGGTCTGCTTGTGTCTGTTCAGAGGACTTACACACAGGAAGGAGATTAGTATTAATAGACGGACAGATGGTGAGGGAGAGCAGAATAGATATAGTTGTGAGTCTAACATGTGAGTAAGGAGAGCATAGACACGGGACCAGGAGTCTAATCACCTCATCTGTGATATCTTGAGGTAGTATTGTGTTATGACAATATATCTCTATAGCTTCAAGCAGTGAGTATGATGTAGAGTATTGAGATATGAGAGATAACAATTGAGAGGGAGGATATACTGATTGTAAATCTCTACTGCTAGTTAATGTATGTATACAGTCTCTTAGAGTAGTTAGTAGAGTATCTCCGTATTTGGCAGCTAGCGGATGTAGTAGCTTGAGATTGTCCTCAACAAGCTGTAACGCTTCATCAGGTGGAGCTACCATACTCTGTAAACATAGACATAGACAAGATAGATTAGCTGCTTTATCTTTAGTTAATGGTATATTAGCTCTATTCATTAATACAGATAGGAGATTAGATCCATAAGTATTTGTAGAATCTAATTTAATTCTCTTCTCTCCCTTCTCAACTTTTTCTGATATCCTACTCTGTATCTGACACCAGCTATACAATATCCTATCAATGATAATACTATCTAGTTCATATTTTTCTTGTATTATTCTTTCACTAAGTATAACCCATTGAGATAGGATTGATCTGCTAAACAGCTCCTCACTCACGAGAAGTAAAATACCCTCTATTAGGTCACAACCTCCTGCTACACTCCACTCATTCCTAGTTATAACACATTCCAATATGTCACTTACCTTAGCAACCAAACTACACATTTCAACTAACTTAATTTTAAGGTTAGCTCGTATTAATTGTATAAAAATATCCATACAAGCCTTCCAGGACTCCTGTCTATGTCCTATCCCTCTACATACCTGTATTAATGAGCTGACAAACCTTTCAAAACTGTCAGGAGTAAGCCTAGCTATCCACACACTACATAGAGATATTATTCCAGATAACATTACGTCACTCATATCTGTACTCCTACTCAACCTATCTAACATTATATTGATACATTCCTTAGCAGACTCTGTGTTGCTATGTGAAACTAAGCACTGAGTTGTCCTATAGACAGCCTGCGATAGGGAGGATTCAGACTCACTCAGCTGATCCAATAGAGAGGTGAGAAGGCCAGGAGTACATGAATGGAAATGGTATTGAGGTCCCTTCATCATCTCGAATAGAACTATCCCTATCCCTTCTGCAGTATCATCTGATAAGATCTATAATATATATCAAAATACCCGTTTAATTGAAGTAATCATAGCGGTCCCTTGTACTTCGATATAACGGAAGTTAACTGTATATTACCTTGTATAGTGATTGTAGTGTTTGTTGGTGGTTAGCAGCTAAACTTCTTCTGAGTAAGAAGGATAAGCTCTCAGCTGCAAATCTCTGTATATGTTCTCTCTGAGAAGAAGATAATAGTGATGAATAGCAGTCACATATTACGTCACTCTCTGCTATCAAATGTCTCCATAATATCTTGAGAAGATGAGCTAAGCAGGAGAATACCAGTTCTAAAATGCCAGCATCTCTAGAATTCAGTCGTGCGATTAACACGGAGAATATTCGTGTAAAATGTGGAGATAATTCCTGTTGGAGATCTCTAGCTAGTTGAACTATTAAGTCTAGTATTGGTTCTAAGCTGAGCTCGTCTGCTTCTGATATCGCGGTTATTATCGCTTCTAAGAGGAAATCTTTATGATGTAATAACAAATGTAGAGTTTGAATCTTATCTCTTGTGAGATTTAGTAGAGAACAGAAGTCAGCTGTTTCGTTTAATTCTCTCCATTTTATAACTCCTTCATAAAAGAATGTTTCCTTCTCGCTAGGTAGCTGCAGACTAAGATCACTTCTAGGAATTATATCTATTCGTATTCGTTTTATCCGATCTGTAAATGATTCAAATTTTACTCTCCTGTCTTTCCTTTTGAAACCCACAACCGGGATGTCTTCAGGAATTATATCAATGCCCGTATCCATGGTTTATTTCTCCATGCAAGCCGCTAGAATAGGGTCATACGAGTTAGACACTCAAAATATACGAAATTAGCAATATTTGATTAATTTAAGAATATATAATAATAATCCCCCATCAAAAGAATGTGTAATTATAATACAGTATCAAAGATATCCTGATAGCATGTAGGATGAGATTTCAATCAATTTATTTCAGTTGTATAGAATACTTTATTTATCATTGTGGATCACATCTCAATGGTACTGTATGTTGATCCATGTCTGTATCAGAATCTTCTGAATCACTATTATTACTCGTATTGTCGTCACCATTTTCTCCATCTTCTCCAGCTGCTCTCCGCTGTATCATACGACTAATTCTTCTGTAGTAGATTCGATAGAAATCATTTACTGTTCCACTGTTCTCCTCATCCTCTTCTCTCTCTGTGTCACGAGCTTTCTTATTAGAGCTTACTATGTGATCTAGTTTGCTTAGAGATGTAGGGCGTAACGAGCAAGGCATAAATATTTTAACATCAGAATCTAGTCCTGAGGTAGCCAGTACCGGGGCTGATGGATGTTGTTCTAGACAGTTCACCACTCCGGTCTCATCTCCCTCCATGCATTGCACTATCTTCTCAGAATTCTTATCCCAGATAAACACGTGACCACAATCACTCCCACTCACAATAAACTCGCTATGAGGTCCATAGAAGTTAACACCTTTCACAGTCTGGCTATTTCTATGTCCCTCATAACGTTTAATGAAGTTACTTCCAGACGAATGAGAGCTGTCAAACAGATAAATATCATCATCATTGTAACTACATAGTAGTTCTTTACCATCGTAAGAATACGCTAGACATGTAATGCTATCAGGAAATACGGTATCCTTATCATTTACAAGATTATCTGGACAGAATTTCTTGACATAACTGAATTCAGAATTGTCACTTGTCATCCGCTTATCAAATATATAAGCGTATTTATTCTTGCCTGCCGCCGCGAATTCATGTGGTCTGCTCGGATTCATTTGGATGGTATAGAGAGGTATTTTGGTCATCTTCTCCACGTCATCTCTCCTCACGTATAGTAGTTTATTCGGTGCTGCTGTTCTAAGGTCGATCTCTTGTATAAGACCATCCTCTCCACAGCTTAGAAATGTGTGAGGGAGAGATCGGTCTACTGCTAGTTTATGAGCTGAATCTTTATGTGAAGCTACACGACGTGAGTTAGCTAGCTCTCCGCTACTACCAATAATATGAGCACGTACCTGTCCATCTCTAGCAGCTGATACAATGACAGAGCTGTCACTCTCTGGCATGAATCTGGCCTGAAACACGTTAAATGTGTGTTTGGTATCAAAGGTTAAGAAAGGTCGTCGTTCCATCCATTTCCAAACTACGATGTTAAGATCGTCACTACCAGAAGCGAGCAGAGTACCACAAGGAGAGAAGTTTATTGCATTAACACATCCTTCGTGAACTCCATTCAATTTGTATTGTAGTTTTAATCTACGTACCATGTTATGAGAAGAAGCTGTCTCAGTACAAATCGTAGAGGGGTGTGTCTTGTATTGACCAAAGGTACGTTGCTTGACGGCTTGTAGAGGGTTCCATCTGATATAGGCAGCATTCCCTATACAAGTTGTTGTTGTGTTAAAACTATCTACTGCGTCCACGAATAGATCTGAATTAGAATCTAACTCGTTTGGTATATCCAAGCTGCTAGTATCTTTATCACTATTATCAGCACAGGCCATCTTGTTGTTCAACTAAGATAGACATAATCAGTGATAATTATATAATTATTGCCATGTTAATAGCCAAGTTATCCATTTTCCTCCATTTAACAATCTGACATAATAGCGTGTATCCAATTTAGTAATTATTGATGAGCTTACTTGTAAAATGTTAACAAATGCACAACAAGTTAAACTATCATTTTTCTGAGTATTAATTTAAAATCGGCATTATTGATGTAGTTGATGCCTTGCAGTTTGGTATTTCATCCAATCATTATAGATAATTCGTAATTTTGCACATAATAAAGGCAAGTGTTTATGAAACGATTTTTTATTACAAAACTCTCTACAAACAACATTTGTAAATAGTTAGAACACATATAACTTGAGTAATTTATAATATCAATCTGTCACCTGTAATTGTATGTAATACTGCCCTAATAGCGACAAAGGAATCCAAAGCAGGAATTATCACAATTAAACGCACACGATTTGAGTATCTAATTGTATTTACTAGACGCGATAAAAGGTGCTACAGTTAAACCTCCTATTCAGATATTCGGACTAGAGGGTCGATATGCCCACGCTCTCTACTCAGCAGCTGTAAGGGGTAAGAAGGAGAACGTCGTAGAAAAGGATCTAGATACATTCGCGAATCTTCTCAAAAAAGACAAAGCCCTCCACGAATTCGTGAATGATCCCACACTCAAAAGAAAAAGCAAACTAGAGAAACTGAATACTATCCTTCTCCAACAGAAATTTGATAAAATAACAATGAACTTCTTTGAGGTTTTAGCTGATAACAACCGATTGAGTAGAGTTAAGAATATAGGAGTTGCATTCTCTCAATTAATGAGTGCTTCAAGAGGTGAAATTGAGTGTACAGTAATCAGTGCACAGAAACTAGATGCCAATAATACAAAAGCATTAGAAACAGCACTAAAGGGATTTCTAAAACCAAGCGAAGTTCTTAAACTTAATCTCAAGGTAGATAACAGCCTGCTCGGGGGATTGATTGTAGAATTGAAGGACAAGTATATCGATATGTCAACCGCGACTAAAATACGCAAAATATCCAATATCCTCAAGCAGGCTATATGAAATGCTGTTTGAAGCAATAAACTAATACTTAATCGTGTGTACCTATACTATTGTCAGATGTATGTAGGGATTATCATAATTACGTATGCTATTGTTAGATAGATATAGGAA